>QANU01018769.1:0-30819 GCA_003254905.1 Nissolia schottii
TTTGTCATCATCAAAACATATTGTATCAAACAATTAGAACAACTAGGGAAACCTAGTTCCACACCCCCTTACCGGGTGGCGAGGGGCCGCCTTCCTTTGGGCTAAGCCGGAAGTGGACCGTTTAACCATTACACGTTTATTCATTCATAACATTGACCATACACACATTTATCTTTTCCATTAAACCATACTCTTGTTCCCTAAGTTCCATTATGATCTCATTAGTCATTAGGTGATACCTTCTAGTGATCTAAGTCCTCATGATTTATGCTTTAACAACACAACAGATTCACAGTTATTTGCACATACAACTTTCTAAGTTTCTATTTTCAGAAATGTACTAAACCATTCATGCAGCATAATAAGCATAATTTTTACATAAAATCTACTGCGTTGGTTTTTCCTATAGCATGCAGATGACACATAATAATCATCAGGGAAATGAATAAGTTAGGATTACCCACAAATATAGTTATATTTTTCTAACCTCAAAGTTATGACAAATCGTCCAAGCATCATAATAAACATATTTTTGGCATAAAATCTACTAAGTTGGTTTTTCACATATCATACATATAACACATAAAGTTCATCAAGGAGATGAATAAGTCAAGATTACCCACCTCCAAATCCAGTTTGGAAACGGTAGAATTGAAGATGAAAATTCCCTGAGCACTTCCATGACGATCCTACTATTTTTCCGGCGTCCTGCAGCATAACAGTAGTGCACGAATGGACAACAAAGAAAGAAAAAGAACGAAACAAAGAAGAGGAAAAGTGAAGCATTCACGGCTTCAGGGGAAAGAAAACAAAGAAGAACACAAAGTGAAAATGGCATGGGGGTTATTTATAGCAGCCCCCACCGCTACGTATATATATAATATATTATATAATTATTATTATATTATTATATTTATTATTCATTAGGATTATTATATTATATAATAATATATTATATTTATATATGAAAATATCTCTGCCACGGTTGGCAGGGGATATGGATGACCCCTTCAGTTCAATTTTAATCATGGTTGATTGCGTTTTATCGTTCGCAGTCCCGGTACTCCGCGTACGGCTGTCCGAAAAATATTCTGGACATACCGTTATGACCCACTAATCTTCCTTATTACTTATTTAATTTTATTGGGGCATTCTGGAATTTATTTTCATATTAGTGTATTTTACGGACTCCATTGAGTCGTAATTAAATTTTAATAGCAACCGAAAATTGATTCGAACCTCACAGAACTTCGCGAAATCGCAAAATTACTATTTTTAACTAATATTTCAGGGGTCAAAGTTGATAATTTGATTTTCCAATCTTCTTAATTTATTCTTATTTATTTATTATGCGAAATCTTCGTAAGGGAAAAATCGGGATGTTACATGTGCAAACATTATGCACAAGCACAACATCTGTATGTGTGAAGGAAGAGGACGTGCATTTTAGCACATTCTCAATATTTCAACCATTGTAAACATTTTTGACATAATTTTTTAGATATTATCATGAATAAACACTAGATGGCTTGATACATGCAATAAGTGTGTTTTATGCACAAAAAATGCAGATTTTGATGTATTGTAGAAGTGTACAGACTTTAAATGGGCTTATGTGCAAATATTATGCACAGATATTAGCCCCTGTTGCTTATTTTTAGAGTGAACAAGACATAATATTTAACTATATGTCTAGTATAATATTTGACTATATGTTCAGTATCATGCATAATCTGATGTGTGACAAGATGCACAAACATTATTTGCGTACAGGCCACAGGTTCAGTTGTTGTTGAGGTGGAAGAGGTGTCAAAGGCCGGATGCAATTTGACACATTGGAGGCAGTGAAAGAGTTCTATGAGAATTATGCCAAGAAGGTTGGATTTACATGGAGGATAAGGAGTACCAAATTCATCGAAGACAAACAGATCAAGTACCTAATTCTGTCATGTACAAGGGAAGGGTGTCGATCCTCCAAAATTCCAACATTTTACAAGAATAATCCAACCTCAACGGCTAAATGTGAAGCAAGGATATTCGATCAAAGGTACAAAACAGAGAGTCTGAGTTGTGGGTGATTAGGAGTGTTGTTAACGCGCATTCACATGAAGTGAGCCCTTCCGAAGCAAGGCTTTTCAAGGAAAACAGAAGCATTAACATGCATCTAAAGAGGATAATTGAGTTAAATGACAGAGCTGCAGTCAGATTAAACAAGACATACCAAAGCCTTGTTCAGCTAGGTGGCGGCCAAGAGGAATTAAACTTCATTGAAAAGGAAGTCAGAAATTATGTTAACAGGGAGTTGCGCTCTGTCCGGGAGGATGGGGATACAAAAGCCCTAATCGAATACTTTTCAAGAATGAAGGAACAGAATCCTAACTTTTGGTATGAGGTTGAAGTTGACGAGGAAAACCATATTAAAAATGTTTTTGGGTAGATGCAAGGAGCCGAGCGGGTCATGAATACTTTGGAGATGTGGTATCATTTGACACTATCTATGGCATAAATAGTTATTGTATGCCGTTTGGTTCATTTGTAGGTGTTAACCACCATGGGATGTCAGTGCTGCTTGGATGTACATTGCTATCGGGGGAGGACACATCGACATTTGTGTGGCTTTTTGAATCCTGGGTGATATGTATGTCGGGGAGGCGGTCGATCAGCATACTGACAGATCAATGCAAAGAGATGCAGAATGCGATTGAAATTGTGTTGCATGCCACAAGACATCGATGGTGCATTTGGTACATTATGAAAAAGATACTAGAAAAACTGAAGGGGTGCAAATAATACGATGAGATCAAGGCTGAGCTAAAAAACATTGTGTGGGAACCGCTTTTTGCCCATGATTTTGAGGATCGATGGGCTGCATTCTTAACAAAGTACCATCTTGAAGAAAATGATTGGTTGGATGGTATGTTATTCTCTATCCCTCTTTTTTTTCCTTTGGGTAATTTTGTGTTAGTTTTGATACACTTTATGCATGATCAATTTTATGTGAGACAAAGTTTGCACATATGTAGTATTAACGTTTAGGTTGTAGTCATGATAATGTTTGTACATTGATAATGTAATGACCACTTTTGGATTGATTTTGTTCTGTTTACTATTTTAGTTTGATGATATATGTTTGCACATCAGGTCTATACAATGAATGCAGTAGATGGGTCCCAATATACATTAGCAATGAATTTTGGGCTGGAATGAGGAGCACACAGAGGAGCGAGAGCACGCATGCATTCTTTGATGGATACCTAAACCCAAAGAGTACATTGGAGCAATTTGTAAAGCAATACGATAATGCTCTTGCATCGAAGGCCGAAAAGGAGCTTGAGCTAGACGTTGCTAGCTTCAAGACGACAATTCCTTGTGTGATGACATTATTGATTGAGAAGCAATTTCAATCGGAGTACACACATGACAAGTTCTGCGAGGTTCAGACGGAGTTTAGAGCTAAGGTTAACTGCAACACCTTTATTAAAGACAAGCAGGGTACTAAAGTAACCTATACTGTTGCTGAAGAAGTTGAGGTCAATGGTAAGGTAAGGGAAGTGTCTTATGATGTGGTGTTTGGTGGAGAATTGCGTGATGTTGGACGTCAGTGCCGACGTTTTGAGTCAAGGGGGACCTTCTCCCGACATTGTTTGTGTCCCCTAGGTGCCGAAAGAGTTAGAAAATTTTTGACAATGTACATTCTCAGCCGGTGGAGCAAAACCATTTAGCGGAAGCATAACACGATAAAGTGCAGCCATGACATCAGTAGGATGGGAGTGGTAAAGGATAGGTACGACAGTGTATGCACCCATTTCTACAATGTGGCAGAATATGCTGTATCAACAGAAGAAGGAACTAGCTTACTTCACCGGGCACTAGATATGGTAGAGGTTGGAATAGAGTCCCAGCTATCAAGCATATCTTCGAACGCCAATAAGAATCGTGACGATGGGTGCCAAGTTACGTTGAATGACATACGCAGCCCCCTCACGTATCAATCAAAGGCCGGCCAAGTACAAAGAGGAAGGAATCAACTACTAACAGATGTGTGAAGAGTTATAGGAAGCGCGCGAAGAAACAAATAGCTGAAAGGTCCACTCAGATATGTAAACCACTGAGGATGTATAATCTGTTAGAACTATTACTAATTTTTGTGTACTTGTGGTATTAAAGTTTGTTCATTTTTGTGATAATGTTTGCGTAGGAACATACTGCAGGGACAAATACTGTCAAGGCGATGTCACAACATTCAGATTCGATCACCCCCCGCTTCAATTTTATATCCCAACCCCACCATCCTCCGGAGGATTTGTGTTATTGTTAAATTCATTTAATGATAGAAGCTAGATACAAAACTGATAAATATATGACAAAAAATAGAATGTACAAACTTTAGATATGCTTAAATGCAAACATTAAGTGGACATGGGTGCAAACTTTATACACAAGGAAGAGGATGTGCATTTTGGCACATCGCCAACAGCTTGAACAATTAATGCATATATATATTATACATTTTGATACATTTTTGGTAGATATCGTCATCAATAAACCATAGGTGGTGTGATAAGCAGTGTGTGTTTGTCACAAATGCACAAAATGCATATTATGACTTATTGCAGAATGTGCAAACTTTAAACATTCATAAATGCAAACATTAAGTGGACATTGTGAAGAAGATTCTTTCTCTGACCTTGATGGCAAGCAACTCTAGAACTCATAATTTTTATCATCACTTACAAGTTCTGGTCAATTTTTGAAAGTCCTTTTCAATCCAAAAACTCAGAAAGACTTGAGCCTTAACTATTATATCTGAAGTGCTCTCTATTCAGGATTATTCATCCCTGAGTTTTTAGGATTATGCAAAGCCATTGTCAATCTTTTCTTCAAATATTAAAATTGTTGTTGTAAACACCGTAGTGTTTGGTGTATTTTCTGATTATCACCGTAGTGTTCGGTGAGGGCACTATGTAACCAAGGGAACGAGTTTGTTCTCTTGAAGTTGTCAATGTAAGCGCCTTGGTTGTAGGTTGTACACAACACGGATTACATAGTGGAAAATCCCTGAATCAGAACAGGGGACTGGACGTAGCCTTCGGTGCTTTGAAGGTGAACCAGGATAAATGTCTCGGTGTGATTTTCTCTATCCCTACACTCTTTACTTACTGCAATTTATCATTCCGCTGCATTATCAATCTTAACCTTTTTGATTATTGCTGGTTATTGGGTTCAAGTTTCAAAATTAGGGTTTCAATCCATAAATTTTCACAAAGAACCAAAATCGATAAAAATCGAGAGAACCCTAATTCACCCCCCTCTTAGGTTGCTATCCGTTGTTACGTTTGGCATCAGAGCATAAGTTTAGGAAAATTACTCCTAAGATCCATAGATGGCATCCTCAAGACCAATGTTGAGTGAAGGGTTGAACGTTAATAGGCCTCCGTGCTTTAATGGTGACCACTATGATTTCTGGAAAATCAAAATGATGATCTTCATAAAATCCCAAGATCTAGGAAGTCTAGAAAACCATAGAAGAAGGTCCTTTTGTGCCTATGTTCACCGATGAAAATGGTAGCGAACCAAAACCCATGAGTGCATGGAGTGATGAAGAGAAAAAGACTGTTCAGTATGATCAAAAAGCCATGAATTACCTAAACTCTGCCCTAGGTATGGATGAATTTTTTAGAGTCTCTTCATGGAAATCAGCGAAAGAAATATGGGATACTCTAGAATCCACTCACGAGCGTATAGATGAAGTTAAGAGATCCAAATTAAACACTCTGTCGCAAGAATATGAGATGTTTAGGATGCTAACAGGAGAAAAGATTCTAGATATGCAAAAACGTTTTACACATCTGATTAACCATTTGTCTGCTCTTGGCAATGGATATTCATGTGCAGATCTGAACTTGAAAGTGCGAAGATCATTAACAAGGATATGGCAACCAAAGGTGACAGCGATCTCAGAAAAGAAAAGCCTATCCAAGATGACATTAGCAACACTTTTTGGAAAATTGCAAGAACATGAGTTGGAATTGAATTGTCTGGATCAACACGAACAACATGAGAAGAAACACAAGTCAATTTCTTTAAAAGCCAAAATTGATTATGATAAAGATGATTCAGAAGAAGATGATTGTGAAAACATGAATCTCTTAGTAAAGAATCTTGTAAAGTTTTTCAAGAAAAAGGGCATGCGGTTTGGCCAAAATAAGATATTCACAAAGAAGAACGATTCATCTTCTTCACAAATCTTCACTTGCTTTGAATGTGGAAAGCCTGGACACATTAAGTCCGATTGTCTAAATGTTCAACAAAAGAAGAACGAATTGAAAGACAAAATGGACAACAAACAGAAGAAGGGTAAGAAAGCATATGTGGAATAGGAAGATAACGACATCAATTCTCCATCAGAATCTGAAGATGAAGAAGCACAAATTTCTTTGATGGCAACTCATGAGTCAGACAATGAAAATGAAGAGGTAAGTAATGAAAAACTCTCCTATGAAGATTTACAAATTGCCTTTGAATGCATACTAGAAATATGTTTGAATTTTTCCAAAATATATGCTAAGAAGGAAGATTTAAACTTGATCAAATCCATGATAGATAATCAAGATGCTTGTAAAAAGTGCACCTCTTTAGAAACTAAAGTAGACAACTTACAACAAATTGTATGCAAATTTGAAAAAGGTAAGCATGGATTAGAGAACATTTTGAGCTTGCAAAGAGATACAAAAGATAGAAGTGGATTAGGTTATACTCCACAAAAGAGTCAAAATGTGGTTAAGAAAACATTTTTTGTAAAAGCTAGTAATCCACAACCAAGCATGCATGCAAATAAAAATGTAACTCAATCTAAACCTAAATTTCATATTGATAGCAAAAATCAAATGACAAAGAATAATAACTACCATATGCCTACATCAAAGTCACATAATTACTATGTCTCTAGTTCAAACAAGTTTGTTTTAAGAAACATTTATGTTCCTAAAAGAAAGAACTTATGTAGTTATTGTTGGTTAGAAGGTCACACCTCTAATACATGCTATATCAAGAATTATGGTGTTCCAAATGGTCAAAATAAGTGGATCGTGAAAGGATCTAACAACCAAGGACCCAAAGCACATTGGGTACCTTACACTCATTTTTAATTGTTTTACAGATATGTATGAGGACAGCAAGTGACCTATGGTACCTTGATAGTGGCTGCTCTACACATATGACTAGTGACAAGTCAAAGTTCTCATTTTTGATCCCAAGAAACAAAGGGTATGTAACATACGGTAACAACGAGCGAGGCAAAATCATTGGCATTGGAAGAATAGGTATGCCTCCTCAAACTACCATTGACAATGTGTTATATGTTGAAGGTCTAGGTCATAATTTGCTTAGCATTAGTCAATTATGTGACAAAGGCCTTGTAGTTGGATTTGAAGATGATATCTGTGTAGTAAAAGATAAGAAAACCCAAGAAGTGAAATTTTCAGGATATAAAATTAATAAGGTTTTCATGATATCATTAGAAGACATATTTGTAAGATTATTTTATAATCTCATAATAATATGGTCCATCTAACTAACAGTAGTGCTAACTCTAATAAAAGGGGATTAAGATGATAACAATTAATCCTATAAAAGATTATAGAGTTAGTGGGGGTATTTTGGTAAAACCGACCCTCCCCTCTCCCTTATAAATAAGATGACGTTACTCAAGGAAAAATAAGGATTCCCAAGAATTCAAAAATCATTAGGGTTTGAGGTTTGCCAAAGGAAATGCTCTTCTCACCATCAGAAGGGGTTGAAATGATCAAAGGAAGAGAGGGAAAAAGAATTTGTTAATTCCATCCAATCACGATATGGATCTAGGTATGTGGCTCTCGTTCTTAATTTTACATACATTGTGATAATCATAAATTTCAAGATCGTTATTTCCAAGAATTGATCAATTAGAAAATCACAACTTACAGTGGTATCAGAGCCAGGTTATGAAATTTATGATTGTCCTAAAATTGTATTATTTATTTGTTTATTCAAATTTTTCCCAAATGTAATGAACCCTAATTTTGTGAATTGGGAATTTAGGAATATAATGTGTTATTTATTTATATATTTTTCCCAAATATCATGAATCCTAAATTTGGGAATTTGGGATTTTTGTGAATGTTTCAACCATGCAAACAAATTTTTTTGGTCAAAGCACGGATGTATCCACCTTCCTCAGTGTATACTTTCGCTGCCTTCTCCATGAGTCCCTGCAGAACACTACTTGCCGCTTCCCATCGAATCGTGGTTACGGGGCAAGGGGTTCTTGGCGGCGATGCCGTGTGCCGTGACAAACGTCCTTCTCTTCTGCTATTGTGCTCGTGCACCGCGATGGTTTATGCGGTTGCTGCCACGTTTTCCACTGCAGACGAGAGGGCGAATCCTTGTGGAGGCAGCGACAAGGAGAGAGCTTCGTCACGGAGAAAGAGGATGGTGGCGCCGCAGAGGAAGAAGCCGCGTACATGAACGGTGGCTGCTGCGCATGCTTGCAGTGCGTGAACGACTGCTGTGTGGGTGCATGGCACCGTGATGGTGCCGTTGCCACCGTGCTATGTTGGTGTTGCATTATGGTTGCCGCGCTGTTGCTGCATTTCTAGTTGCATGATGGGGATATTTTTTTGGTCAAAAATATTATTTTTGATTTGAAAAAGGCATGGGCTGATAAAAGAAAAACATGGGTCATTACCTTCTGAATTTTTTTCCCAAACCGTATGGGCTATGGCATGATGGGCCTCCAATTTTTTTTGTCAAAACCTTATTTGTTTTGATTAAGATGGTCCACTGTCTTTTTTTTTGACAAGCTGAATTTTTTTGTTTGGGCCGTGTTTTTATTAATTTTTGGGACAAATTTTGTTTGAAGGAAGTGGGCAAATAAAGGATCATGGGCCTTTTTTGTTTTGATGTTAAATCAAATATTTCTTTGCCTATGTTATTGTTTTGCTGAATGAGCCTGTTTTGTTTTGTGAAATGCAAACAAATATTAGGATGGGCTAATAAAAGTATTGGGCTAGAGATTAATATTCTAGCCAGTACAGAAATTAACTGTAAGAGGTTAATATTTAGTAAATTTAAATTTTGTGATTATTCACAATTAAATAAAGGAATCATTAATTATTATGCTAGAAGGTTGCCCAAAGGTGAACCATTGCTTATAATTAATGATATTATAGTGACATATTGACATAACTGTAAGAGGTTAATATTTAGTAAATTTATTTTGTGATTATTCACAATTAAATAAAGGAACCATTAATTATTGTGCTAGGAGGTTGCCCAAAGGTGAACCATTGCTTATAATTAATGATATTATGGTGACATATTGACATACTTGTTGAACGTGTTTGTATATCCAAAGATAACATGCATGTTGGCTTGAGTGTGGTTGATAATTATTATATTTTGAAATTATGGATTTAAGTATCACTCGAAGGTGGACTTAGATACATAACTGAAAGTTGTTTGAATTTATTAAAGTTACTCAAAGCATTAATGTATAAGCTTGTATAAAATTTTGCAGCTTCTGTAAACGTGTATGGTGCAGTCAATGGTATTGTCAAGTTTAATGGGTTGAATTATGATGAGTGGTCTAAACAAATCCACTTCCATTTGGGCTTTATGGATTTGGACCTCGCATTAATAATGGATAAAACCGCAGCCATTACTGAGACTAGTTCAGAAGAGGATAAAAACCTCTATCATGCTTGGCACAAGTCTAACCGGCTGAGTGTGAGCTTGATGAGAATAACATTGGCTGATAATGTTAAACCATCTATGCCTAAGACAGAAGATGCTAAGGCATTCATGGCAAAGATTAAGGAATACTCTCAATCGGACATTACTGACAAGTCCATTGTGAGCAGCTTGATGAATGAGTTGTCGACCAAGAAATTTGATTGGTCATAACCCATTCATGATCATGTGACTGGAATAGAAAATTTATCAGCAAAACTGAAATCAATAGGCATGGATGTGAGTGAGTCCTTTCTAGTACAGTTCATAATTAACTCACTTTCTCCTGAGTTTGGACAGTTCCAAGTGAATTACAACACCATTAAGAAATGGAATTTTAGGAAATTAAGGCCATGTTGGTTGAAGAGGAAGGGAGGTTAAAGAAGGTGAAGGATCGCTCTCTCCAATCTCACATTTCATGATGTTGCACGTAATGAGAATTTTGTTTTCTTGTGGCATCAAGGGTTAGGTCACATTTCCAAAGAAAGGATGTTGAGGTTAGTGAAAAATGAAATCTTACCTCAATTGGATTTTGATGACTGGGATGTATGTGTGGATTACATTAAAGGCAAGAAAACCAAGCATATATCAAAAGGTCCGGCCACGAGAAGCAATCAACTCCTTGAGTTGAAACACACTAACATATGTGGTCCCATTGACACTCCATCTTGGGGTGGTAAAAGGTATTCCATCACTTTCATTGATGAATTCTCATGTTATTGTTATTTGTATCTACTGCATGAAAAGTTTCAATCAGTGTACGTCCTTGAGACGTTCATTAATGAGGTGGAAAGGCAGTTGGATAGAAAAGTAAAGGTTGTGAGGTCTGATATAGGTGGTGAATATTATGAGAAATTCAATGAAAGAGGACAATGTCCTGGTCCATTTGCAAAGTTCCTCGAAAGTCGGGGCATATGTGCACAGTACACAATGCCCGGTACACCACAGCAAAATGGTGTAGCTGAAAGGCAGAATCGTACTCTTATGGAAATGGTTAGGAGCATGATAAATCATAGTAATATACCTCCATCATTGTGGATGTATGAATTAAGATCCGCTGCGTATCTGCTTAACAGGGTTCCTAGTAAGGCAGTTCCTAAGACTCCTTATGAACTATGGACAGGAAGGAAACCCAGTTTGAGGCACCTTCATGTTTGGGGTTGCCCGGCAGAAGTAAGAGTATATAATCCACAGAAAGGAAGCTCGATGCAAGAATCGTTAGTGGTTATTTCATCGGCTATCCTGAAAAGTCAAAGGGGTACATATTTTATTGCCCTAATCATAATATGAGAATAGTTGAGTCTGGTAATGGTAGGTTCCTTGAAAATGGTCAGTTCAGTGGGAGTGAAGAATCACGAAAGGTGGATATTTAAGAGAACCGTGTAGAAATCCCTACACATAGTGTTTCTCCTCAGGTTGTTGTACCTTTTGTTATATCACAGTCACACAACATTCCAGGGCAACAAATCAATGTTCCAAACCCACAAGATGAACATATGGATAATGAACCAACCGGCGATGTACAAGTCACTAATGAGAAAATGGTGGATGAACAGCAAGTAATACCTTTAAGAAATTCTGAAAGGCAGAAAAGACCAGCTATTTCAGATGATTACATGGTTTATTCACTTGAGCATGATTGTGACTTAAGCATCGATAAAGAACCCGTCTCATTCAAGCAAGCCATGGAATATGGCAATTCTGAAAGGTGACTCAATGCTATGAAAGAAGAGTTGAAATCAATGGATGACAATAAGGTTTGGGATCTAGTCGAGTTGCCGGAAGGTTCAAAGCGAGTTGGTTGTTGATGAAAGCCAAATCTACATGTTTGTTCAAGGCTTTTGTCAGAAGCTTAATTTGAACTTTCAGTCGTTTCAAAATAATATATATTCTTCTTTACGACTTTCAGATTCACGAGGAATCCAATTGCAGTATAGTCGGGTATAGTCGAATCCACAGAGAGTTGCAAAAATACCTTTCTTGAGTTTAGTTAATTAAACAATAAAGTGAACGATTGGATAAATTGTTTGATAGTTGAAAATAAGTAAATAAACGACATAAAATAAATAGGCAACAGATTAGAGGTAGATCCGGAAGGTTGTTGGGAATTGAATCATATCATATTTTCATGTATCCAGTTACTTATTACATAGAATTATTATTTCATTGATTGCCCGCCACCAGTTCTTAACTTGTCATCGCTTTCGCGCATGAAAAGATCACAGGTTTCCTTTGTTAAACTGTCACTTTCGCACACAAGCTTAACAAAGTACGCCAGCGTTATTCCAGATGTTAAAACGGCTAATCCTTATTCCAGTTACGGCAATTAAGATTAGATGAATCGATTTAGATCTGGCTCTAATGATTGTAATTTTCGTCCACAACTTTCAAGCCTAGAATCTAGTTAAGCATAGCAATATTGACATTAACTTGGTTATGACTTAATTAGTATAACTTTCGTTCATACAAATAAGTCTCAAATTAAGAATCAAAACACTAAACAAAAACTAGCATTAAGCATAAAATCATTCAACCGAATCATACTACAATACTCATCAAAATCCCAACAACAAGAGGATTAGAAATCCATCTTATAAGAGAATCTCAGAGGCAAGGTTTGAACGCTTACCATGACACGTTATTACGCTATCATGACAGCGGTTCGCCGTGCTTCTTCGATCTCCTGGCTCCTTCACCGGCCTCTTCTTTGTTGCTAGACTATCCTAAGCTTTGAAATGTAAAAGAATGAAGTATTTTGTGGGCGAGAGGGGTGTATGGAAGATTGATTCATGAATGGCACGGCCTCCTCTATTTATAGGCAAAATCTGATAGGCATCGCTCAGCGGTTTGGGTACCACCGCTGAGCGATTTGGTCTTTATCGCTGAGTGGCCAAGGTACAACTACTCAACGACTGTTTGTCATTTTCCTCGCTGAGCAGCCTTGCTCTAACTTCATCTTTTAGCTCTTTTCCACTTTTTCCCTTTTCTCCATTCTTTATGGGATTATTCTTCATTTAATTATGCTTGCATCCATCTTCAAAATATATTATAAACCTACAAAAAATAGGGATTCATGTGAGATAATTCTATAAAACATACGAGAACAAGTGCCATTTTAGTAGGTCAAAATTGCGTAAATTGGGCACTTATCAGTTGTAAATGGGTCTTTAAGACAATTGAAAGCCAAGTTTACGTGTTTGTTCAAGGCTTTTGTCAGAAGCCTATTTGCACTTTCCAATTTGACATAGTTCCGTTCTCCGGCAACTTTTGCCAAATGTGTTGAAAGCTTAATTTGAAACTTTCGGTCGTTTAAAAATAATATATCTTTCTTTACGGCTTTCAGATCCACAAGGGATCCAATCGCAGTATAGTCGGGTATAGTTGTATCCACAGGGAGTTGCAAAAATACCTTTCTTGAGTTTGGTTAATTAAACAATGAAGTGAAGGATTGATAAATTGTTGACAACATAAAATAAATAGGCAACAAATCAGAGGTAGATCCGGAAGCTTGTTGGGAATTGAATCACATCATAGTCTCATGCATCCATTTACTTATTACATAGAATCATCATTTCATTGATTGCCCGCCACCAGTTCTTAACTTGTTCATCGCTTTCGCGCATGAAAAGATCACAGGTTTCTTTTGTTAAACTGTCACTTTCGCACACAAGCTTAACAAAGCACGCCAACGTTATTCCAGATGTTAAAACGGCTAATCCTTTATTCCAATTATGGTAACAAGAATTAGATAAAATGATTTAGTTCCAACTTATTATTGTAACTTTCGTTCACAACACTTAAGTCTAGAATCTAGCTTTAGCATAGCAAGATTGATCTTAACCTGGTTATAACTTAATTAGTATAACTTTCGTTCATACAAGTAAGTCTCAAATCAAGAATCAAAACATTAAACAAAAGCTAGCATTAAGTATAAAATCATTCAAGCAAATCATAGAAATTGATAGATTCATATGCAAAAGTACATGGATACAATCATACTACAATATTCATCAAAATCCCAACAACAAGAGGATTAGAAATCCATCTTACAAGAGAATCTCATAGGCAAGTTTTGGACATTTACCATGACACGTTATCACGCTATCATGACAACGGTTTGCCGAGCTTCTTCGATCTCCTGGCTCCTTCACCGGCATCCTCTTTGTTGCTAAACTAAACTATGCTTTAAAGTACAAAAAGAAATGTAAAAGAATGAGTTTTGGGGAGGAAGAGGGATGTCCTCAATGAATGCCTCGGGTCCTCTATTTATAGGCAAATTCGGATGGTCATCACTCAGCGGTTTGGGTACCATCGCTGAGTGATTTGGTCTTTATCGCTGAGCGGCCAGGCTTTACCGCTGAGCGGCTGGTCAATTACGGTGGCTGCTCGGCTGGCATAATTAATGTGGTGGCAGCTTGCAGGGGCGGCGCCGACTTTGTCGGGCAGCGTCGCAATCCAGGTTGGCTCTAGCTGGCGCATTAAATGCGGCGGGTGTAAGTTGCTCTGGTGGCAGCACCGCTGAGCGGCCTTTGTCTTTAGTGCGCTGAGCGAGCTTCATTCACCACTGAGCTGAGCTGTCTTCACGTCTGATTTCCTCTTTTAAGCTCTTTTTCCTATCTTGCCCTTTTCTCCATTCTTTTGGGATTATTCTTCAATTAATTATCCTTGCATCCATCTTTTAGAATATATTATAAACCTACAAAAAATGGGTATTTATGTTAGATAATTCTTTAAAACATACGCGAATAAGTGCCATTTTAATAGTTAGAAATTGCATAAATTGGGCACTTATCACTCCTCCTGACTTAAGACCTTGTTTGTCCTCAAACAAGAGGTAATAGAATTATTTTACAAAAGATTAATGCTCATGAACAATCAATTATTGCAATGAATTAAAGTATTTCAGACAGTTTATGCTTGAGACCTGTAAGATATCATAGAGTAACCTTAACATAATCAAATGCATAATTACTTGGATGCTATAAACAAATCACACTATCCAATGTCTTGTCCATCAAGGAAATTATCTTGATCGCATAATGGTCAGTGGACCAGTTCAAGGTGGGTATTTCGCTCATTGTCACCATTGAATCCAACAATTTAAATTTGTTACCTGTCTCACAATCCAAGAGTATTGTCGTGCAAGGATCACAGAAGGACTTTTTAGGTTGTAATGTGGCCAGGCTACAAGAAAAATTGGTTAGTTTATTTTACTTGGAGTTTGATGCATGAACAAATACATCATGAATTGAATTGTTTCAGTATCCATAATAGACTTGTATGAGTACATAGATACCATGAACATGTCAATTTGCATCTTTACTTGTTTGCATAGACATAACGTTGAAAATGTTCCTTGACATTTAAGGAAATTAAACCTAAACCAAGTGAGGGAGTGAGCCTAAACACTAAGTGAGATAGAGAGAATCACCATTGTTTTTGCACAATTGAATTTGTTTGAGTCTCTGATTTTAATAATTGTATGGAAATAGGAAATGATCAAGGCTTTCTGTTCATTAGAAATCAACCCACTTGGCCAAATAAAGCCTACCCTAATTAGGAATATCCTTTGTTACCCCAATTGAGCCTAACGTGAGAAATTTCTTGGTTGTTACATAATCCCTAAGCCTTAAAAGAAAAACAATGACTTCCCTTAATTTCTAAACTAAGAGAGCATTCAATTGGATTATGTGCAAAAATCCAAGTCAGGGGGAGACAAGGATGGGTAAAAGTGGAAAGAAATAAAGAAATTGAATAAAAAAGAACAGAAGTAAGCAGAAAAAGAAGAAAAATCTTATTCCCAATCCAAAAACAAAAAGGAAGAAAAAGAAAAAGGATTGAGGAAAAGAACAAGGAGAATAAAGGGGTAAGAAACAAAGTTGGAGAAAAGGAAATAGGTGACGACAGAAGTTGGTTTTCATTGCTCTCTTAATTGGAAATATTTGCATATCCAGAAAAACCAATCTTTCTTTGTAGCCTGAACCCATTACAACCCTTAAAAGTCCTTCTGTGATCCTTGCATGACCATGCACTTAGATTGAATTATGAGACAGGTAACAAATTTAAATTGTTGGATTCAATGGTGATATTGAGTGGAAACACTCACCTTGAATTGGTCCACTGACCATTGTGTGCAATAAAGATAATTTCCTTGATAGAAAAGACATTGGATAGTGTGATTTGTTATAGCATTCAAGTAATTGTGCATTTGATTAATGTTAAGGTTACTCTATGATATCTCACAGTTCTCAAGCTTAAACTGTCTGAAAAGTTTCAATTCATTGCATTAACTGATTGTTCATGAGCATTGATCTCTTGTAAAATGATTTTATTACCTATTGTTTGAGGACAAACAAGGTCTTAAGTCAGGGGGAGTGATAAGTGCCCAATTTACGCAATTTTAACCTATTAAAATGACACTTATTTGCTTATGTTTTAAAGAATTATATAACTCAAATCCCCAATTTTTGTAGGTTTATAATATATTTTGAACAATGGATGTAAGCATAATTAATTGAGAAGAATCCCATAAAGAATGGAGCAAAAGGGCAAAAGCGGAAAAAGAAGCAAAATGATGAAATCAGGAGCAGACCGCTCAGTGGCGACCCAAGCCTCGCTCAGTGCACAACAGGACAAAGAACCGCTCAGCGATGTACCTTGGCCGCTTAGCGATACTGCCACCAGAGCCACTTGCAGCCGCCGCATCAATTGCGCCAGCTGGAGCAGCCTGGATTGCGGCGCCGCCCTGACAAAGTCGGCGCTGCCACTGCAAAAGCTGCCAGAGCATTTATTAAGCCGCGTGAAATGATTACACCGCTCAGCGGTGGTACCCAAACCGCTGAGCGATGCTCATCAGAATTTGCCTATAAATAAAGGAGGTCGTGCCATTCATTTGCATCATCCCTCCCCTCTTCAAGAATCCATTTCTTTTACATTTCTTTTGTACTTCAAAGCATAGTTTAGTTTAGCAACAAAGAGGAGGCCGGTGAAGGAGCCAGGAGATCGAATAAGCTTGGCCAACCACTGTCATGATAGCGTGATAACGTGTCATGGTAAGCGTCTAAACCTTGCCTCTGAGATTCTCTTGTATGATGGATTTCTAATCCTCTTGTTGTTGGGATTTTGATGAATATTGTAGTATGATTGTATCCATGTACTTTTGCGTATGAATTTATCAGTTTCTTATGATTCTCTTGAATGATTTTATGCTTAATGCTAGCTTTTGTTTAGTGTTTTGATTCTTCATTTGGGACTTATTTGTATGAACGAAAGTTATACTAATTAAGTCATAACCAAGTTAAAATCAATATTGCTATGCTTAACTAGATTCTAGACTCGAAAGTTGTGAATGAAAGTTACAATCATTAGAGTCGGATCCAAATCAATTCATCTAATCTTGTTGCCGTAACTGGAATAAGGATTATCCATTTTAACATCTGGAATAATGCTGGCGTACTTTGTTAAGCTTGTGTGCGAAAGTGACAGTTTAACAAAGGAAACCTGTGATCTTTTCATGCGCGAAAGCGATGAACAAGTTAAGAACTGGTAGCGGGCAATCAATGAAATGATAATTATGTGTAATAAGTAACTAGATGCATGAAACTATGATATGATTCAATTCCCAACAAGCTTCTGGATCTACCTCTGATTTGTTGCCTATTTAATTTTATGTTGGTTGTTTATTTAAATTATCAACAAATTTACCAAACCTTCACTTTATTGTTTAATTAACTAAACTCAAGAAATGTATTTTTGCAACTCTCTGTGGATTCGACTATACCCGACTATACTGCAATTGGATCCCTTGTGGATCTGAATGCCGTAAAGAAGGATGTATATTTATTTTGAGCAACGAAAAGTGCAAATAAGCTTTCATCAAAATTGGCACAGTTGTGGGAAACCAGACTATGTCAAGATTGGAGAAAGCTTAACAATTGGCTTTCATCAGCATGTTATTGGTTAGGGTTAATTCTAGGTCGATAGATCTTGACGATTGTAGTGTTTATTGATTTAGGATTAGGGAACTTTTTGGGGAACTAATTAGATTTAATTAGGTTGTGCAATTGGTACATAATTGATATGAGTTTTAAATGCTGAGATCTTAGTTTTAATTCTTGTATTAATAAATTCTTAGGGGATTGACTATCGTAGTCTCTTAAGTGAATTGTGTATTAGTTAGAGATTTCAACTAATAAACAACATCCCCTCCTATGAATAATTAATTAGCAACCAATGACAATTAATCCTTGATTTAGAAACGCCGTATGCAGGATATTGCCTTTTATCATTGTTTATTTATTTGTTTTAATTTTCTTTTATTTAAATTCAATCAATTCAAACCCCTTTTTTATTGTAATTATAATTTTAATTAGTTCTAATTGCTTCCTTGAGAGACGACCTATGTTAGCCCTCTTTACTACATTTTTTTGGGGTTAATTTAGTTTTATAAATTATTATTTGATCATGCATTAACGACATTTTAGTGTGTATCAATAATCAATTTAAAAAATTAACAAGATTTTTTTTTATTAATGTCGGGGTTTGAATTTAATATGAATGAAACTTTAATTTGGCGCATGAATATTTTATTTTTTCAAGTACTAAATTAAAATTGTAATTTTGTTTTCAAAGATCAAGTGGAGCATGGAGACATCTTCGAGTTGATCTCTAAGTCAATTATTGAAAAATGTCTAATACTCAACTTGTGTAACGAAGTGAATTTGTAATGGACTGAATTATGGAAATAATAGAACAATTTTGTATATTTTCTGCATTTGTGGTGTTTGAATTACAAAGGAAATGGATAGTGATGGAAAACCTTCCTCAAAAAGGATATGACTAGAAAGAAGAATATCCAGAGAGAGGTAGGATTAGCCAATACAATTTTCCATATCCAATGTAATACCATTCTCCTTCTATTTATAATAAATTTGGCTCCATTAATTGGGTCAATTTTTAATTAGACTTTTTGTTGAAGTTGATGCAATTTTCTAGAATCTTCTACTAATGTCTACATAATCATATAGTGTAGAAACATCTAGAATATATGATTAATGAATTGTAAATGTATTTAGAAGTAGAAGTATCTAGAATGTAATGGAGATATCTAATAAGGTAGAGAAGTCTAGAATGTAAGAGAAATACATAATGATGTAGAATATTCTGGAACCACCCTCAAGCACCTATAAATAGGCAAACTTGGGAGCATATGTCATCAAGTCATTTGTATGATTTTTGTGAGCAATACAATCTATTCCTTTGCTCCAAACATCACATTACTAACTATTATCTTCCAACTATCAACTAAAGCCTTCTCAACTATCCAACTATTTTCTGAACTAACATCACTACTAAAATACTATCACTTTTATTTACTTAGACCCATTACAACTTGATATTTAAAAAAAAAAAAATTAAAGTGTCAATTTTTTAATAATAGTAGTGTTTTTAAGAGCATCACTACCGAGTAAATTTTTAAGAGTACGTTAACATCCTCACCAACCAACCACGTGGAAACAAAAAGTGCATTTCTTCGACACATCTCCGTCGTGAGAGTGCACTAGTACCGTGCGCGTTATTAGCCCTCGCGTTTTTTGTACGCGTCGGTGCATTAGCTAGTTAAGTAAAGTAACACAAAAGAAGTTTCTTGGCAATGCATTGACGAGTTACTCGCCAAATGCTCATAGTCATACATAATTAAACTGGTCGCTTCCTCTTCGGGTTTTTTTAGCCATTGTCTATTGTCAAGGCTTCTTGAAAAAAAAGAAAAAAAAAAAGAAGAAAGCTTTGCCTTCCACGAAAAGTAGAAGAACAGCTGCATCTAGTGCCGCAGCTTCTTTTAATTTTACCAGCTGTGCCATCGTTTGTTCAATTCGGAAGCAGCTGATCCAACTGAAAAAAAACCTGTGGTATTTGCAGAGAGCCAGAGAAAGGAAGTTATGGCGGCAAGTATGCTTGGTGGAGCTGCTGTTGGGGCCTTGATGTCAGAGGCGCTAAAAGCTGGTCTTAAAATGATAGACAAGGCTGGAAACTTCAGCTCTACCCTTGAAACCAGCATGGACACCCTGAAGGCTCTGGATCTTCTCGTCGCAGAGATGAAGCAATACAGCAGCGAGTTGGGTCGGCCGAGGGAGGAAGTAGAGAGATTGGAGAATGAGTTGAAAGCGGGGAAAGAGCTCGTCGAAAAGTGCATCAAACTCCCGTGGTGGAGGTTTTTTACTATCCCTCGGCACCGCGACAAGCTTGTGGAGTGGGACAAGAAGCTCGTGAGGCGTTTGTCTGTGGAGTTGCAAGCCCGGATGGCGAGGGATTTGATGGAAACCCTGTCTAAGGTGAGGCAGATATTTGAGATGCTTAGCATGGAGTATGCTTTACGGGGTCTGAGTGGGGTCACACCAATGACAATATGATTGACTGTGATAAATCAAGAATTGTGTGTTATCATGCTGCATGCGCATATTAACAAATTAACAAATTGCCAATGAATAACAAAAACGGTTATTAGAACCATGTTTTGATCTTTGTATCAAGAACTATCTCTCCCAAAAGCTTAAGCTACTAGGGACAGTTAATTGAATAGTTTTATATCTTAACACATCCCGCCATGTAAGAGCTTTTTTCGCTAGAAGCGTGATCAATATTTAAAAGGGAGCAAGCGGCAAAGATAGAACTCTAGACCACTTCATGATTGATTTCTCCCAAAAAAAACCTTAAGTTATTGGGTTGGGACAATGAAATATTTTTATATTTGAACTCTCTCCGCCCCTTTCAAACCAATAAAGTTGACTAGAATACTTCAAGCCTTGTTTTATACCCCAAGACCAACAATCATGTACAGTTATTGATTTTCACTTGCTTGTCCTGAAATGCAGATAGTGAGAGGTTGTAAGGGCTCACCTTTGGCCCTTGAAGTTATTGGTGGATCTATGTGTCGGCAGCCTTTTGAGGTTTGGCAAAGGATGAAGATACGGTTGGAAAGCCGATCCATTCTTGACTACAATGAAGACTTACTTGCTCGCCTTCAGAATAGTTTAGATATATTGGAAGACACCAAGCAGAAAGAGTGTTTTATGGACCTAGGCCTATTTCCCGAAGACCAAAGGATCCGTGTTCCTGCCCTGATTGACATGTGGACGGAACTGCATGAACTTGATGAGGATGGCCTAGAAGCAATGAATATAATCCATACTTTAACCACCATGAATTTGGCTAATGTCCTTGTTACAAGGTACACATAATCTCTTTTGTTTCTTCTTGTTGGCCACTTAATGCTCTGTCACGGTCATAAACAGCGAAAACATTTTCTTTCATAAACAGTTTATTTATTCAAATTTATCTATGTAAGCTTCTGGTTGTGATACAGTTTAGTCAGACGATTTCTAAAAACATGTACTCGTTGATTTTACCCAAATGTATATTGGAGTTTTACACGTTCTTAAATTAGGAGTCACCTATTGGAAAGTTGTGATTATAAATGAAGTAATTCATTGCATTCGAATCTCAATTAATCTATGAATTAATGAATGTTACCGCATTGCATATATGGGATGTTTTTACAGTCAATTAATCCATCCAAAAGTAACTTTGCATGATTAAATAGCATATGGCTGTGTCTTTTTGTACATCACTATTCGAGCAAAGACCAAGTGTTACTGATCCTTCTATGGATTTTTGTTCTTCCCTGCCTAACTAATTTATGCTTGTTGAACAGGAAAATTGCAATGGACGTGGACATGTACTACAATAACCACTTCCTTATGCAGCATGACCTCCTCAGAGAGCTAGCAATCCATCAAAGCAACCAAGAAGGGCCGTTTGAACAGAGGAAGAGGCTGACGATTGACCTGAGCGGAGGAAATGGTCGCCCTGAGTGGTGCGTTGGACAGAATCACCACAAGGGTATGATTTCTCGCATACTGTCATTCTTTCCCATAAGGTGGATGGAACAACAAAAGCATATACATTCCGCTGCGCGCACGCTGTCCATTTCAACTGGTTTGTTCCTCTCTCTCACTCTCTCACACTCTCTCTCTCTCTCTCTCTCTTGAAGCCTTCCATTCTTAATGCCACGCGGGATGCCTTTTGCAGATGAAACATTTGATTCAGAATGGTTCGACGTGCAAGCCGACGAAACCGAAGTCCTGGTTTTGAACATCCGCTCAAGCAGGTACGCCCTGCCGGCATTCATTGCGAAAATGAGCAGGCTCAAGGTTCTGATAGCCACAGGGTACGGTTTCCACCCTTCGGAGATAAGCAACTTCGAGCCGCTCGCCCATCTGCCGAACCTGAGAAGGATCAGGCTGGAGAAGGTCTCGCTCCCTCGCCTGTGCGAATCGAGGAGCCTGCGGAGGCTGTCCCTTCACATGTGCAACGCGAGGCAGGCTTTCGAGGGCAGCGCCGTCGAGATTTCGGACGCGCTGCCGAATCTGGCGGAATTGAGCATCGACTACTGCAAGGATCTGGCGGAGCTGCCTTCCGACCTCTGCGACGTCACCGCCATGAGGAGGCTCAGCGTCACCAACTGCCACGGGCTCTCCGCGCTGCCCCGGGGGATCGGGAGGCTCCAGAATTTGGAAGTGATGAGGCTCAGCTGCTGCAGTAAGTTGGAAGAGGTGCCGGAGTCTGTTGGGGATCTACGCAAGCTGCGTTGCCTCGACGTCTCAGACTGCGTGAGCCTTGCCCGGTTACCGTCGGACATCGGCGGCTTGAGCGGCCTGCGGAAGCTCTACATGTGGGGTTGCTCAGGGTTGGGTGGGGTGCCGTCCTCTGTCGCCAGGTTCCGAGATTTGGAGCATGAAATACGCGTGGTCTGCGACGAAGAGAAGGCTGGTTTTTGGGAGCATTTCGCTGACATACCCAATCTGAAGATAGAAATGTATAAAGCAGATCATAGCTTAAATTGGCTCCATGGAGCTCGTTCCTGAGACCGGCCACTGCTGATGTGGCTTCAAGTGTTTGAGAGTTGAAACACCACGCTCCTTGCGTACTTTGTGTTTTACCTCATTTTTACTATGTAAGCTTCATGGTAAAAAAAAGCAGGAAATAAAATATCAGTTCTGTTGTTTGTGCACCCCAAACTCTAGGTGTAAAGATTGTGAACTTATTTATGTTTGAATAAAATCAAAGTGCTGTACAAGTGCGTAATGTTTGTGCATGAGGTCATATTATGTTTGTGCACATCGCCATATAATGTTTGTGCGTTAAAATCTGATATCATAATCTGTAAAAATACTTAACTCTACATTAAGTAATATGCATATATGTAAAGTTTATGCATTAGAATATATAAAAATGTGTGTACACGTATGTGAACTAATTTTTATAAAGTTTGTTCACTAAAAATGTATAAAGATTGTGAACTTATTTATGTTTGAGTAAAATCAAAGTATTATATACAAGTGCGTAATGTTTGTGCATGAGGTCATATAATGTTTGTGCACTAAAATCTAATATCATATTCTACAAAAATACTTAATTATACATTAAGTAATGTGCATATATGTAAAGTTTATGCATTAGAATGTATAAAAATGTGTGTACACATGTATGTGAACTAATTTTTATAAAGTTTGTCCACTAAAAATGTATAAAGATTGTGAATTTATTTATGTTTGAGTAAAATTACAGTGTTGTACACAAATGCTTAATGTTTGTGCATGAGGTCATATAATGTTTGTGCACATCGTCATATAAAGTTTGTGCACTCAAATATGATATCATATTTTGCAAAAATACTTAACTATACATTAAGTAATATGCATATATGCAAAGTTTATGCATTAGAATGTATAAAAGTGTGTGTACACATGTATGTGAACTAATTTTTATAAAGTTTGTCCACTAAAAATGTATAAAGATTGTGAACTTATTTATGTTTGAATAAAATTACAGTGTTGTACACAAGTGTGTAATGTTTGTGCACAAGGTCATATAATGTTTGTGCACTCAAATTTGATATCATATTCTGCAAAAAATACTTAACTATACATTAAGTAATATGCATATATGTAAAGTTTATGCATTAGAATGTATAAAAGTGTGTGTACACATGTATGTGAACTAATTTTTATAAAGCTTGTCCACTAAAAATGTATAAAGATTGTGAACTTATTTATATTTGAATAAAATCACAGTACTGTAAACAAGTGTTTAATGTTTGTGCATAAGGTCATAATGTTTGTGCACTAAAATTTGATATCATATTCTGCAATATTACTTTGTGCACTCCAATTAGATATCATATTCTGCAACATACATCCTTACCACCATTGTTAAAGATATATCTCATCCATTTTAAAATTAAAACTAACATTTTATCATCTTAATTCCATTTTAATCAAATTTGACATGATAAGAGGATGAAGATAAGGAGAATGAAAATGATGATGATGATGACAGGATGAGAGAATGACGAGGATGACAATAATAAACATAACAGAACAAGGATGAGAGGATGAAGACGATGAGTGAAAACGATGACGATGACGAGAACGAGTTTGGGATTGGGCACTTTGTGTATAATTTTAGAAATTGTACGCTATACTTATAATGATAATTAATTGCGTATAATTAAATGGTGTATGTACAAGTATATGCAATTTGGATGTACACAAAATATTTCTGATAAAATATCTATTACCCACAAATACTTGCCATTTGCTAGGATAAATGCAATATAGAGAGTAAAATGTATATACATACAAGACAGTAAAATGTCACCTTTAAGTGAAAATAGATCCTTTTAATTGAATTTGTTGTTATGTATTATTAAGTTCACCATTAATTTTTTTTTATTACACTTAATAACACATCACAAAATATTCAATTGAAAAAACACATTACCCATTTAAGTTCTGTTTATGAATATACAAAAAAAAAAAATCTTCAATTAAACAGTATTTACTGTACAATCACATGAAAAAGCGTGCATAACTTGCACTTTATTTCCACGTGAGCAACAACTTCATGACTTGCGTGAAAAATTAGAAGAGGCCATCGAGCACAACTCAAAGGGCAGCACCCCACCATTTCCCCCCATCACCTTAGCTCCTCTAAAAGCTCTTGCGAACGGAAGAAAAAGGAAACGAAAAGACGAGAGAAAGCAATTTAGCAACGTAAAGGAGCTAGGGGTGAACACGGGTCGTACCCGACCCGCGCGACCCGCCAAATCCGACCCGGGCGGGTCAGGTTCGGCAAGTCGGACCCGAACGATCCGCTTAAGTTGACGGGTCGAGTCTCGAGTTCGAAACCCTAAACTCGACCCGACCTGCGACCTGCGACCCGCATATATATAACATTTGTAATCCTAATTCTTTCCCTTTAACAGTTTCACTCTCTGTCTCTTTCACTTCCACAGTTTCACCTTCGAGACTTTCACAGTCCCACTCCCTACTTCTCCTTCGCCTTCGCCCACCGACCCGTGCGCATCTGCCGGCGCCGACCACGCCGCCGGCCCCGTCCCCTCCACTCGTCACAGACTCCCTCACCCTCCGCTCGTCTTCTCCCACATCCTTTCCCTCACCCTCTGCTCGTCTCCCTCCGTTCGTTCACCCTTCGCTCGCCTCACCCTCTCCTCAGATCCGCCTCTTCCGCCTCCTTGCCATCCCTCCTTAACTTCCTCGCCTTACTCTCCTCCCGCAGCAACCGTTGCCCCCCTCCTCATCTGAGATCTGTTTGATCCACAGCCACCCCGCAACCCCAAGTCTGCCCCCGCCAACCCACCCCGCGACCCCGCAGCCACCCCTAATTTAACCCTAATTTTGTTGTTTGCTCTCTCTCTCTCTCTCTCTGTGTGTCTGTGTTGGGGAGGGGTAGGCTGTGTGGGGGTGGGCTGTGGTAAAAAAAAAGCAGTTTTTTTAAAAAAAAAAGAAGGCGTGTCACCCGCCGACCCGCCTAAACCTACCCGACCCGGGCGGGTTGCGAGTCTGGCGGGTACCCATATAAAATATGTGATTTTTACCCGACCCGCCCGCCAGACGTCGGGTCAAGTCTGTAACACGGGCGGATCCTACCCAACCCGACCCGTGTTCACCCCTAGAAAGACCAAAGCAAATCGATGAGCTAAGGAAGAAGTACATGACAAGCAAATGCGCTAAATAGGTCTACTCAAATTAACAGAGTTTACACGGACTATGCGCATATAAATAAGCAAACATGGCTTACCTAATGGCCAATACAACTGCCCGGGGTAACAACAAAAAGGCTAGCTAGCTAGCGTAAATATAACACATATATAAAGCAACTATTCACGAGGAATTGAGTAATGCGGGTAACAATCACGTCTTCCCTCAGCAGCTAACACTTGGAGAGTGTTAGAGGAAAGTGACACTGATAATGGGAATGGACTGTGGATGTCGGCAACTTCAAGAAGCATTCAAACATATATGTCAAGATAGGACTTCTTTCTATTATCCACTCATAATCTACAGGAAACGCGGGGCACCACATATATTTCTCTTTCCTTGATGCAGGAAAGGCCATGAAGCCCCAACATTAAGATGCTCTCCGTATATGCTGTCTTTTCAACTGCAGATGGATGATTAACCTATATGGCATACACTATCTCCCCACTGCTGTCTATATCGAGCTCGGATTCAGATTCTAGTTCATCATTGTCATCATCCATATCGAGGTTATCTGCCATAAACTGGTCTAAAGAATAGGCCCCAGCTGCTGGGATGGTAGCTTCTGAAATTATCTGCATGATCGTATCGATGCTCTGCATGGGTTGCTCTGGCTCTTCAAATTGGCGACCCATTATCTTCTCATTCATCACGTCTGCGGGGAGATTCTTCAGAAACCATTCATGGTTCCAGATTTCTGACATCGCTATTCTCTGCCACATAAATGTAGGCATGAGATTCAAATAAATGATTGGAATGGCAAAGAGTAGAAATTAGTCACGGTATCTATTTTGTAATAACAGATGCATCTGTGCCTACAATATGTTCCAAAAATATTATGTAAGCATGCAGGACTACTTATAAAAAATGTTGAAAGTAAAAAAAAAAACATCATCCACGGAGATTAACAATGCCCCAATAATTACGGAAAAAAAAAATATCCTCAAATTCTAAAAATCCATTTCAAGTTGTGTAAAAGGTATTGCATAAGCTCTCAAATATTGAGAAAAATTACTTGTGACAAGACGTGGTCACAAGTAATATTTCTCAATATGCATCTCCTTTAAAGAAGAATTTGAGTGGCAACATAATTCCTTACACTCAAATATTTAAGTGGGAGTAGGTAAAAATACATTAAAGGACCAAAATTTATTCAGGGATAGAGTCAAATTTTATACATGCAGAAGTAGGTCAATTAGTTGAAAGAAGAGTTACCTCTGCAGGGTCAAAAACAAAGATCCTAGAGATAAGGTGGCGACACTCGGGAGATACTTGAACAAAGTCTGGAATGGAGTACTGGACACTGAGAATTCTCTGCAAGGAACCAACCACACAAAGTTTGCTCAAGCAATCAGAATTCAGGAACTAATTGTGAAGAAAATGAGCAAATATCGTAAGATAAGATCTACCTGAATTGTCTTTCGGAAATCCTTTGGTTCATTGGGATCTTCAAACGGATATTGTCCCACAAGCATCACATATAAGGTTACTCCACACGACCAGACATCCGCAATCTGATATTATATGCACAAAAACATAAAAGTCACTTTGACACATGAGCTTATCTATTGGTAATTGATAATTGTACTAAAGATAGGTAACATACTGAACTGGTAAGAGAAGCAGATCATACTAAAATCTATAACTGATCGTGATAGAAGGGACACGTCTCAACATTAGAGTTATCTGTAGGTGGTGAACTATAGCAATTGTAGAGATTCAGAGATTGAAGATTAAAAATATGTCAAAGCAACTAAAAAAAAGGGGACATGTGGAATAAATTTTAACTAAAAAAAGTAAGCACTTCATATTTTGATTGATCTGCCCTAAAAAAATACCAAGAAAATAATGACCTTTTACGAACTTATAAGGAAAAATGTGCAGCACATAAATTACCCCTGTTCTCTTAATAATAGTAGACATTTAAGATAGTATTGAAATAGGTAAACTAAGTTAAGATTTTTTAACTATTGCTAAGACCTGAATTGAATGCAAAACAAAAAGACCATTGGACTAGTGAGAACAGATGCACTATCAAAAATATAATTGCTTTAGTTCCTTAGAGCATGAAAAGTTATAAACTCAAAAGCCCACAAATTATGACAAATTAAGTTTACAATAAACTACTACATTCCAAATCAAATGTAACAGTAATGGTTCTACAGAAAAAGAATACTACCATGAAATTAAACACCCTACCTTCCCATCATACTCTTGCCTCAGCAATACCTCTGGAGCAATATATGCAGGAGTTCCAACAGTTGACTTCGGTTGTGAATGAAGCACTGAAGACTGCAAAAAACTTCATCAATCAGAATTTTGACATATAACAATGATCTATAAAATTCAAATAAAAGCAACTAGAATACAATGATAGTCTATACTGCTAAAGTCCACTATTAGATTGAAAAATGAGTATTTAGGTGCTCACAAAACAGAAGGAAATTAAAATTACTAAAAGGATGACAGAAAAATTCAAGCACCTCAAGGTGAATTCTAATTTTAATGTACTTTAAAACGCAAGGCATAGTTACAAGTTGAATTGACTAAACAACACCAAAAAGGTGCAATGGCCAAGTTATGATATTCTCAAGAACACCAGTGAACATCTATAAGTTTTATTGATGCAACTATATGTGAAACAAAGACACCAGCAGAAGCAATTCAAGGATTAGAACAGAGTAAGGGAATGGCACTATGCTAGTGTTCATCTGAAATTCCTTGACAATGGATTATCGCCTTTTCCATGGCTTAATAGTTGACGAAACATTAGTTTTTAAACAGAGCTATGTATGACAACCTTATTTCAAAAAGTCAAACTCTAGTGAGCACATAATGAAGCACAAGCTTATCAAAAAATTCATACTATCAAAATTCAGCAAGAACATTCATTTAGAATAGCTCTTTCCCAATATCACAAATCGCTGAAAGCATCTTTTAGTGACTTAAGTAGCCACCCAATTCCATAATGGCAATATGATGGAGAAAAGTGTCTCAAAAACTTAAAAAACATTCAGAAGCAGGAAGTAAGCTTAAGTTAGAAGCATACCAGTTTGGGACGGAGTATAAAAGAGGTAGCAGAAATATGCATTAAATTTGTGAAAAACGTCATTTAAAGGTAAAGATAATCAGCCATCCACACCCAGTAAAACATACAATGATGGAACGCACACCATAAAGAGCTAGAGAAATATTGAAAACCTGACCTTGGAGTAACCAAAATCGCATATCTTCAAACGAGGTGCTGGGCTCCCATCCAACAAAGTGTTCTCCAACTTCAAGTCCCGGTGACACACTTGCTTCATGAACAAACATATTAAACAGAAGACAGATACGTCAGACATAATGTTCAGAATACTGATACGATAACTACTCTAAACTTCAGTGCAGGTTAAACACAATTTAGATCAGACATAGAAAGAGGAAAAGTTTAGTTACCATTTCATGGCAATAGCTGACCCCGGATATGAGTTGTTGAAAGAAGAAACGAGCCTACAGCATAACAATGGGTGGGCAAGTTACGCATGGGGAACAGAGTAGAAGTATAAATTTCTACACTCTTAAAAGAGTGACAAGTGTAGAAAGAGTAAATGAACTGTGTATGAACCTCATCCTCGGTAAAACGCCCGGCATTGCAGATGCGCTCAAAGAGTTCTCCTCCAGATGCATACTCCATTACAATGGCCAGATGAGTAGGTGTTAAAATGACCTGAATGAAATTTTACACAACATTACGGATAAATATAATTGCCCCTCTCATGTAAAGATCCGATGTTGCATACAAAAACGTGCTAACCTCCTTAAACCTAACAATGTTAGGGTGTCTCAGAGACCTGTGATTAATGATTTCTCTCTTGACATTTTCATCGATCTGTGACACAAAAATAACGTGATAGGGAAAAAGATCAGCCCAGCACTCCATCAGTAAGAGTATGAAGTTAACAGATTACAAAACATAAAAAAAATATCGCCATCATAAAGGTTCATCTAAAAGTTCAGTTCATTTAGAAAGAGAGAATATGTAAACCTAAAAAATCACCTAAACCACCTATGCGGTTCACCAAAGGAGCCAGTTCAAGATTCTCTGCACTTACGAAGCAAAATGGCCATCACAGAGCATCATCTCATTCAAGGATTGAGATCTTTTAAAGCGCCTTGGGCACTCACACGTGTGGCGAAAGAGGTAACCGACGTTGAAAGTTAAATAATTAAATTTCCAAGATACACAAAACACATGAATAACAAAACATGGATCAGTTGTTAGAGAATCTACTCCCTCGTCCTCGTCCGTGACCACCTTGCAAAAGAAACCCATAAAGAAGCGGAAAATTTTTTTTCTATTTGACAACGACGAAAAAAATGAAATAAGGTCGTTAAAATTAAAAGATAGAAAAAACAAATTGGAAGGGGGGGAAAAAAAAACGAAGGGCAGAACGGATGACACTTTAGTCGCAATCTCTCAGTTAGTCACGTAAAAATCTCAAACCAGACACGGAAGCACTGGAACAAATATAGAAAACCATAAACACGGCATAAATAGTATGGTCTACGTCAGCAACGAGAGACTTTAAACTCACCCATCATCAATTAAAGCATAGCTAGAAAAAGAAGAAAAGATCATGTGTTTAAATTCCCCACCCCCACCCTTGTTAGTTCTGACCCAAAAAAAAAAAATGAAAAATTTTCCAAAATAAGGGGCAACGGGATTAAAATTTCTAACCAACCTTGTCACCTCGCTCGATATACTTGACAGCAACGAGCTCCTTGGTCTGCTTATCCTGCATCAACCTCGCGACGCCGAAATTTCCGGACCCGATGTCGCGGACCAGATCGTAACGGTCGCTGTCGTGCATGATCGGCATGTCCATGCCTGGCCCGATGGTCATCGCCGCCCGATCCATCGTACAGAACCCGAAAAGATCAAAACGAT
>QANU01018769.1:31422-54857 GCA_003254905.1 Nissolia schottii
GAACCGATGAGAATTAATCCTTAATCTTGAAACGCCGTATGCAGGATATTGCCTTTATCATTAATTTTTTACTTTCGTTTAATAGCTTTTGAATTCAACAACAAAACCCCCCCGATTTACTTAACTATTGGTTTGGTTCTAAATTGCTTCTTTGGGAAACGACCTAGGTTAACCCCCTTTACTACGTTCTCGGGGTTTACTTGGTTTATAAATTATTATTTGATCGCGCACTAAAATCTAACGACGTTTTGGTGCTCGTCACACGGCCTTTAATTGAATTGAAATGATTGGATCATGGCGATCACAAGTTATTTAACAACATGATTTCTTCCATGTATTATAAAATCCATTCAACTAAAATAACTTTAATGTCTCTAACTATAATGTCTTTTAAAACATAACATGTTATCACACCAAAACAATACATGTACATAACATAATGTGGACAACAAATAAAACAAGCAGGAACATATCTTTAATTGAATTCAACAATGTCACAACGAAATGAATAAGATAACCATACATACATGTACATGCTTGATCGTTTGTAGTATATGCCCTATTTAAGCGTGACTCATATTTTATGCAATAAACAATGAGAATGAAAAGTTTGAAATCGGTCCATATTTTCTTAACCAAGTATTTTTGAAATTAATAAAGGACTATAAGTATTCTTACCAAGTAATTAACAACCTAGTAAGCATTGCGTACAACTTAAGAGTAAGCAATTAGCTAGGGTATTACACATTACCCAAGTTGCCTATACACTACCTGAGTCCATAGATTTCTAATAGTTAGTACTAACGTAATGTGCAAGCACTTAGGCCACGATAGCTAGGAAAATGCTACCCGAGTCCGTAGATCTCTGATAATTAGTCTTGATTCTTGGTACAATGGTACTAAGGGTCAATGTAGGTTGTCGCTGACTTACAGTTCTATCATAGATATAACTTCCACGAAAATAGTTTAAATAATGTAACAAAACATGATCATGATAACATAATACTTTGACTGATAACTGATAGCATAACGTGACTTTATTCATAAATATCATACACAAGCAACATGACATACGTAATGCAATAAAACATATGGTCTCATGTAGTTCTAAAATAGTTTCATGACTTTCTACATAATCTTCATAAATATATACTCTCATAAATAAGGGATTTTATAAATAAATAATTATTTTCATAAATAAGGAAACACCTTAACTTCATAAACATTTAAAAGTAAGTTCCACCTCCTAGGATTTCATAAAACAAGCATAAAATAAATAATTCTAAATATAAACATGGTCTAAAAATAGATCATGAATGTGAAGACCCAAGTCCTTTTCAGAGGCGCGTTGCAGTGACTCGAGATGAAGGACGCACTGCAGTGACATAGAAGTAGCAACGTGCTATAGTGCGTCATGCGCGCTGCAGCGACATAGAGGTCATCAAACACCCTAATCTGCGCCTTCTTGGTCAAGAGAAGGCTTGGCCCGTCTCTCCGCCTATAAATAGAGCTCCCTCCTCACCTTTTCTCGCTCAGAGCTTTAGATTTCTCCCCCTCTAGTGTAGAGTTTCTTGCTCACCTTCTTTTTCTCTTTTTGTGAAGACACAACATCTTCACCAAGGATAGGTAGCCTGCAACACCCCTGCTAACTGCCCACTTCCATGGTAGTGACCAATGCTCACAGGGTTGTTAACCGTTGTGTCGGGTTACTTTCAACCCTTACTTTTACTTCACAAATATCTTATACACGGAAATATGGACCATTTTGAAAATCTTTTGTGTGCTTTATCAATCTATAAACTAGGAGCCATGTGTGATTAGAAGAATATATAGCAACAGTCGCTAATAACCGCAGTAGAATAGGAAGAGCATGTNTGAACATGAATATATGATGACATGCTAGGGTAGAAACTTATGTATGGTACATGATATATGTTTAGAACTATTGGTTAAGCTTACATAATAGACCCTAATGAAGACTCCGGTTAAGGAAGGCCCCTTGTTAAGGAAAGGTTCTGGCTAGGAAAAGACTTAGTACTTAAGTTGTCCATTGTGATGAACTTCTCTTACCTAGGAACTTCCCAAGCACGAGACCTTAGTCCTTAATTCTGGATGAGTAACAAAGACTAAACTGGTTAGGATTCTACTTTCCATAAATGATAGGCTAGTATCTAATATCTTTGGTAGTCAAAATAGTTCACCTAAATTGAAAGACTCCATAAACAATATGCCTTAGAATATAGAACTTAGCTCAGTAGTTATATACCTAGTATTATGTGGGACCAAACTCTATAGTTACAATCAATATTACATAACTTAAGGGTATGAGTACCCTTAGATTCAGTACACGGGACCAGTATCCTAGTAGTTTAAGGGTACGCGTACTCACAGAGATTCAATACATGGGACCAACATCCCCATAGTTTAAGGGTATGCATACCATGAAAGATCCAGTATCCGGGTTCCAGCACATCCAGAACTGTGAGGATTTATCCTGGTAAAGCAAGGACGAGCTCACACTCCCTTGACTCGAGGATCAAGAGAAATCTCTTATCGCGCCCCTCCACTAGATGTAGGCACACACTACAAGAAGAAACAGATTTACCTTTTATCAATCCCTTCCAATTTACCTTATTATGCTTTATTTACTATTTAGATATATGCTTATATATATGTCTATGTGTGTATATACCATGTTTTATGTGCGATATATGTTTTTGTGAGTGGTTCCGAGGTGCCCACCACTGAGATGACAAAGTCATCCCTCTGTCAATGTTGTTTTTCAGAGACAGTAGAGCAAAGTCAAAACATCCCCCTCGTCCAGTAGCAACGAGGTCCAGTGTTAGTGGTAAGCTCCGCTTTGTAGTGGGGTCTACCAAAGATTATTATATCAGATATGCTCCAGACTATTAGGGCGAGGTCCCCCTATTAGTTATTATACCTTATTTACATTTTCAGCAGTTTCTTCAAACGGATGTAATCAATATACTATTTTAGTTCATTTATGAAACTAGTTATTATTTATAAATAAATTGTTTATTTTTGCATGCATGAATGTTAGTATGCCATGTCAGAGCTTCTGTAGGAGCAGTAGCCCTACATGTGGCCACATGCTAAGTTGGGGCATAACAGTGAAGAAAGTCACTAGCTTAGAAATGGCTGATGACTATAGAGCACAAACAATGGAAGCTCCTGACACCCTACGTGGAGGCACTACTTCCCCACAGATAGAATAACAAGAAGGAGAAAGAATAAAAAAAGAATTGGAGTGAATAGTCTCACTAAAAAGTGGAACCTTTCAAGCTCTTAAGTGAATTAACAAGTCTAAACACTCATGGGAGACTTCTATATATATGGGGAGCTAGAGACCCCCTTACTTACTTTTCCCCATATTGGACTCAAAACCTTTGTTGTTGCAACACTCCCTAGGCACTGCAGCGTTCTGGTAAAGTCGTGCCGCTACAATGCACAAGCTTTCATTTTTTTTATTTCACCTAGAGAATTAAGGGTCATCACATTATGGCAACATATCTCAGCCAATTATGTGGACTTTGGGTGTGGGACATGTTAGACTCGTGGGATTAATTAACTTACCAGTTTGACCTCGAGAGTCAAATATGTTAAAGTTTTAATCAACTTAATTTGATATCAGATGGTGTACAACTCTCAACCTACTTGATGATAAGCGACTAGCTATAGAGTGCAAAATTACGAAGTCTAAAGGTGAAAAACACAACTAAATGCAACTTGGATGGAATATCATCATAGTTTTAACATTAAAGCATAAAGAGTACATGTTACAACAAGATCTCATGGATACCTTGTTACAAATAGGGTTTGGGGAAAATGTGTGAAAAGTAATTATTGAAGTTGTAAAAGAAATCCAATAAAAGAAATGGAAGGAAATATAAAGGAAATGTTGTAAATGACATGAAATGTAGAGGCACAAAAATATAAAGATAAATTAAAGAAAAAAGAGAAATGTAAAAATAAAATATGGGTTATGTTGTGTTGTGTTGAGTTGTGACCCTTCAATGTGTACGAGCCTCTTTTATTTGTAGATGAGTTTGTGGCTGCTTTGGTGATCATAATTGCTCTCCATGTTGGCGAGCTCAAATCAAGGACTTTTAATTGTGGAGCATACTCTAACTCTCCTTGTAGTGGGTAATCCTCAAGTGGGGCATGTCATTGTGTGTGGCTCTGTTTATAACCATTAAGTAACTATCTTTCGACCGCCTCTACTAACTAATTTGAATCAATCACATGTCTCATTGAGTTACTAGTGGTTACTTGGCCTTGGCACCTTGGTACATTCTTGTTCAAATATTTGTTTAAGTTAAAACAAACCTTTAGACTGACCAAAATACTTTGTTTCTAGAGGCCTTCCTTAGTGCCCATAATTCGAGTGCGAGCCATAATTAGCTGAATCTCATGCTTGTTAAAGTTCTCTTAGGTTGACATTGGTTGTGAGTACAAGAAACAAATACAGTGATATATGAACATGAAATCCTATTTGGTTATGGAGACAAGTACAAAAACTTGTGTCCCACGATAGAAAATTAATGTATTTTTTTTTACCTTTATTTTGCTGGGACACGGAGACAGGGGACAGAGACACAATTTTAATGAAAGTTTTTCTTCCCATTTTTTCCATGTCATATTTTATTATTATCAGCTTTGCCCTTGACATTTTTTCCCAAAATCTAAAATTGATCCACGAACCCACCACCAAGCCACTGCCACCACCACCGTCAGACCCTTGCACAAATCAACAATAAGAAAAAGTAGAAAAGAAGGAAACAAAAGGGGATATGAATCCCTAAATTCTTAAATTGAAATAGAAAGAAAAGTTGTTGGATGGTTGTTGCTTCTCTCTCCCTTTGGGATGGTCACGGGTTCTTATGTGGTTGTGATGGAGGTGTTGGCGGCTAATAACGGTGGTTGGGGGTCATGGATGTGGTTCTAGCAGTGGGAGTTTGTTAGAAAAAAAAAGCATAAGGAAGAAGACAAAAGATGAAGAAAAAAACACATTTTCTCATCCCTTTTTTTGTTTTTCTAATAATTGTGAGGAAAAAGGGTATTTCATATTTTTTGTCATTTTTTTTTGTCATGTCACCATAAAATCAAATAAGATACAGATACAATAAATTATATCTTGTACACCATCACCAAATAGAATACAAGACTGAATACAATACTTACATTTTATGTTTTTGTCCCCATGTATATTGTAGTCATGTACCCCTGACTAAACGCAACCTAAGATTAATAGGACTAAGAGGACAGATTTGGGATTTCTCCTAAAAAGTTTCCTTAGCCACACCTATTACTCGAGATGTGTATTTGTTTAGCGAGTCTTAAAATGGATGAGTCCTCAACCACCCTCATCTTACGCTGAAAACTCTTTTGCGAGTCTGATCACCTCCTTTTTTTTTAGCATAAATATTCTTTTCACCTACCAATTTCTTTTTCCATTTTTATGTGCCAACAATACGTTTTAAGTTTCTTTTTTTTTTCTTCTTGTTTTTGGTCTTAACTAAATTTCAATTCAACGAAGAAATTTTCTTTTAGGGTTTGTTTACGAGTTGCGCTTAGGAGGGAAAGTAAATGTTTTGAGGGGTTTAATCATGATTTTAATTTTACATGTCAATATTATAACTGAGCCCCTCAAAACCTTTCCTATTTGTTTGGTTAAAAAGAGAAAATGAGAGGAAAGAAAATGAAGAGAAGAGCAAATGAGTAAAAAATTATGTTTTCTTTTCATGTGTTTGCATTGAGAGAAAATGAGTGGAAGAAAATAAAAATTGTGTACAAAAAGTAATAATAAAAAGATATAGTCATATGAAATGACATAGGGAATTACTCCGGTACCTCATCAAATTAAACGATATTGGTATCTTATGATTATCTATGGTTAAGAATCAACTATGTGCTCATTTACTCTAAATACTTATTATTTTAACCCTAAAAATAAATTATGACCGTTGAAACATAAAGAATTATCGATACCTTAATAAAAACATGGATATCGAAAAAAGTACCAATGACATATATATTATCTTAAAAATATCTAATTTTCCTTTTTCTCACTTTCTCATTCTCACAATTTCACTCCCCCCTCTAGTTTTCTCCACATGCCTGACTCCCCTTTCGCATCCTCACACCCAAATTCAATTCCCAACATTCGATCTTTTCTCATTAGTTTACTTTTATTTCATTAATTTTTTATTTTGAATTTTAATTTTCTCTTTCTCCTCTCTATCAGGGTCCTGCTGAAAGAGAACAAATTTATTCCACCAGTTTTATTAGGAGTCTATAGTATTTCACGGTTATTTATTTGGTCTGTCGAGGTGTTGTGCATACCACAAATACATAGAGTTAAAAAGTGAGGCTATGTTTATAAATTTAAACTGATAGCTCGCTTCTTGTTTTCTTTGTAGATGAGCGACGAAAACTATTATGTGGGACCCACAAGTTTACTTTTCTTTCCATCCTAATTTTTTCTTAGCTTGATTCAAACGGGAGAAGATAGAGCTTTTTTTTTTGCCATTTTCTTCTCCTCCATTTTCTGCTCACTTCTTCTTATTTTCTTTGCAGACGGGTGACGGAAACTATTGTGTGGGACCCACAAGATTAGTTTTCTTTCCATCCTATTTTTCTCTTAGCTTGATTCAAACGGGAGAAATTAGAGTTTTCTTGCCATTTTCTTCTCCTCCATTTTCTTTCTTTCCATCCACTATCAATTCAAACAATGGATTTATATTTATCGGCCCATCCCGGTGATGAATTATGAGGTGAAGGCCCATTCGATTGCAGTTAGAAGGCCCAAAGCCACCAAGAGAAAGCCCCAAGTAAGCCCGGAAACCAAAAACCCCTAATCTCAAAACCCTCTCTTGGCCGACCCCTCATTTTGCATTCCAGGTAGGACCAGACCAAAAAAAAAAAAAACTCATGGCGCAGTGGTGGCGCTCCGCCGCCGGCCACCTCCGAACGGTGGCGGCGAGCCATTGGGAGTCCTCCCCATCCGTATCGATATTCCGGCGTGCCGCTTACCACACGATCCAGGCGATCCCGAGAGAGTGCACCGGCAGCGGAGTCTCCGCCAGGGACAGAATGCAAGGTCGAGTACCGGCCGTCGTTTTCTTCCAGAACCTTCTGGAAAAGGACCATTCCGCTCGTTCGACATCGAAGAAGCATTTGGTCACCGTTGAGTGGAAGCAGATCAAGTCCATACTCAAATCAGATGACGCTCCTTTCTTCTGCTCCACCCGTTTCCCGCTCCAGATCCGTGCCGGGTCCGGATCCTCCCATTTGCTCGAATCAGGAACTGTGCTACCTATCAAGGTTTTCTATTTTAACAAATATTATAGAAAAAGTAGTGCGTTTTGTTGTTGTTGTTGTTGTTGTTTTTTATTTTTTTAAAATTAGTTGCGATTTTTTATTATCATTTTATGTGCCTCGCAGATTCACAGGGACCAGGAGAGTGGGAAGATTCTCAATTTGGTGTTTGTTTGGGCTGAAGATGGGATGGGATTGAAGGTTGATGTGCCTGTCGTCTTCAAAGGGGAAGATGTTTGTCGTGGTGTCCAGAAAGGTAAATTCCTTTTGGCTTTTGTCTCCATTTGGTTGATGTGGGGGGAGGTTGGGGTTCGATTTATGTAGTTTAGGCTTCCCCGGGTTTATTAGGAGCGAATGAAACATGCTATGCTTGATGACATGGGTTTATGTGGACGATGGTACATCATCATCCTCGTGTTCTATACATCTGTTCATGCCTCAAACATCTCTGGTTTAGGGATTTCTATGTTGAGAGACACTGTAGTTTTACTGAAATATTCATTGATAGTCATGTTCTCTAGCGAGATTGGGGATAAGTTTTTATTGATAAGCGAGGATTGCAGCTGTCCCAAACCTCCTTTGAAGTTGTTGCTGCAGCACTGGGGGAGGCTCGAGACACATCTGCAACCTTGATTTTAAAAGCAATGGGCATATTGCTGCAGCTTCTTCGACTGCTATTTTCATTTGCAACAGGCCATATGTTAAATGTCAATAAATTAGAGGTTTTGGTAAGGTAAATTTCTCTAGTTAGGGATCTATCAATTAGATACCGGCAACAATGTTCGAGGGAGCTGTGCCAAATCTATGTTTTTTCTTTAGCTGAACCACATGCTTCCTATTTGTTTCTTGCTTGCTCCTTGATGAGCCTTTTTTGAGAAAGAATAATAATAATTCTTGGAAAGATACTTGGCTATCAAAGTTTGCCTTAAAATTCTCAATATTCATGATTATGTTTCTAGTGGAAATTAAAAGTAACTAGAAGATGTAAGAATACCTAAAAGTGCAGAGTCTTTTAGTTATTTAGTATCATCTTTCACATAACTAGAATCTGTACCCTCACAGATGTGTGGTGTGTACCCTACGACAATAAACATCTAAACCAATGCAAATATCACTTAGTAGAAAAACGTGTTATTAATTTGTTAAACATGTAACAATTAAGAATTGAAACAAATACCGAGGATAAATGCTTGTTTCTACAATAAGGATAGCACTTCACATTTCTAAAAACCTCTTTGTACACCATATTAGTAGTCCCTACATTGTTCTGTAACTCGTCATGACATTAATATCTTCAACCCATTGTGATTGGACAGTTTATTGATTGCAGCATATAACTGTTTTTGATAAAAGCGGGCTTCTTTAAGATCAGACCCACCTATGATGAAGATTGCCCATGATTCTTATTGTTGGTCATTCCATACGACATCATAATAGGAATACATGTCCTATGACAAAGATTGCCCATGATTCTTATTGTTGGTCATCCCATACAACATAAATATTGTTGCGCAGGCTTCCATTTGTCGTTTAATTCCTTCTAAAACTTGTCAGACAACTTTTGTTTATACTCCTCTGTAAGCTGACTGGAAATTTTAATTCCAAATATTGAACTTTCTGGAAGTGGAACAATCTCTCAAAGTGAATAAGGGATGGTTTGGATGAGCTTCTCAAAAAATATCTTTCTTCTCACATAAGATCTTTTCTAAATTATATGTTTTACAAGATATTTTTTAAAATATTTTTTTAAAAGATCTTTGTTAGGAACATGGTAATAGAACAGGAAAACGAAGAAGTGCTTGTCTATATATATTAATGGTACAATAGAACCAATCCAGTGGGGATTATCTCACTGATACAAGAAACAACAAAAAGAAAATAGTCTCTCAGCACTATAGAGCAGCTCAGTCTTTCCCAAGTCTAGTCCCAATATTTTCCTACTCTCTCATTCCTCATGCTCCCCTCATATATAGTATCCCACCAAATCCAGAAGATTCACTCTCTTTTAGCCTACTCTGTCTGCCAGCTCAGCAGAGTTTGTTACACTTTTCTGCCCTCTGCTGTTTCACTTGCTCCCTCTTTGATACTCCCACCCTGGTGGGTGCCTAACAATCTTATTTTATCTTTTAACAGCTTTTTTATGTTATAAAAATGATTTTTAGAAGAATCAAAGTTATAGCTTCTGATATTGATTCTACTTTTTCTAAAATTATTTTCCCAAACATATCCAAAAACATAAAAAGATCCATTTTTAATGAAAAAGGTATTTTCTATCAAAACAATGGTGCTCAAATGAGCGCTAAGAGCAGTTATTTATTGTTATTAGTTTGTGACTATTTTTATTAGAGATATAATAGATGGAAGTTTGGGGGTATTTTTCTTTTTCTATTTTTTTTTAAAAGAACTTCACTAACACGACTATGAAGCATTTTTTTTTCTCCCTTTAGACTTTTATCGAAAAAATTTCTCTATCTAGAAATTTAGATTGCTTGCTTTTTAATAGTTAACTTCACGAGGTCCTTAAAAGGAATGTGTTTGTTTGCTTCCTTGTAAAAATATTAGCAATATAAAAATATGGGTCAATTTCACTATCCTCGTCGATGATAATAGAGTTAGACTCCATTTGTTATTAAACTGAGTTGTCTAGTATGTCCCTAACATTTTCACACTCAGCAAACTTCACAATCCGCTTTGGCCCTCTCTTATGCGACTTCACAACCCCTTTGGCTCTCTCTTACGCGATTTTACAACCTTCTCTGGCCCCTTGCCTCTAATAGAGGGCTAGAGGGGATTGTTAAATTTGTTTGGTGTTAAAATGTGAGGGGCATAATGGATAAAACACTTTAATAACAAAGCACATCTAACTCTGTCATCATTAGGGTAGGTCAGTGTTCATTAGAGGAGGTCAGCATCGCCTTGACAAATAGAAGGGGCATGTGTAAGTTCAAGCTCAATGACGTGTGGGATTTATTTCACATACACCAGATTGTGGTGATCTTGGAAAAGTTACATGATTATAGGATTTTGGGCAGTTTTATTCCCAACATTTTTATTTAAAAAGTTGGAAAAATAATTCAGGACAAAAAGTCTTGATTTTGGTAAAAAAAATAATTAAAAAAAATTGAAATTGAGACTTTTTGTCCTGATTCCAGGGAATAAAAACACTTTGAAATTTTTGTCCCGGTTTTAGAAAATAAAAATTCCACACTTTGGTAAATATTCCAAAACACCACAATTTGGTAATTTTATACTTCAAATACCACAATCAGATTAATCTCAAAAGAGGTTGTAATCTGCCCTAAAAATATCTTGTTAGAGATTGCTTACCATGCATGCTTTTTATAATTTTTAAGATTGCTTGGGATTATCCCATGTCTTGGCTTTGATTGCTTCTATTACGTTGCAGTACTGAGGCAATTATTATGCTTATTGTATCTGTTGGGTGTAGACATCTGATTCATTTCAAACTTTGTTATTTGAAGATCATTCTTTCATTATTAGCACAAATAAAATATGGTTGTTGGTTGTCCTATGAAGAATGTATATGGTTTCTTAATTTTTTTGTTCCTAATTTTATTTTCCTGATCATTAGAGGAGGTCAGTATCGCCTTGACAAATTTGTTCTGCCTGTGGGTGGGCTTTCAAAAGTAATAGTGCACAGCATATTCAATCCACTGAGACTATGTAACCTCTACAGGTTAAAGACATTGCTTCTTCGGCTTCTGTTGTTACTTTTTGGAATGGTCAGTCTATCCAGAGAGCTGTGAAAAATAATAGAAACCCTGGTTAACTAATTTCACCTTACAAGACAAGGGAAAATAACTGAAAGGAAAGATAGTCAAAATGATATTAATTGCAACTTTATTTAAAAAAAAATAAAATCTGACTGTTTATGCTGCTTTCAAAAGTCAATGAATTTTGCTTGTTATGCCTTGGTGAGGCTTCTGTAAAGTCAGGCCAATTGACTTCCAGTTAATGCTTTGCCAGAATGTGTTGCTGTCTTACTTCAAATATCTGATCATTTTATTTTATTTTTTCCAATGGTCTTGGAAACGGTTGACAAATTTAATATTAGCCGGCAATTGAATGCTTCTATCCAATACTGATATGGTTTAACATTTAATGCCGTGGCAGGGGGAGTTTTGAACAAGATCAGAACTAGTCTAAAATATCTTTGTCCATCTGAGCACATCCCTTCAAAAATTGAGGTGGACGTGAGCAATCTAGATATTGATGATAGGATATTCATGCGTGATATTGAGGTCCATCCTTCCTTGAAGCTTCTAAGTAAGAATGAAAACATGCCCATATGTAAAATAGTTCCAACAAGTTTGGGAACCCAAGCACCGGCTGGTGAATGATCACTGAAGCAGTGTGTTAGATTTGACAAAGCGCAATCTGTAGGAGAAATGCGAAGGCATGGATGCAATTTCCAAATAAAGAGGGTTAATTTGGCTGCATGTTATAGCTGTGATGAGTGCAAGGACCTGCATTTTGCAATTTTTTAATATGTTTAACCGGCGTTTCAGTATAGTTGGCTTTTGATTTGTAATGGATCAATGATTTCTGTTCAATCGCTCATGGGTATGGCTTTTAAGCTCTTGAACATGGATTCTCTAAACATGACTTGGCATGTTAGCTGGATATTTTTCAAATTTAAATCACTTGGGTTAGATTTGAATTTTCAAAAGTGAGAATCATTTTAAAGTGAGGAGAAGGGGTTTGACCTTGCATTAAGGGTATACATCCCCACACTTTATAGATGAATTTTATTATTTATTTTATTGATTTAATGGTGAAAATATTCACATTATCTTTTAAAGTAATATTTTCACTTTAAACGATTATGGATCCTTACTCATTGGGGAGAAACTTATTTTCTTGAAGGTCGGGTGGTTCCGTCTTTACTACCATTCCTTTCCACCAACCAAATTGCATTGTTCATTTGGTCATCAACATAACCATGGTTGTCTTGGGTCCTCCCGTTAATGTATGTGGCCGTAGGAGCTGGGCTTCACACTCCTATCGCCGTTACAAGCCTTTTGACAACATTCTATAGGAAGCAAAATTGCCCAAGTCCTCCTGTGTTTGTGTGTGTGTATTTTATTATGAAAGGAAAAAACTGAACCATGGATGGAGGGCAGTATTAAACAAACAATAGGTTCATCATTCATGAGATCAGGTCAATTGGTGCCCCACAATTTAGGAGAGAGTTTCAGTGGCATCTTGGTCATCTAGACAGGTATTGCCTTTGGCCGAGTCTTGTTTTGACAAGTTCTTACATTATGTCCACGAAATGTTAATTTTTATGTTGATGCGTCCACTCTAGGCAGTGTTTGACAAATGTATCTAGATAGAAAATACGAAGACAATGAAGACAAAAATATGTTTGGAGAATGAAACGAAAACATAAAGCTTAAAATTGTCTTTTGTCTTAAGATGATTTTTTAACTAATTTTTATACATTTAAAAAAGAAAAATACACAAGAGATGTATAGGACGCAAGAGACGCGCCTTTGCTGTCACTGCGTTTATGTATTTTCTATTTTGGGATGCTTATCAAACGCGGTCTTAGTGTTCTCTTTTTCCGGTGATTGGATTATGTGAAGGCTATGAGGTCAAATTTATGGAATACTTTCTTTTGTAGAAGTCATACCTTTTGACCATTTGGATTACGTTGAGACTTACAAATTGTCATTATTATAAAGAAGGGTTTAACTAACAAGTGTTTTAATGACATTTGTTAAAGATTTCAAAGTGAAATGGTTTTATTGAAAAAATAAAATTGACAAGTCTTAAATGTAACATTAAATATTAAAAGGTTAAATATGTTTTTAGTTTCTATAAAATTAAAAATTTTGTGTTTGGTCCATAAAAAATTTAAGTTCCTTAATAAGTGTTGCTAGAACATTTGTTAACTAAACCCTATAAAGAATAAGGTTTTGTTATCAGGCTTTTAAGGGCACTAGCTAAGAAGCATTACTACTAAAACTTATTCCCTCTACCCATTTTTTTGGCCCTTTTTCGAACAAAATTTTGTCCAAGATTAATTGTCATTTAATTATATTAATGAAGTATTAAATGTATTTTTAATACTTACATCATTGTTATCTCTCATTCTTCTCATAACACTTAATAACTATAATACTTATTGTTCAAGGTTAATTTTGTTTATGCACTCTATATTTTTCCTATCTTAGTGTCAATTAAATGATTTCTTAAACTGTGTTTTTATCTAAAATGACAATAAAAAGTGGATGGAGGGAGTATTTCTATTAATTCTATTTTTTAGTGTGTATCATTTAATATCAACTCCACTTCATCCTCTGAAATTTAGCATAATTATTCTCCTAACGACCTCATAAAGACAAGACACAGACAATTTTGGGGGGTAAAATAGGGGAAAAAAAGAGAAGAAAATATTATTGTCAAATGTCATATATAAAAGCTATTTGAGAGTTAATTATGCTGAATAGTTAGCAATCTTTAACATTTTTTCCTCATTTACTACATTTTTTACATGACCAAATTAACCTTTCCAACTACCATGCTGGGTGCATCTAGAAAATAAACGTATCTATTGTAGAGCCTTTGAACTTTGACCCTTTAATTACTTTTTCAGACGAATGCTATGGTTCCCAAGACTTCACCACAGGCACTGTGCCTCTTGTGGTGTTGGTTGGGCACAACCGGTCAATTAATGAGTTTCCAGGTTAAGGAAAAATATTAAAACGTTTCAGTAACTACTGTGATAAACAGATAAGAGAGGATTTATGTTTTCGAGCCTAACACCATCTTTTTTTTGAGGTTGGTTGCCTGGTATCCAAGATTTAGAGTTAGACTAATCTGGGTAGACCCGAGTCGTGCGCGCACCTGACTATGACGGGTGAGTGTGCTTGCCATCTTCCACTCTCCCGTCTTCCACATTCATTTTTCATTGCATTAACATTCAACCTCCAGAAGTTCAAATTGTTTTCACAATAGAGTACTAACTACTAATTGTTCTTCATCCAGCTTTCCTTTCGTCTCAATAACTGATTCCGACAACAAAAATAAACGACAAAAGCATGAAAAGAAAGGCCCGTTGAGATTAACTTTAAAGAAAATAATTATTTTACTTATATTTTTAAGAGTTTTATTTTACATTTATAGGATGATTTCATTAAAATTTATATTCTCATCCTCTTTTTTTTTCTTCATAGAAATGGAATATCGAAAAAAAAGGTATTTTACATTGGTTTTTTTTTTAAAACATTTTTTAAATTGAATTTTAATACTTGCTATTAAACAAATGTTTTTTTTTAAAAGCTAATTTAAACTGGCTCCAAAAATTTTGGATTTTATTTTGTGAAAACAAGAATGGATAGGAAAAAAAATAGATAGAAGGTCCAAATCGAGTGTGGGTTTGCAAACTTGTTTTGCAATAATCTTGGATTATTTTGTTTAGTTTGTGTTAATTGAGGATTGGAGTTGAGATTAGAGTAAAATGCCAAAAAAAAAAAAATGCTCATTGTTTGAGAGAGAACTTTGAACTCGAATCAAAAGAAACCATAACCAAACCCAGATTTTGTAGTTTTGACCATATATTCTTTGATTTTCATATGACTACTGTAGAGTTCTTCAAAAAAATTATAGAGCCCCATATCGTGTTTTTTGATCAAGGGATGCAAAACTAAAGAAACTCATGCAAAACTTCCTTGAACAAACTCCGAAAATATAGGTAATAAATGGTTGCATGTTTTTAACTAGTAGAATGTCCTCCCTTGGTTGTTCACGGGTCAATGTAGAAATCCTATCGTGGCAATGTACCCTAGCTATTTTAATGTTTTTTTTTTCTAAACCAACTTACTCGCACCCCTAGAGCATGGGAATGCATGCAGACACATCATGAACCCAAAATTTCACCAATTATTTTTAAGATTTATTTTCTAATTAGATGTAAATTATAGGTGAATTTTAATTAATTATTTGGCTTCTATATATATATATATATATTTCATGTTTAAATTACTCATAAATATATGATACTCTATGAATTCAGACCCAAAAATTTTGAGCATACTTATGATGTTATTGGACACATTATAATTTGCATACTCTTACACATTTAAATAATTTTGATTCCCATTATATCCTCCTTGTGTCTTTACCTATTGAGTTCGTCTATCTTGTCTACCATGATCTTGTTTCGGTCCTGAAGTTCTTTCATTGCCTTTTGCATTTCTTCCATGGTCATCTTGTGGTGCCTTGGAGTCGTGTGTCAGCTTCGTGCGAAATTTTGGTTTTGGTTTCTAGTATCAACCATCATGCTTGTCGGTGTAGGCGCTTGTGGGGCAGGTGATGGTTTATAGGCCCCATGGTGGGCACCGATGTTTGGAATTGGCTATTTGGGTAACTTTTGAAAGCTTTTTAACACTATCGCGTTTCATTATATATCCTTCCTTACAGCTTTCAAATCCTCAAGGGATCCAATTGCAGTATAGTCGGGTATAGTCATATCCACAGAGAGTTGCACAAATATCATTCTTGCTTTTGTTAATTAAGCAATGAAGTGAAGGATTGGTAGTTTGATAATTAGATAATTAGATAAATAAATAAACAGGAGAAAAGAGAAATAGGCAACAAATCAGAGGTAGATCAGGAAGCTTGTTGGAATTTGAATCCTATTATAGTTTCATGCATCCATCAATACATCAGAATTATCATTTCTTTGATTCCTCGCCACCAGTTCTTAACTTGTTTATCTCTCTCGAGCATGAAAAGATCATTAGGTTTCCTTTATTATACTGTCAATTTCTAGCACAAACTTAACAAAGTAAACCAACATTATTCCAAATGTTAAAACGACTAATAATCCTAACTCTATCTCTAGCAATTAGGTTTATCAGATGAATTGATCTAGTTCCAACTTTATGATGTCGTTCTCACGCGCGATCATGCAGTTTGAATTCATGCTTTAGGTAGCTAATCTAAAACAAACATTAAGCGTAAAATTGATTCATGTAAATCATAGAAAGTGATAGATTCATTCATTCAAAAGTGCATGGATAAAATCATGCTCTAATAGTCATCAAAATCCCAACAACAAGAGGATTAGAAATCCATCTTACAAGAGAGAATCTCAGAGGCAAGGTGATGGACGCTTACCATGACACGTTCTCACGTTATCATGACAACGACCGTCGTGCTTCCTTGATCACTCTTGGCTCCTTCACTAGCCTCCTCTTTGTTGCTAACTAACCCTAAATTTCGAAGTACAAGTCAGAAAATATGGGGGAGAGGTATGGAAGAGTGAATGTTGAAGTGTGAGCCTTGGGCCTCTATTTATAGGCCAAAATTCACCAGGTCCGCTCAGCGGCCTCAGGGCACCGCTGAGCGGCGCAACTTTCTTCACTGCGAGGTTTCCTCTGCGTGGTGGCTCTACTCTGACATCATCTGTCAGAGCCGCTGAGCGGCGTGCAGCGCGCTGAGCGGTGTCAGAGCAAGGTGGCAGGGTGGCTGCAGAGCTTGTTTCGACCTTAAGTTTCTTCACCCTGAAGCAAGTCTCGCTGAGCGGCATTTGAGTCTCGCTGAGCAGTTATAGCGCTGAGTGTCCTTGGAATTCCGTTGAGCGAATTTTTCTTTGAAAGCTATTTTCCCTAGCTCTTTTGCCCCTTTTTTTTGTTTTCATTCCTGTGGGATTTGTCCTTGAATTATATTCTTTTTACCTGCTTGTATCCATCTTTAGAATATATTTATAATTCCTACAAAAGTGGGGAGTTTAGTCAGATATTTCGTGAAATCCTAAGCAGACAGGTGTCATTTTACTGGGTGAAATTGCGTAAATATGACACTTAACAGTAACATGTCTGGGGTGGACCATCATTAACCCCTGGTGGGATCTGACCTTCTCCTTGTTTGGGCAATGCTTGAGGTAGACCTACAAGAGACTCTGGCGGCCAAATTAGTATAGGAGGGAATTAGGTGTAGTGGTTATGGTGTGTTAAGAATGTATATAGGGAAGGTCATTGCCTTCTCATTATATAGTCCTTGATCACTCGTTGGCAGAGTAGAGTTGAGGGGATTGTTAGCAGTTATTTGAGGATCATGGGACTTAACTCATGATTTGGTAATCATCTATTATGGGCGTTAGTGAGGGGTTGTAAAATCCCTAATTTCATGGCATTGATTAACTCATTAATCATGAGTAATCAAGTAGGGGTTAGTAAATAACCTTGGTCATATAGGCAAATCAAGAGCACAATGAGTCAAGACAAAAAAGTTCACTAGAAGTTAACCATTGGCTGAGAAGGCAACTTTGCAAATAAAATCATACTTTTTGGTCAAACCATAGTCTAATTACATAGCTAGTTATTATTTGAATAATTAAAGCCATAAGTGAGAAATAATTGCTAAAATTCCCTTAGTCTTAGTTTTAGTCCATATTAAGTCTAAAACTAACCTAATCAAGATTAGTGTGTCATGAATCCTTAATCAACTTAGGATTTCTTACGAAGTTGGAGACAACAATTATCTTACTCATTAAATAGAAGAAAACAAAGTGAATGATGTAATTCTACAAATGGAGAATAACTACATATCCTCTTTAGAAGTTAAAATTTTGTGTCACCACCATAAAGGGTAAAGATGAGGGGTGAAAATAGGCTAGGCCACCCGTCAGGAACCTTTGGCCTGACCGACTTAAAGTCTGGCTTAACTTGGCTTTTTTAATAAATGAGCTAGACCTATGCTTTATAAAAAGTCTATTTACCTAATTGGGTCAAACTTTAGGCCATATAAAATACTTGTTGGGCCTGCTATGATTCGGTCATTCATCATTTGTTTTTTAATTATAAAATGACATTGACATTTAAAACAATTCTAACCTTAACTTTGTCTAACCTTATTTGTTGGTGTGCCTTCTTCATTGTGCTGTCGCCCTTTCATTCCTTTGATCCCTAAACCTTTCTCAATATATTGTCTACCCACTACATCATGAACCGCTCCCAACCTCACTTCAAAACCCTCTTCTTTTACATTCATCGAAATTACACATGGTTTTTAATTTTTTTTCACCCAATATCTCTCCAGCCTCAATTGTTGTTCAAGCTTTTTTTCCACTCAACATTTCTCCATTCTTAGTTGCTGTTCTTAATTAAATGTAATAATCTTGTTGGTCTTCCTATTTTATGGCTTACCTTGAATTTTAGCCAAGTTGTTGTGCGTCAAAGATTTTATTTTTCATTTTTTTGGTGATGATAAGTCTTAAATGGTTGCATGAATGAGATTTTTATATCTTTTATTTAATTTTCACACCTAAATATTGGTTTGTCTCAATTCTATTTCTTATAATTTAACTTTCATATCCACCTTTAGCTTTGTAATTTCGTTTTATATTTATTTCAACTTAATTTATATTTTTGTTGATCTCTTGTCTCTTAGTCTGATTTTAGATTAACTTTGTATCTTTATCTATGCTTTGTCAGGCTTATAAACAAACTTACAAGCCTTGTTAGAGTTTTAACAATGTCAGGTCAGGCCTTAAGAAAAAGATTGTGATGGGTATTAGGCTTAGGCTCAAGCCGAATATATAATTTAGAAACAAACAAGGTGTAACAACCCAAGTCGCTAGGCCCGTCGCAAGGGCCAAGTTTGGTTTCGGAGATGCGCTGCAGCGCCTATAGCACGCACCAGCGTCGATAACAGCGAGGCGCTCCAGCGCACTGCTGGTGATTAGAAACCCTATCCGCGCTTCCTAGACTAAAAAAGGCTCGACTCTCCCTTTTAGCCACTTCTCTGCCTATAAATAGAGCTTCCCCCTCCCCCCTTTAACTCTCTCAAAGCTTCAGACTCCTTTCCTCTCTAGTGTGGAGTTCTCACTCAATTTCTTCTCTCTTTTTATGAAGACACGACGTCTTCACTAAAGGTAGGTAGCAAGTCCTTTTAAGGGTGGCCTAGGGTAGTAGGCCCCGACGCTGCTACTTTGGTAGTGGTGGCCCTATGGCGGTCCACGGCCGCCATGGCAATGCCATATCACCATAGCGATGCCAAATTGCTATCGGGAGCCTACAATTATGTTTCCTCATAAGTTTCTAATGGTGTGGTATTTATTGGCATTTCTAGGTGCCAACACTATGCCGTTTAGAGCTTCCAGTACTAGTGCTTCTCGGTTCCAAGATATTCCAGGTGAGTGGAGGTCCTAGCGCGTCGGCGGTTCCACTTTGATGGTCCGTCAATCAAGTTAGTTGTGCATTACGATGTATATATATTCAGTATCTATTATTACCATGATATATGATGATATGCTACATGATGATATACTATATGACAATATGCTTACATGATGATATTCTAGGACAGAAACTTGCGATTATATGATGCATGATGATATCTTTTAGAACTATATGGTTAAGCTTACATAATAGACCCTAATAAAGACTCCGGTTAGAAAATTGATCCTAACTAAGGGAATGTTCTAGCAAGGCAAAAACTGGGTATTTAAGTTGTCCATTGTGGCACACATCTCTTACCTAGGAACCTCTCCTAAGTGTGGGACCTCATTCCTTAATCCCGGACAACTGAATAAGACTAAACTATCTAGGATTACCACCTCAATCAATAGACTCAGGACCTAACAACTTGGGTAGCTAATCTAGCTCACCTTAAAGACTTCATAAATAGTATACCTTAAGATAGATGACCTAGAATAATATGGGATTAACATCCCTGTAAATCAGACTAAGAATTAGATGGTATTAAGCGCAAGGCTTTGTAGATTAGGGGATGCATGCTCTCCTAAGTTCATATAACATTGAGTGCAAGGCTCCACAGATTTAGGGTATGCGTACCCTCACAGTATCCAAGTTCAGCATACCGAAACAACAAGGATTTATCCTGGCGAAGCAAGATCGAGCTAAGGTTATCTTGAATTGAGGATGAAGAGGCATCTCTCCTCGCGCCCTCCGTTATAGGCGGGCACATTCTACAGATAGATCAGATTTACCTAGCAATTTACTCATATTTACTTCAGTTTTTTATATGTATGTTTATCATTCAGTTATATGTATATCTATATACCATGTTTATGTACAATATATGTTATTTGTGTGGTACTGAGGTACCCATCACTGTGATGACAAACTCACTCCTCTGTCAATATCATTTTCAGATACAGTAGATGACAATGAGAACGTCCTCCTCGTCCATTAGAAGCAAGGATTCAGCGTTAGTGGTAAGCTCCACTTCGCAGTGGGGTCTACCAGGGTCATTAGTAGATATGCTCTAGATACCTAGGGCATGATCCCCTATTTTCTAGCATTCATGTATTTAATTATGTTTTTAGAAGATCATTTCAGAAGTTATGTAAACTCACTTATTATTAAATGAAACCAGTTTATTTTTATGAAATCAGCTATTTATTCTGAAGTAAAGTTATTCATTTTTAGCATTGCATGTACGTTAGTATGCCACATCAGAGTTTCCGTAAGGCAATAGCCCTACTTGTGGTCACGACCTAAGTAGGTATGTGATACGAGGCCTGTTAAAGCCAAAGCCTAGTCTAGTCTGTCCCATTTCCACCGCTAGTAAAGGCCATAGTCATCCCTTTCATAATCATTCATCATTACATCATACTAAATAACAAAAAAAAACCCCTCCCAACAGCTAGAAATTTGCATCTCCTATCCCCTATACTTTTTCCCCAAATCTCTACAAATCAACCCCATTGATACATCAAAAAGTGCACAAGTGTTCAAAACTATTTTGAGCCATTTTCTGTCAATCTTTTCTCCCAACCATTCTTGCAACCTAGGAGCAAATGAAACTCCGAAAATTCTTCTTCCCAAACACCAATCTATTACCAAAATCACAAGCCCAATGATCAAGGAGACATTATTTCTCCTTATTCTTCAAAATCACACACACCTTTATTCCTTTGAAGAAAATACTCTAAGTTACCTTCATTAGGTAAGTGTTCTATCTTTTTATTTTTCATGGTAGGATCATGGAGACCTGGAAATGACAATGAGATTTAGCCTCCATGATCAAGCCAAAGTTATGAAAATGTGTTATTGAGTATGTTTATGTGCATATTCATGCTATTGTGTTCTAAAAATCATTTCTTTTGATTTAGAATTTTGCTAACTATTTCATCAGTTTACTCATGTTCCTAACAACATTAGAAAACTATTTTGTGTTGGAATCAAAGCCAAAAAATCTCTTCGTGAACCACATTTCTCATAAAAACTCATTTTGGCCTAAAATACACGTTTACCCATTTTTACCTGGATGCACTTAACCAAGTTAAAAACTGTTATACTGGGATGCACTAGAAGTCTTTTAGGTTCTGTCTTTGAGCTTAAAAGTGAGACAAAACATGTTTTGATATTTTATTTTTGGATTTGTAATTAAAAGGGTATTTTTGTATGAAATGAGCTTTTAACCTTAACTTATGATTATTATCTTGAATGTAAGTGTGTTTTCTGAATGGAAAAAGTAAAGGAAAATGATTTGTGAACTTTTAGGATAGGTTTAAGCCACTAGAATGACCCAAAGTGTTTAGAAAACTCAAAAACTATTCTGGACATGTGTGTAATTGATTACAAGAAGTAGTAATTGATTATAGCTCCGTTCAGAGTTCTTCAGAACCCTAAAAATACCCTATGAAATCGATTACACGGGCTTGTAATCGATTACTAGGTGCTCAGATACAGTAATCAATTACAGGTTCTAAGTAATGGATTACCATAGTGTCCAAAATGTAAAACTTAGTGTTTTCATCAACCCTAACCCCATTTTTATCAAGTATAATAACCCTAGAAGCTTAGGGAAACCCTTTTGAGAATTAAATAAGTTTAAGACCAAATCTTATATGATAATTGATTCGTGATACTCTTGATTTGGAAGGTTATGAACTAATTGCCTAACTGTGACATATGTGGATGATATGGTGCATGAGTTTGATAAAGTTGTCATCACATGTTTATATGCCTAAATTATGTGCAGAATCTCACATTTTTTATGTTTGTATGCCTAAGTTATGTGCATGCTTAAGATTGTGCTACAAGCTATTAAGTCTTTGTTTATGTTAAAATGATAAGCGAGCAAAGACATGAAAGAATGTTTAAGTCCCTGTTGAAGTAGGGCACCAATGCATAAGACTTAATAAAAATAGATTATATGTTTAAGCCTCGTCAAAGGTCATGGGTACAAATGTTTAAACACCCCCAAAGACAATGAGCGTGAAATATCTCCCTTGGCCAATGAAATCCGGAATTACTATAGTGATGACAGTTGCATAATGAGCTCTTATCCTTTTATATAGTAAACATGCCATGAGGTTTTATGCTAGGGGAAGTAGACTGTGGACGCATCCAAAGGTTGATGTTGAAATAGACATGTGATGAAAAATGAAAATGACAAATGAATGTGCTTATTATAATGTGCCATGTGATAGTTTAGATTTATGATATGATTATGATGATTTAAAGAACATTATGTAATTGGTAATCATCCTAGTAACTTTTCAAAACTTCTTAATTAACTATGCATGCTTACACCTTTTTCATAATGAACCTGAGTGAGTGGTATAATAAATGATTACACCTAGTTATAGGGGGATGAGATCTATTAAGGACTTATGTTCTCATCCCACATTATTTTTTCATTGTCATATCAAGGAGTGTGGACATCTACATGATTATGAACCCAAACGGAGTGACCAAAGAGTAGTGGCAAGACACAACACGATACAATGGCCGTGATTGAGAGAATTTTCACTATTGTCATTTGAAGTACGTATCAACTACCATAATGCCATTGCTACTCCTATATAAGAAGATAGAGCTGTTAGTCGTACCTATAGCTTTTCGATCGAACAGCTTCAGAAGAGAACTTTGGTACACCATCACCTAAGACATTTTTCGGTGCACCCTATTGGGTAGGGGTGCACACGGGTCGGGTCGGGTAGGACCCGCCCGTGTCACAGACCCGACCCGACCCGACCCGACGTCCGGTGGGTGGGTCGGGTCGGGTAAAAAGTGTAAATTTTTATGGGTACCCGCCAGACCCGCCAGCCGCCCGGGTCGGGTAGGTTTTGGCGGGTCGGCGGGTGACCCGCC
>QANU01018769.1:58671-70480 GCA_003254905.1 Nissolia schottii
TATATATATATATATATATATATATATATATATATACACACCATTCTATGCACTGATTTTTTGCACTAGAATCACTCTGCAGGATTACTATATGGTTTTGTTTGAATCTTCGGGTTCTCCGTGGTTGCGGTATAAAATGCTGAATCTAGTAAGTTTACGGTGAAGAAACAAATTCATTCACACAGCTGTTTGGGCTTTTAAGCATCTAATTTTCAAAAGTTTGAACATTTTTCAATGCTGATGCTAGATATATTCCTTTTTGTTGTTGACTTATGGAATTGATTGGTTTTACTTGCAATTTTACTGTGTTCTGTCCGGTGCTGTAATATGTTCATGGAAGAGATTTCAATTTGGCTTGCTAGAGTGTAGTTTTCTTGCTGCATATGCTGGACACCAAAGTTGGTTAACATTTTCCTGAATCTTGATACAGTGTTTTCGCTAGCGCGGCAGACATGAGGAGGAATATGGAGCATGCTGAAACTAGGTTATCAAGGATGGGGCATCAAGATCTCAGCGGTTCAGAAAGCACTCGAGATACCTACTGGGCCGGCGGCCCGGCTTGGAGTGCTTCAAATAGTCCTCCTTTGTCCAGCCCCAAAATCACCCCAAATAGAACAATAAGTGATGGTTTTGTGCCATATTATTATGTGACTCCCAAAGGAAATCAATTCTGGTCTGCACCAGAGATGCCTACCTCAGAAGCGAGGCCGTCACCTCCTGCCTTCTTTGATTTATCAGCATTAGGCACCGAAACATCTCCCCACCAAAGTCCACAGGTAATAAGTCCCCCGGGACAGCATAGAAGCTCAAGTGGACCTCCATCACCCATACATCCAAAGTGGACCGCACTTGATACATCAACAGTAGTAGCACGCCGTGAAAGTAATGCTGTTAGTGTTCACCGTTTACCGTTGCCTCCTGGTGCAGCCTTACCTTCACCGACTGCAGCAGCTACCAGTTCCCATACCATGGCTAAGTCAGAATCATTGCCAATGAAAAGCCAATGGCAAAAAGGGAAACTTATTGGTCGTGGTACATTTGGAAGTGTTTATGTTGCCACCAATAGGTACTTAATTGTTTTATAAGTATTTCATTTCCTGCTCTTCTTGTTTATTCAATCTCTTCAAACTTCAAAGTCTCTGAAAAAACTCTCTTCCAAATAGAGAAACTGGAGCATTATGTGCAATGAAGGAAGTAGAATTATTGCCTGATGATCCAAAATCCGCAGAATCTATAAAGCAGTTAGAGCAGGTAGGTTGCTCTTTACTTTGTTTGTTGTTGCAGTCTATCTGTTTAACTTAAAAGATCTACGAATTGTATAACATGTGCTATCTGGTATCTAGTGCCTGCTATCTATGTTTTGTATGTCGGTATTGGAAAATGTATCTGTTATTAGAGCTTGGATACTTCACAACGGAAAAAGTCAGCGTGGCAATGTTGTTGTCAATTTCCTTGGAATAGTGATTTCTTTGCTATCCTGAAGGGAAATGCATTTCCCATTGCTTTGAATTCTCTTTGTATACATAAACACCGGCAAATGGTGGGTGTGTGATTATGGTTATCTTATAGTTCTACTTATTAATTTGCTTCTGAAATGTTTAATCATAAAAATAATTTTCTTTCTTAAAACAATAAGAGGCTCAACACGGGTTAATTGGTCGACTGTTTACTTACTTGCTTTTTAGCGTGCTCTGGCCAACACCATACATTTTGCAGTGTTGACTACTGAATTTCATAGTATTGGCCATTACATTAATGAGGTTGCCTCATTTTTAATGGCTTGGCTGTACACTTAATCTTCCTCTAATTAATTATAAAGGTTTGTTACTTTTCTTATCCTCTTTATCCTTATTGATAATAATTTATATCTTTTTCAGGAAATTAAAGTTCTTAGCCAACTAAAACATTCAAATATTGTGCAGTATTATGGTAGTGAAATAGTAAGTAATCTCCTAATTCATGATTAGGTGCCCAGGATTATTAATTGAGTAGCCTTCTAAGATCCCTGGGTTATGTGTTTTCAGGTTGAAGACCGGTTTTATATTTATCTGGAATATGTCCATCCAGGTTCTATTAATAAATATGTTCGTGATCATTGTGGTGCCATTACAGAATCTGTCATTAGGAATTTTACTCGCCACATTCTTTCAGGGCTGGCTTACTTACATAGCAAAAAAACAATTCATAGGTATGGACTTATAAATAGATATTTGTGCGATTATTTTTTTATTGGTCAAAAATTATTATTTCTTCCAGATTTGTTTATTCAGTTTGGATTTGGAACTTTGATAACATTGTTTTTCCCTTTTCTTGTATGCATATAGGGACATTAAAGGGGCTAACTTGCTTGTCGATTCTGCGGGTGTTGTTAAGCTTGCTGATTTTGGAATGGCCAAGCATGTGAGTTCTAAGTCTTCCCCTCTCTATAATATACTCTCTCTGTTCTCATTCTTTGTGTCAAGGAGAAAATGGTTCTCCCATTTCATTGATTCTTTATTTATTTATTTATTTATTGTATTTCTAATTGTTAATATGATTATCTATGTATATGTACTGTTTAAAATTTCCATCAGAAAGAATTGGCATTAGAAACACATGCTTTAAGTTGAAAGGCTCAAACTTACTGCTTTCAAAATTTCTTTATTTTGGTGGAGATTTGTAATTTTATCAGCCCTTATAGCAGATTCAGTTGTTTCTACATCACCTTCTTGCATAATATAATGTGCTCAATCTGTTAGTTTTCATTGCTTGAATGTTCATGCTTTGATGCTTATTGTGTTCTGTTGAAATGAGGGGGTTTCTTTAAGTTTAGCATCAGTTTGAATGTTCAGTGACAGGTTTCTTGTTTCCCAATACTTTCTTTCTTTATCAGTACCATGATTGTAATTGTATTGCTATTTGCTAGTGGTTATTTGCAGCCAGTGCTCTTGATTTGATCTGATAACCCTTATATTCGGGTAGAATAATTTTGGACCTCTATATTCCACAGCTAACTGGACATGAAGCTAATCTCTCTTTGAAGGGAAGTCCATACTGGATGGCTCCAGAGGTATATTTTTATTGTATTATTCTTCATTGCTCTGTCATGTCTTGTGGCATTCCTTACTGACACTTATCTCTCATGCAGCTTATGCAGGCTGTTTTGCAAAAGGATAACAGCTCAGACCTAGCTTTTGCTATTGATATCTGGAGCCTGGGTTGTACAATCATTGAAATGTTCACAGGGAAGCCTCCTTGGAGTGACTTCGAAGGAGTAAGCACCCGCAGAAAATTCTCTAAATTCTCTTTAGTCCCTTTTCATATTTTTTTTATTTTTATGTACATGAGATGCTGAATATTGTTAATGTAAATGTACACAAGTCCTTAACTTGCTTAATTTCTAATCTGATTATCCAGGCTGCAGCTTTGTTTAAGGTTATGAGGGACACCCCACCGATCCCTGAAACATTGTCACCCGATGGTAAAGATTTCCTGAGGTGCTGCTTCAAAAGAAATCCGGCCGAGCGACCAACTGCTGCAGTGTTACTAGAACATAGATTTTTGAAAAACTCACCACAGCCAGATCTCACACCTTCCACCCAGCTGTATAATGCAACAAACTTCATGGTGAATGTTGTAACTGTTGTGCCACTTTTTTTATTTGCTCAGAACCCTTGTTTGGTGTTAAAATTCTTCATTTGTTTGCAGGATAAATCCCACACTCCCGTGGCGCAACCTGAAAATAAACCTGATCAGATCATGTCTATCTCCAGTGCAAAGAATGCGAGGGGGGAAGCTGCTGTGAGGCGAGGGTTTCTCATTCCTTCGTTGGAATTCCTCCCATCATATTGGGACCAATGACCCCATCCCGTTTAGCATCTTTATTTCTTTAGCCTTGCATGACCTATTATAGCTCAGTCGTTATGCATAAATCAGACAAGCATCTCAAGTGTGTGTAGCTTCTACATAGCTAGCAGTGGCGGCGTCACCGTCCGCTACTTTGTGATTGTGACTGCTGGGGCCGTTGTAGTTCAGATGTAGTTAACCTGCAGCGCTTGAAGTTCTTTCCGAGGTTTATCATTGATAAGTGAAGGGCTTCTTCAGTGAGAAGTTATGCCGTGGGTGAATCTAGCAGCAGTGTTGGTGTTATATTATTAGTTACTACACTGACTTAGAGCACCAAAGCAATTAACCTTCCGAAGTGAAATAATTCTACCTCCATCTACATTAGGATGAAGTCAATATCATGTAGCTATGAGCATGCACCCCGTCGCGCGTGCTTTCAGGGGGATTCTGATCATTTGGCTGCTTGTGTTAGCACTTACCAGTGTCAGTCAACTCCAATTGTGTAACACTCGTAGTCAACTCCAATTGTGTAACACTCGTAAGTTGTATTAATGTATTTTCAGTTTTAGATTATGAAAAATTATGCCCTTGAAATGTCATTTATTGGTTACATAGATAGAACGTGAGTGAAGAAAATATTAAAAACGATGAGTTAAAAAAACATGAATAAATTAGTGCATAGCAAGCAAAGAAACAAAAGGAGAGAGACTAGGACAGAGAGGCAGCCTCCCTCTGGATAGCCACCGCTGGATCATCCCACGAAGAACCCCAATAAATCAAATGCTGGCAGCATGAAGCACCCTAAAAATATCAGTATTTCCTGAGAAGCTAGCAATCCAATGGCCATGGCTATCCCTCACTAACCCACCGAAGTCAGCTCTATTATGTGCCCAAAGAACGATGCCATCGACGTTCAAGGTAACGAAATAAGCAGGAGGGTGTCATTGAAAACAGGACATGTCCTGAGTAGTAGTCAACCAAATCAAAGTATTCAAACACAGCCTTCCAACGTGCAAATAAATCAGATTTTCAACAACAAAAATTAGAGAAAAAGACTAGAAAACTTAGCCTTCCTCCTGGAGGCAAAACCCCGTCGTTTGCGGGGCTAGGAAATCCACTTAAAGCTCACGAACTCTCTTGCTCTTCCCTTTCCACTAAAACCCCTTTTTTCCTTGAGAGAATGTAGATCAAGAACCCAGAGATTGATGATGAAAACGTGGAGGAGGGAGCTGTCCATCTCCATGAAGCCGATGATGCATGCATGGCGGTTTTGGCCTCTACGGTGGCCTTGAATGACGATGCATGCGGTTTGTGTTGCCTTGATGATGAAAACCATGGTGATGGAGGGATGATTATGATGAGGATGAGCTGGTGATGGAATTGGAGATGATGGTGGGTAGTGGGAAGTACATGAACAATTGATGGTGCAAGGTGATGCTTTGCTTTGGCCATGAAAGAAAAGAAAGGAAAACTGAATTCAAAAGCTATAGATTCTGTTTTGGGGTGATGATGAATGCAGAAGAAGGTCTGAGAGAAATGAGCTACGGTGCTAGCTTCTAAAGGAAGTGAAGATGGACTATATATATATATATATATATATATCACTTTTNTATATATATATATATATATGTATATATATATAGCAAATTAAGGTTTTATGTGTAATTTACAAGCTGTGGCTGCATGGCCGTGTTTGGCCACATGGATTGTAGAGGAAGCTGTAGCTGCCACGTGGGGAAGGTAGGTGTCACGTAGTGGCAAGGTGTGGCGGCGACGTGTTGTCGCATGGGTGTTCCAGGTGCGACACGAGTCATTTCAGAACTCAAAAAGAGGCATTTTGATCTCAAAAATTAAAATAAATTTAAAGTATCTAAAATTATTTATTTTCCTTCAAAAAGGGATTAAAAACTCATATTTGGCTTTTAAGAAGGCCTCATATGAAAAATGGAATGGTCCAAGAGCTGTAAAGACTGTGCGTAACAGTATGACAGTTACTCGCATGAGAAAAGAACACAATTTTTCTGAGATGATTCTAAGGTGAAATAAGAGTATTTTAGGACCATAGAATGACATATGAATCTACTCCAAGACTTTTCTCGGTGATACAGGCATGACTATGAGTTTACTAAGGCCATCGGTTGGCCGACGGGGCTCATCGGGGCTTATCGAGCAGCTAGCAACTCGGGAAATGTTTTTCGCCTTTTCTGAACATCCAGTTGACCCCATTGAAGTTTGAATAAGCCTCTCAATGTATAATTTGGATAACATGAGAGATGTTGAAGGAAATTCCTAAGTGTATCTCGGTTCAACCGGTTTCACTCTAATAACCGGGAAATCTAAGGCGTAAGTTTTCGAATGCGTGTGCATCACAGGATAAGAAGGAAACCAGTGACCTAAGCTTTTATTCATTTAGAGTATTTTGGAAGTGTATTGTGTTTTCTTTTTAAATCTCTTGCTTTTGAAGGTTCTTTCCACCGTGTGGTGAAGAAGTGACAAACACACGTCACACGCGTGGATTCGTTAGGCGATTAGTCAAGGAAAAGAAGATCTATCTTGAGGATTTTATTTTAAAATAAAGGAAGTGACAATATTAGCGAGAAGTATAAGAGAGTGAGAGATGGATGGTGGATGTAGTAATGGAGTTAAGAACGCATCGGTGAAGGAAATACAAGATTCCCATCTAAGAGTTCGGCTTACACTCGACAAAAGGGGGAATTCTTGATTACATTTGGTGGGACTTAGAGAATTTGTTTCTCTAAGGATCTTCATACCATTTAAACATGAAATGATGAATAAGAAATGAACGAGGTGGTGACAACACATGGCCAAAAGGCCAAGTGCCAGAAAAAGAGCACCATGGACAATGCTCAGAATAGCGGGAAAAAGTGGGGCGTTACATCATGTATCTGATGGGTCCCTTGATGTAGGGTGAAAAGAGTGATAATGTGTCTATCTCTTTTTATGTGTCCAAATAACAAAACAAAAATGTTACATTACACCCAATTTTATACACTCATACATATACTATTAATAATGCACAAACTTTATTCTCATGAGTGCACAAACAGTACAAACTTATAGATGATATTCTCAATTATACTTAATTAAGTGCGCAAACATTACAGGCATTAAAACACAAACTTTATGTATATAAGTATAGGGTGTATGTATGGTGTATATTTTTTGGTGTACATGTAGCAGGACTCATAACAAAATTGAGAAAGTATATACATACTCCAAGGACCATGATACATGGAGTACCAAGCTCTAGGAGCCTGTTTAAGGCCATATATTGCTTTGTGAAGGTGACAAATAATAGTAGAATCAGAGGTAGGGAAACCAGGAGGTTGTTGCATAAACACTTGTTCATTTAAAACACCATTTAAAAAAGCATTGTTAAAATTAAATTGGCAAATTTTTCATCCTTTAAAAAGAGTAATGGTTAGAATTAGCCTGATAGTAGCCGGTTTAATAACTGGGCTAAAAACTTTATCAAAATCAAAGTCAAGCCTTTGATGAAAGCTCTTAGCAACTAAACAAGCTTTATATCTTTGAAGTGACCCATCTGGGTTTGGTTTGATGCTAAAGACCCACCTACACTCAATAGGAGTGCAATTAGAAGGGGACTTGACAATGGTCCAAGTATTAGTTTTTCGTAGGGCTGAGAGCTCCTCAAGCATGGCTTGCTTCCAATGTGAAGAGAGAAAAGCTTGTTGAATAGAAGAGGGAATAGGGTGAGTGAGGTCAAGGGAGGAACAAACTTCATCAGAAATGGTCTTGGGCTTATAGATGTCAGACTTAGCTCTAGCATGCATAGGATGATTATTGAAAGGTGGGACAATAACTTCATTGCCAGCAAAGGGATTAACAGAGGTATGGGTAGACCTAGTAGAGGAAGAAGTAGTGTTGCCAATAGCATAACCAAAATCTACATGAGGCAAGAGAAGGGGAGAAGGCATAGAAAAAGCACAATAGGTATGGTCACGGTTATTAAACTCTCGAGTTAAATCGTAAACTCTTACTAGTTTACGATTTCACTATACAAAACGAGTTAACACTCATGTAAACTCTTTTTTTTTGGTAAACTCGTACGAATTTAAGTAAACTCTCAATTTTACTAGCAAGTTTACGAGTTAAAATCTACCTATGAATTTACGAGTTTACCTCAACATGTATAAATTTGGTAACTTTTTTAGATACTTAATTGACTTTGTGTGTGTAAGACAATATCTATTGAGTTTACTAAGCCGATTTTATATATTTATCATAATTGAGTTATGTTTTATCAAACTATAAAGTAATACATGTACAAAATAAAGTATGACACAACTAAGTGTCATGCATTAAGGTATATTTTATGATATTTTTTTCATTTATTTTATTTTAAAGTTAACATTATTCAATGTTAATTATGAATACAAAATCTAATCATGTTTTGTTTCTAATTATATTGCTTATAACATATATTTTTACATATGTAAACTCTTACGAGTTTACGATTCGAGTTTGCAGAGCCTTTACGAGTTTACTTAAACTCTCGAGTTTGACAACCTTAGGTATGGCAGGGAGATAAGGAGGGGGTGTAGGTGTAGAAGATGAGATAGAGGATGAGGAAAATAAGGATTTATAAGGGAAAACTTATTCATTAAATACTACATTTCTAGAGGCAAATACTTTCCTAGTAGGAGATAAGCACTTATAACCCTTTTGATTTGGAACATAACAAATCAAAACACTAATAAGATTCTTGGCAATGGAGGGAACATGTAAAAAATTGTTCAGTTTAAAAGCCAAATTAGATGGCGCAAAATACAATAATGAAGAACCAATATGAATAATAGGTATACTTGACCCATTACCTATGTAGAGCTGGTCTGAGCCATTATATTTCGATGAGGTATGAAAATTATTGTAACCAGAGGTTATGTGATGCGAGGCGNACATGTACAAAATAAAGTATGACATAACTAAGTGTCATGCATTAAGGTATATTTTATGATATATTTTTTCATTTATTTTATTTTAAAGTTAACATTATTCAATGTCAATTATGAATACAAAACTTAATCATGTTTAGTTCCTAATTATATTACTTATAACATATATTTTTTACATATGTAAACTCGTACGAGTTTACAATTCGAGTTTGCTGAGCCTTCACGAGTTTACTTAAACTCTCGAGTTTGACAACCTTAGGTATGGCAGGGAGACAAGGAGGGGGTGTAGGTGTAGAAGATGAGATAGAGGATGAGGAAAATAAGGATTTATAAGGGAAAACTTATTCATTAAATACTACATTTCTAGAGGCAAATACTTTCCTAGTAGGAGATAAGCACTTATAACCCTTTTGATTTGGAACATAACAAATCAAAACACTAATAAGATTCTTGGCAATGGAGGGAACATGTAAAAAATTGTTCAGTTTAAAAGCCAAATTAGATGGCGCAAAATACAATAATGAAGAACCAATATGAATAATAGGTATACTTGACCCATTACCTATGTAGAGCTGGTCTGAGCCATTATATTTCGATGAGGTATGAAAATTATTGTAACCAGAGGTTATGTGATGCGAGGCGCCCGAATCAGGATACTAGGAGTAGTTAGAGATGGTGGAAGGGGTGGCGAGGTAGGCATGAGGATTGTGAAAAGATTGAGGATGTGGATTGATGCCAAAACAAAAGGAGGCAGATGTGTATTCACGATACCATGTAAAGTATCACCCTGAATTAAGAATCACAGAGAAAACCTAGGGTTTGAGTAAATTGGAAAAGACAAAAGCAAATTCTCATTGAATGAATAATTCTCTTTACCATTGAAGATGGCCAAAATACAATAGTTATAGAAATTAGAACACAAGTCCAACAGAGGATGCAAGCCTAAAAGGCAAACTCAGGCCCACTGAACAAATTCAAAGAAAAATATCACTTTTCTTATCATCTAACCTATGCTACCCTTATCACAAAAGATTCACAGAATTCATTAATTCTAGTGGCATTCACTTAGATGTTATGCATCAAATATTCTTTTTCTCAGCATCTCCCACACTATGTACGACTCATCCACAAAGTTCAAGGATTATATGTACAAAGATTCTATTTTCACACTAAAATACCCAAACACCCTAAACACCATGACATTAACATTTAGTAGAGACCATAATATATAATTAAAAAATTCAATCATTGTAACCTTCTCTCACCATCAAATCACACTCTTTTTTTTTTCATCTCTAAAACACGCAAGCATGAATATAACCGAAATAGGTAATAACATAATAGTCATAGGCATCAACACAAAGAAAATAAGCATCAACATAAAAAAAAATGCATCAGCATTTTTTTTTCAAAAAGAAGCTTTTTTAAAATAAATGTTGATATACATTTATGATATGTTGATGTCTATTTTCATTATGTTGATACCTATGGTTATTACGTTGATGCCTATTTTCATTATGTTGATACCCACGTGGTGAATAAGCTCAACGTTGAAGAGAGGAAAATGCATCAGATTGATGTTGATGCTCCTCTTTATTATGTTGATGCCTAGTTCTATTATGTTGGTACACAGGAGTGAGAAAGTGAGAGTAGAGGAGATAGAGTTTGCTTTCTACTAGGAGACTATCTCACATGATGGAGAAAAAGTGTATTCAAAAGACTGAAAAATAATTACGTTGTCGTCTTAACGTGCGTCGATACCACATGTATAGCTGTTGATGTCATATGCACACGCGTTAATGCTAGTGTGTCCGAGATATTACTCACTATACTAAATACAACAATTTTATCTATTTTCTCCTTCATATACAGTGTATATAGAATGTTTAAACATATTTGACGTCAAAATAACACCGCTCTTACTTAGAAACTGTAAGGCCCCTTGAATTGTCCACTATTCTTCGCGTGGAAAAGTCTGGGTCGAATTTAGAATGTGTTAAAGCCTAATGTAATTATGAGAGTTCTTTATTTGCTTATGGAGATAAAAGAGGGAGAGAGAAAGAAAAATTGAGTGGTGAAGATGGGATTTGTAATTAGAGTGTGTGGTTGTATTTACCATTATCCTTCATTTAATGGGTTTAGAAATAAGGCAGTCCCACCTGATGAAATTTAGCGATTGCTCTCCGTGGCGAAGTGATGTGTAAATGATATAACAACCGATCGATCATGACAACGAAGTTCTCTACTTTTCCTCCTCCGCCAAGAACCTATGTAGCTATAGCCTTAGATCCATAGCATTGTATTAATTGAATCCACATAAGTAGCATATATGGCCTACATAACAAATAAATTAACAGACACATTTTGCAAAAAACAACACACCAAATTTTCAACACTCGAATTTCTTTCTTCCTTTTGCTCGCGTTTTTGTAGCTGTCTAGCTTCGTACGGTACTTAAATGCCCGGTATGTATGGGTCATTTTCTTTCACGCCTTTACCCTTTTCTATAAATTGCTTCACTTTACAACTTATGTTGTCTCGCAGCTTGAGTTGTCACTTGTTGGCTTTCAAATTTCAATAATGGAGCGTGCCTCTAATAAGAATCCTTCTGTTCTCTTGATTTTGCTTCTGTTCCATATTAGTCCTCTGGTATACTGTGATCTTAGCTATAATTTCTATGATGAAACGTGTCCGTGCCTGGCTGATGTTGTTCGGACCACACTCTTGTCAGCTATGACAGTTGATCCTAGGATGCCGGCTTCTCTTTTGCGCCTTCATTTCCATGATTGTTTCGCCAATGTAAGTAACCCGCATTGTTTCTTACTTGTTAATGCTATTTTGCATGGGCGCTCCAAATTTTTTAGAAGTATCCGAATGAGTATGTATCGAGTACGGGTACGCGGATATGCTTGGGTATGTACTCGATTTTTTTTTTAAAGAAAAAAGAATGAGTATGGCTTTAGGTACAATTGGGTGTGGTTAAATACGGCACGCCTCGGGTACCAAATGACTAAAATTACATCGTTTTGAGTTTTTTTTTTTTTTTT
>QANU01018769.1:70722-90047 GCA_003254905.1 Nissolia schottii
ATATATATATTCGGTGTACCCATATCTTTCTTTTTTTTAAAATTTCGTACCCCGTACCCGTATAGGTACCCAATACTAGTATGGAACCCGTGTAACATAGTGTTTATGTTTTATATTATGCGAAGTAAATCACAAATTAAAGTAAAAAAAAAATAATTTTTGTAGGAATTCAGTTTACCAAACAACAATATGCTTTGATTTCCAAGACTGACCATCCGTGCTTGTGTTTTATTTCTTTCTTTCTTTTTCTTTCATTTTTGTATACACAGGGATGTGATGGATCTGTGTTACTCGACGATACCAGCACATTCAAGGGAGAGAAAAATGCAAAGCCTAACAAAAATTCAATTAGAGGATTTGAGGTCATTGACGCAATGAAGTCCGCTCTAGAGTTGGAGTGTCCATCGACAGTGTCATGTGCCGATATACTAGCTGTAGCGGCCAGGGAAGCAGTTTATCTTGTTAAGAGACTCCTCTTGCTATTGAGAATAATCAGCATTAACACCCTATGGAATGTAAATATGTAATGTCAAATTAAGATCTCAATTTGATACCTTTGTTTTATTTTCGCAGAGTCATGGACCAGCTTGGGATGTACTCCTAGGTCGTAGAGATGGCACAACGGCAAGCTTTACAGAGGCAAATCAGTTGCCTTCCCCCTTTGATCCCTTAGGGACTATAATAACCAAGTTCAATTCCAAGGATCTTGGTATCAAGGATGTGGCAGTGCTCTCAGGTTTGCTTGCTTCACTGCGTGGTATAACTTCGACAGAGACGAAGATCCTTTCATATTTAAAATGAACGTGAGAGTGATGTTCGCACATGCACCTTTCGTTAACTTGATCAAGATCATATTGGTTTGAGGTGATCGCTAGTAAATGGTAGAGATGTGAGCATATCCTCTCATGTCCATTTTAATAATACGAAAGGTTTCTCTTCTCTAACTTTAACTAACTAACAAAAGCAACTGACGAATTGTAGTGAGGTCAAGTATTTTTTAGTACTTAATACAATTAATATATATTTAGTTCTACTTTTACAAAATTGATTTTGTAATAATTGATTTTTTTTTTAATTTTGGAGAAGTTATTTTAGAATAAAGTAATTTATATTTACTATTTTCATTTTAAAAGTGGTTTAAACCAAATTAAAATTCAACTTTACGCCAATTAATCCTAGAAGTGAGGATTTTCATTTCAGCAAATTTTGAACCCCACAAATGATTTTGCAAATGTGAAGAACCAAATAAGATAGACGGAGGAGCAAAATGGTTTGTGACGGAATGAAACGGAGAACCAAACATACGCCACAAAGCTGGCGCTAGCTCTATCTAAACAGAGTCCTGCCACACATATACTAAAAAAATATACACCATGCATACATCCTATACTTATATGCATAAAGTTTGTATTTTAATGCATGTAATGTTTGTGGACTTAATTAAGTACAATTAAGAATCTTATAAAAATAAAATTTATGCATTATTAATAATATATAAAATTAAGTGTGCATGTAACATTTTTTATCTAAATAAGTTTTGAAGGAGGCCTAAATAGTTTTCTCCGTGCTAAACACGTTTGATATAATTAACAAAGGTGCCCACACCATGGGCCAGGCCCACTGCTCCGCATTCGCTCCGAGGCTCTTCAACTTTAGCGGCAGCGGCGAACCCGATCCGACGCTCGATCCTTCACTTCTGCAGAGGCTGCAGATCCTGTGCCGACGCGAGAACAACCTGGCTCCCTTGGACGCCGCCACTCCCAACACGTTTGACAACAGGTATTACGCGAACCTCGAGAGCAACGCCGGGCTTCTGGAGTCGGACCAGGCTCTGCTGAGCAACGAAACGACCGCTTCGTTCGTCGGCAGCTACGCCCAGTTTCCCGATCAGTTTACCAGCGACTTCGCGGCGTCGATGGAGAGGATGGGCCTCATCGGCGTGCTGACGGGAGATCAGGGGGAGATAAGGGCAAACTGTAGGAGGGTGAACTGCTAGGAATCAATTTCATGCGCTGCTCTGATGCTTTGTTTCTTCAATCAAATGCTGCAGACTTGTGAAGGTAGCGGAAGGATTTCAGTAAGGAAAAGAATAATAATAATAATAATAATAACTATTCTTGTGGTTAAAAATGAGTTTTGTTAGTCACTTTTGAATGTGGAGAGCCAGTTTGGGGATTGTGCTGTATCTAAATAGCGTGGCCTCTCGTGCCTATAAATATTAAATAAGGACAAAGTTAATGGCTTAGAAGGTTCCCCGGACTCTGTATTTCTCCCCGAGTAATGATGATCATGACTGTTTCTCTTTTTCACTCTATTAATCTGATTAGAGCAAAATATGCATGCAGGTAAATTCATTTATCGCTAATTTTTTTTTCCATTTCAAGAGTGAGAAATCCCACTCAAGAATTACTGCATTAGATTTTGTACAAGACATTTTGTCATTCGGTGTAGAATGGACGGCTTTTTCTTCTTTTTTACTTTATTTTTATTATCTCCGGACTCGTGTGGATTTCCCCCTTCTGGCTGGGCTATTGTTTTGGCGTGGGATTTAGTAGGTGAGTCCCTTCTTCCGTTAGGGGCCACTTCCCCTTCACCAACTGCATCTTCTCCCTCTTCGCCCCTTTCCGTGTACCACAGCCTAACCGCGTTCCTTCTCTCCATGCTCCACGATCTGTTGGAGGAGCAAAGCTTGTTCAATCTCGACAACGCTAGCTCGGGGGCGGCCTCGGCCGCAATCTTCTGCTCCCTGGAGACCGAAGCGCGCCGATCCACCCGCGAGATTTTCCGTCTGGCTCTCCTCGCGAGGGCGCGGCACCGTTCGTGACTAAGCCGAACCGCGGCCGCGGGATCGGTTTCTGAACGGCGGCGGACCTGCCGAACGGCTCCAGATCCAGATCCTTCGAGGAGCGCGGCGCGGAGTGCGAGCCGCAAGGCCCGAACTCTCTGCTTCCTGAGGCGCAGCGTTTGCCTCATCTTCGAGATTTCTTGCTTTTCGCCCTTCGTGCCGAGCTTGATGCTTTCCGTTTCGTCGCGCGTTTGATCCAAGGCCCGCCTGAATTCGCGGACGGTGGATTCCGCCTTGAGTCGGTCCTCCCTTCTGGACTTGATGCTCTTGTTGACGGCCTCCAGCCGGGATTCCAGCTCCGAGATGGCGGCGTTCGAGGCCTTCGAGATCCGCTGGGCTTCGGCGAGATTGGATTTCTGCTCCTCGAGCTCGTCAACGAGAGGCTTGGAATCGAGCCAGGATTGTGCGGCGCGCTCTTTGGCGCTGTTGAGCTCTCTCTTTGCCTTGACTAGCTCTGCTTTTGCGGCTTCCAGGGCAGTTCGGGTTTGGCTCTCCGTCGTTATCTCCTCTTGCTCTTTGTTTGGCTCCATGCGCAGCCCAATTGGATGGACGTTTTGTTCACTTTTTTGTGTGTTGGTTCATTTGATGGGCGTGCTGTGAGTAAATTGCGTATGATGAGGGGGACAACTGTGTGCTGAAATGGCTTTGTCGTTTTTCTGAGATTCCCAGGAGGATTGTCGTTTGAAGTTGCATGTTCGTATGAGATTTCCAATGTGGCATATATAGTTTCTACCGGTTATTTTCGTGGCTTCGTCGTGCATGCATGATTTTTCATTAACCAATTCGTGAAAACAACGATTTTAAAATTTATGATTATCACACTGTAAACGAGGTTAAAATTAGAAACACATACTCGGATTCATATTCGGATCCATATTGTGATTGGATGGAATTAACGAATTCTTTTCTCTCTCTTCCCTTGAATCCCTTATTTTTCTTTGAGTAACGATATCTTATTTATAAGAGAGATGAGAGGGTTAGTTTTACCAAAATACTTGGTTACGTTATTATGCTGGCCAAATATTCAACTGTGGTAAGTGGTATGTGTGCAATAGAATTGTTCTCACCTTGTTGTCACCATACAACTAATATAAATAAATAATATATATATATACACACACACATATGTATAATAGTCAGGTGAGAATGAATTTACCTTTTAAGATTTAGTATTAACAATACGAATATAATTTAATGATTAAAAATTCATTATCACGTTCTCACATAATAAACTCATTATCACCGAATCAACACACACACCTATATATACATACACGTGCATGCACACATACATATAGAATTGATGAATAAACATTTTTACATACGAAAGCAAAAAAAAGGGACCTGTAGTTTATTAAATAGGAAAACATAATTGTCGCATTCTCTTTCTTACCTTGCACTCACACTCTAAAATGTGTGTATTGATGCTCTGTCATAATCAAACATTATAGGACAAACGAATTAACATTAAAGAACAAATAAACAAACATTATCAAACAAAAAAAAATAGAATAAAATGACACACTCATCAACTAAATAGTGAAGAATAAATGTCGCATTCTCTCTTCTACTCACTCATTCGTTCCTCATAAACAAACATTATACTATACATAAGTAAACAAACATTATTTCACTCAAACAAACATTATACCACATATAGACAAATATTTCACCACACCGAAATATTAGATCAAAAAGAAACAAACATTATAACACTCACAAACAAACATTACAACACACATAAACAAATATTACAACACATATAAACAAACATTACAAAACATAAAGAACAACTTATATTAGAGAAAAATGTCCTTGTTCATGTTCTTCATAACGTTTTAAGAAGAAGAAAACGAAAACGAACTAAAAAAAGCAAAAACAAAAAAAAAGACACAAGAAATGGATTAAAAAAACAAGAAAATAGAAACAAAAAATAATAAACAAAGCAAAATGAAAAATAAATGGAGGTTGTAGGTGAAAAAATTGAGAAAAAATGAATGAAGAGTGAGGAAGAAGAGAAAAAAAATCGAAGAAGAAGGGGGAAGAAAGGTAAGACGTAAATGAGGGAGAGTACGGAGATGAAAGAGAAAATCAATATTTGATGCTCGTGTACAACTGGTGAACACTTTTTTTTGTGTACATGTAGCATTTCTCTCAAATATTATCTGATCCTAATTGTGATAAATATATGAAAGGTTTACACTAATACTCGGGACCCTTAACTTTTGACCTACTAATCCTCCTAACCATCTCCAACTACACACTCGTCAAAATTTCAAACTAAAATCAATAAAATTTTGAAAGTCTACAGTTGAAGATAGTTAGGAATATAAGTGGCCAAAAGTTAGGAATCTCAAGCATTAGTGGATGGGTTTAATATGAAAAAAAATGATTGTGTAACTTAACTTATCAACCTACAAATTAACCAACTTACTCTTATGAATGACACTTATTAATTTTCTTCCTATTTTGCCCCTAGAAATGCCAAGTGTCATCCAGGAGCAAAACAACCAAGTCATTCGAATGACTATGCTAGGTCATTCGAATGACCTTGCCTTAAACTCATCCGAAGCGTTGTTTCTTGCTTATTTCTCACTGTTTCTCACTAAAAATTCATTTTAGGCTTCCTATAGATTCCAACAAGTACAATTATATTTTTCTAAAAATAAAACTATACCAAATCCTCTACACATCATACTAAGCATATTTTCTACATAAAATCTACTACGTTATATTCTCCTATATCACACACATACACATCATAATAAACCATATAGAAAGTGGTAGTCAGGTTACCCACCTCTAAAACGTGTTTGAAGATGGTGAAAGTTATAAGGAACTGTTCCCACGATCGTTAGTGCGATCTTGCTATTTTTCCTGAGTCTGGTAGCGTAACCGCAAAGTGCACGAGCGAAACAAATATATATATATATATATATATAAGCAGATGGTTTGCAAGCAGTAAAATGCTTGGAAAAATGGCCTTGAAGGCCATATATATATAACCCTGAGGCAGTGGGCATATGCCGCCTCAGTTATTAATTATTATTATATTATTATAATATTATTATTATTATATTATTATATATTATTATTTTTACTATTACTATTATTATTATACACACACACGTACTTATCCCTGCCAACCGTGGCAGGGGATAAGTCTAACCTTATTTAGCAGTTGGTATTAATTTCGATCATGTTTGATTGTGTTTTGTTGTTAACCGTTCATGTACAGATATCCTAAAAATATTTCGAACACACGGTCGTGATCTACTAATTTTTTATTATCAGTAATTTAATTCCGGTCAGGGTATTAGTAAAGTTACTTTCATAATAGTGTATTTTATGGATACCTTTGAGCCGTAATTAAATTTCGATAATGACCAAAAATCGGTCCGAATCTCGTGAAATCCCGTGAGATTGCGAAACCCTTATTTTGACTGGTAGTTTTAGGAATTAAATTTAACAATTTAATTTTTCAGTCTTAATAATTGTCTCATATTTATTTATTACGCGAAATCTTTGTAAGGGAAAAAATCGGGATGTTACATGTAAAGCTCAAAATTCTCTAAGCTGGGGAGCGATTGAGAATCTTGGAGCTAGCACTCAAATTCTAATTAGGACTCGTTCGTGTGTGGATACTAGTAGAGGGCGACCGTTCATTTGAGCTGCGCCTTGAGTCCTTGATTTAAATAACAACGAGCAAAGGAAGATCACACTACAACTGGTATGTGTTTTACTGTTTACAAATATTTTGAAACATGTGTTTCTTGCAGTACGGTTTTACAAATCCTTTTTATATATTCCAGTACCTTTTCGAACCTTCATTTGCTATAAAACCCAACATGTTTGGGCTCTGATGCATTCACTGACCAACTTCGGTTTGTTCATATATCTGATACTAATCTTCTTGTAAAGGATATTTGGAATTCGAATGACTAGAACTTACATCTTTTAGTAACTGCACTTCTTCCGGATATTGCTACTCATATTCAAAATAAAGCTAGTCCTTCTTTGGATATTGTGAATAGTTAGACGTAGGATACTCAGGTGGATGGCAATTATTCTGCATAATCTGCTTATTTTTGGCTCCTTCAATGTGTTACTAAATGAGATCCTCACCCCGACTGACGGTAGCTTTGGAAGTTGGGGAACACAAAGAAAATTAAATATCTCATATGACTTTGTTTATATTAGGCTATTCCTACTAGTATTTTAAGGCCCAAACGCAACTTTGTAGACTATCCTTTGTGCACTCATTGTATCGCCCAAACCCAACATAGGATGTGTCTTATTGTCTTTGAAACTACCTCTTTTCCATGTAGCTTTGGAGTAGTATGGGTTTTGATGCATCAGGGTATGCGTTTCAGTTAGACATACCATCCTGGTTCAAACACTGCTTGCAGTGTGATGATAATTCCTAATTTTTGGCCATTTTGTGGTGGGCTTAACGGTGGAGGATTACAACTGTCACGGGTAGAAAAATTGGTCCATTCATTACATGATCAATTAGTGCTGGTAGTCTTATTTTTAGATCCTTCAATTCAGTCATCTTGCTTAGCCTGTGACTCATCCTATACATTCTTGGTCCCTCAGATTCAAGCATCTTTAAGTTAAATTTGGACGCAAGTGTTTCTTCGAGTTTGGCTTGGGCGATTTGTGGCGTAGGTTTCTAGGACTCCTCAAGAAGTTAGATGGGTGATTTTATGAAGCATGTCTTTTTTTTTCCCCTTCTTGTTGTGACTCTTGTTGATTTGTTGGTCTTATGATTAGAGATGAAATTTGTATGGAATAAAGGTTTCCAAAAATTTGCTTTAGAGTTTGATTGTTTTGATGCAATGGGGTTTATAGTGAATCATCATCATCCTTGGTTTTCCTTACTTGCATATGAGTTACGGGATATGGATATTCTTCTCAACCGTGACTGGGTGGTCTCCATCACTCATGTTCTTGGACAACTAATCGGTACGCTGATCAATTGGCTAGGATGGTTACAGAGGAAGAGGGTGAAACACCCTATCTAACTGCTTACGCTTAAGTCGTACGCAATGTTCACTAGGTTGTTTATTACTTGGTAAGAATACTTATAGTCCGTAATTATTCGTTAAAATACTTATTCACGAAAATATGGACCGATTTTAAACTTTCCCTTTCATAGTTTATTTCATAAGATATGAGCTGTGCATGGAATAGGACATGTAATACAAGCGACAGAGTTGTTAGGCTTAACGGTTATCAAGCACTCATCGAACATCAGATAGATAAGCAAGCATACGGTCCATCAATGGATTTGCAAGAATTCACATAGGTATTATAATAAGTAATATACAGTCATATAGTTTGTCATAATACAATATATATCTGCAAAATCATAAGGGGCTAACTGGAACACATCTCACTTAGCCCTTGCAAAACTCCTTCTTGACTCGTTTTCTTGGGGGTCCACCTCACGTCCTCGCCCTCCATAGCTCCTCATGCGACTCGGCGGAGTCCATCATAAGTCCCGTCGTAAGATCCTGGAGTCATAATGAGTAGGGGTGAGAACGTTTCGCCCTCAGTGGGATACCTTAGCGTAAGGATTTCTTCTTTATCTCGGTTATGATCCAGGCCACTCAGGAGATCTCTACGTGTTCATGCATACTAGATTCTTACTAATTATTATTATTGCTCATCCTAGTCCTGAGTAGCTTTATCTAAATTTCTAAGTGACGGGGAATCTCTAGTCTTTTTATTATCTAGGGCTTCGTGCTTATTACCTTTATTTGTTTGATCTACAACGTTCATATAGGCTGTCTCGAGCGTTCTCTTGACAGTACTCATATGCTATATATAGTTACAAACATATAGTCATACATCACATATCTCATGATGAGGGCATCGGGGGTTCTCTTATGCTTCCGGTCAAACTAGGGGACCGAGGTCGCGTCTTTCTTAGCTCTTTATGTCCTCCCACCTTTGTATATCGTGGAACTGTCGTCCCCTTCTGGTATACAACTTGCTTCTAACTTCCATATTGATGACGACTAGGCAACGCTCTAACCTGGGTGGTTGCGAACCACCAATGAAAACTAGCGTCATTATTAACCATCAATAGGAATAACTATCCACCTAGTGGGATGACAAGGAGATGGTCCTTGTGACACAACCAGGCGTGGACTCATTCTTTCCTCGGCCTGCCCTTGTGGCATGACCAGGAACTTATTTTCACTCTCTGGCAGGCCCTTGTGACGTTACCAGGAGTGTTCTGCTTAACATTCTTTGGGACTTTGTGACGTCACGTCCTCATTATCGACCATCAATAGGAATAATCATCCACCTAGTGGGATGGCAAGGGAATGGTCCTTGTGATGCAACCAGGTGTGGACTCATGCTTTCCTCTGCCTGCCCTTGTGGCACGGCGAGAACTTACTTTCATTCTCTGGTAGGCCCTTGTGACGTTATCAGGAGTGTTCTGCTTAACATTCTTTGGGACTTTGTAACGTCACGTCCTCAACATTCATCTTTTCTTTCATTCATTCTTTCTTTTCATTTCATCATAAAATAGGTCTTAAACCTGCGTTCATATTGATGAAAGCCAAATAGCACTTCCTTCAATCTTGACCTAGTATGGTTTCCCACAACCGTGCCAAGTTTGATGAAAGCCTATTGTTTGCACTTTACGTTGCTCAAATTAAATTTATATATATATATATATATATATATATATATCCTACTTTACGGCTTTCAGATCCACAAGGGATCTAATTGCAGTATAGTCGGGTATAGTCGATCCACAGAGAGTTGCAAAAATACCGTTCTTGAGTTTAGTTAATTAAACANTACCGTTCTTGTGTTTAGTTAATTAAACAATGAAGTGAATGGTTTTAATAAACTAAATAAGTAAATAAACAAGAATCTAGTTAAGCATAACGATGTTGATCTTAACTTGGTTATGATTTAATTAGTATAACTATCGTTCATACAACTAAATCCCAAATCAAGAATCAAAACACTAAACAAAGACTAGCATTAAGCATAAAAACATTCAAGCAAATCATAAGAAAATGATAGATTCATATGCAAAAGTTACATGGATACAAGCAAACTACAATAATGACCAAAATCCCAACAAAAAGAGGATTAGGAATCCATCTTACGAGAGTATCTCGGAGGCGAGGTTTGGACGCTTACCATGACACGTACTCACGCCGTCATGACAGCGGCTTCGCCAAGCTTCCTTGATTCTCCCGGCTCCTTTACAAGCCTCGTATTCGTTCCTAACCTAACCTAACTAAACTAAGCTTTAAAGTGTAAGAAATATGTAAAAGAATGGTGTTTTGGGGGGGGGGGAAGGATTGAGAGATGGTTTTCGGAATGGCATGGCCTCCTCTATTTATAGGCAAAATTTGGGTCCATCGCTCAGCGGTTTTGGTGCCTTCGCTGAGCGATTCTGGCTTAATCGCTGAGCGGCGGTGCTTTTATCGCTGAGCGGCTTATCTCTTTACGCGGAGTAATAAATGCTCCGGCAGCTTTTGCAGGGCGGCGCCAGGCTGGCTCCATCTGGCGCAATAAATGCGCCGCGTGCAAGTGGCTGCTGACGTACTTCCGCTGAGCGATAAAGGTTGTACCGCTGAGCGATTATTCCGCGGAGCTGAGCGATAAACACTTATCCGCGGAGCGGTTCTTGTCTTCTGCACTGAGCGGTAACCATTTATCCGCGGAGCGGTTCTTATCTTCTGTGCTGAGCGGTAATGTTATGACGCTGAGCAGTCCTGCTTAATTCTTCATGTTTTAGCTCTTCTCCAATTTTGCCCTTTTACTCCATTCTTCATGGGATTATTCTTCAGTAATCTTCTTGCATCCATCTTCAAAATATATTTAATATCCTACAAAAATTGGGGAATTCATTAGGTAATTTGTTGAAACATAAACAAATAAATGCCTTTTTAAATGATGAAAATTGTGTATTTTGGGCATTTAACACTCCCCCTGACTTAAAACCTTGTTTGTCCTCAAACAAGAGTTAGTAGAATTATTTTACAAAAGATTAATGCTTATGAACAATTAGGTATTGCAATGAATTGAAAAGTTTCAGACAGTTTAAGCTTTGAGACCTATGAAACATAAAAGAACCTGAACAAGTCAAATGCACAATTTACTTGAATAGCATAAACAAATCACTCTATTCAATGTCTTTCCACCAAGGAAATTATCTTTATGCACTCATTGGCCAGTGGACCAGTTTAGGGTGAGTGTTTTCGCTCAATATCACCATTGAATTACAATAATTTAAATTTGTTACCCGTCTCACCATTCAATGCAAAAGTATGGTCATGCAAGGATCACAGAAGGACTTTTTCAAGGTTGTAATGGGCCAGGCTACAAAGAAAATTGGTTTTTCTGGGTATATAAATGTTTAATTAAGAGAGCATTGAACCAATTCCTTTTGTGCCCTTTCTTTTCTCTGTTTCTTTACCCTTTTATTCTCCTTTTTCTTATCCCTTTTCTTTTTCTTCTTTTTGTTTTGGGATAGAATGTTTCTTTTTTGCTTGCTTCTGTTCTTTTTATCTTTTGTTTCTTCCACTTTGGCTTACCCTTATCTCCCCTAGACTTGGATTTTTGCACATAATCCAATTTTGAATGCTCTCTTAATTCCGGATATTAAGGGATAACATTGTTTTTCTTTTTTATGGCTCGGGGATTATGAACAAAAATTTTCCCATGTTAGGCTCAAGTGGGGTGGCAAAGGATGTTCCTAATTTATGGTGGCTTTATTTGGCCAAGTGGGTTTTAATTCTAATGAATAGACTGCCTTGATCATCTCCTATTATTTCCATACAATTATCAAAATTAGAGACTCAAACAAATTCAATTGTGCAAAACAATGGTGATTCTCTCTATCTCACTAAGTGTTTGGCTCACTCTTCTCACATGGCTAGGGTTTTATTTCCTTGATTTCAAAACATCTTCAAGGTTATGCTTATGCAAACAAGTAGATAAATGTATATGAACATGTTCATGGTATCTATATGTGCACTCACAAAGGTCTATTTATAGATACTGAAACAATTCACTTCATATGTAGTATGTGTTCATCCATCAAACCAAGTAAAATAACTACTACTTTGTTTTGAAACAAACAAGTCTTAGGCACATATTAACTAACTAAGGTAATTGATTAAGGTGCTAGAGAGATTAGAAATGCTCCCTGTTCATGGTGAATATGTTTCTTTGACGTAGCCTCCTTAGTGTAGTCTCTTGGCAGTTGTTTGGGCTACTTCATCTTGCTTCAATGATTTGAGGAGATAGAGGCTCATCCTCCTTGAGGAATCATGCTCTTCGTCCTCCAGAATTGTGTCTCTCTTTTGATGTTTGCCGGAACTTCATTTGGTTGTTTTCCGGCCTGCAAAAACAATCCAAGAATTTCCTTTCTTCCAAGTAGCATTAGAGGGATCATGGTTTTATTTTGAATCCTTTTGTAGACAGAATTTCCTACAATTGCGGACAGAAGTTCCCGCTTAAGTGGTCAGAAGTTCCCACTAATATGGACAGAATTTCCCACTTCTTGTGGATAGAATTTCCCAAAATGATTTATGGATTCAAAACATTGCATTGATCTTAAATGTGCTATTAGAAAGATTCTTCTTTTTAAATTTCTTTTCAAACGACTAAGAATCCTTTTTCAATTAACTCATGTGCACCTTTCTCAAACAATTGCTTAAAAGGTTTAAAATTTGTCATTAGGGTTAGAAATAAAAAATGCTTCAAGTTTAGCTTAATTGAAAAGGTTTAGCACTTTTAAATTTCAAACCTAATTGCAAGATTTAGAAAACCTTTATTTCTTCTTCACCATATAGAAAAAAATTCTTAACATCTTAAATTAATTAACCTTTAAAATTACTACCACTAAAATAATAAAAACTCACAAAATACTGGGTTGTCTCCCAGACAGCGCTTTGTTTAACGTCGTTAGCCTTACGACTTTTTCTTTCTAGCTCTCCTCCTCATCATCAGTCCTCCTCTCATGGCAAGAGTTCTTGGGGTTTAGCTCCGGGTTGGCCGTAAATCTTCTTTTCTTCAACTCCGCCATATCAGTAGCCAATTGTCCAGTTGTATTTCTAAGTTCCTAATGGAGGCTTCGTTGTTCTTTTGATTAATCATTGATTGTTGCATAAATTGATTGAACGTCTCCTCTATTTTGGAACTTGGATACACCGGTGGCTGATTCTGATATGGGCGGGGTGGTTGGTATGGCTGTTGCGGGGCTTTGAATGAAGGTCCGGCCTCTTGCCTCCATGACTGTCAAAAATTCGGTCCCCTTTGGAAATTGTTTTGATAGGGTGGCCTTTGCTGGTTATCAAGGAAGTGAACCTCCTCTTCCCTGAAATGACAGTTAACAGACGGGTGATCACCGTTACAAATTTCACATTGAAATACTTGTTGCCTTTTTGCTTCTCGAGCTTCTTTGATCTGCTTTCGCAACTCACTTAGGGCCTTTTTCACCTCGCCCATTTGTTGTTGGAGTTGCTTGTGTTGGGCAAGAATTGCATCATTTGTTCCAATCTCAAGCACTCCTCCTCTCCTAGGTCCTCTGTGGTACTGGCCTTGTTGGTCTGTCAAGGCCATGGAATCAATAATGGAGATTGCTTCCTCAGGAGTTTTGGACATTATCTGTCCACCGGCTGCAGCATCAAGCATCAGTTTGTGTTGTTGTTGGAGTCCGTTGCGGAAAATGTGGATTTATGTGCGGGCATCAAACCCATGATTCGGGCATTTTCTCAGCATGGATTTGTATCGTTCCCAGGCCTCACAGAGACTCTCTCCGGGTGCCTGCACAAATGTAGCAATTGCAGTCTTTAAATCCATAAATTTAGATTGAGAAAAGTACCTGGCACAAAACTTTTCCTCCAATTGATCCCAATTTGACAGAATATGTTGTGGTTGATTTAGCAACCACTCCTTGGCTTTTCCGATCAAGGTCAGGGGAAACATGCTTAAAAAGATTGATTCTTCATCGGCCTCGGACATTCTCGCGGTCCCACAGAGTTCATAGAATTTCGTCAGATGAGCATAGGGATCCTCATGATCCAAACCTGCAAAAGGGTTAGCATATAACAATTGCACCAAACCAGGTTGCATCTGAGGTTGTCTTTGAGCTCCAGTTGTTCTGCTCATCCGAATAATCACTACAACAAAAATAGTCATTACCGTCGACACATTACCGTCGGACGCGGGCCGACGGTAATTACCGTCGAAAAAAACTAAAACGGCGACGGTAACCGGTCGACGAAAGTGGACCGGCGTAAAAACCGTGAAATTACCATGGGATATGATAATCGACGCAACATCCGACGGTAACTTTTTCGCGGCATATGGCGGGAAAAAAATTACTGTCGGTGATAACCGACGGAAAATAGAAGCGAGTAGCAAACAGCCACGTGTATTCAGTAACCAAATGGTGTGACAATTACCGGCGGCCCATCTCGACGGTATATAGCGGCGGACACTACCGACGGCAAATGCCTCGTTTATTCAAACGACGCCTCTTTCCAACGGCCGGCCGTTCAACATTCCCATTAATCGACGCGCGGCGCCGGATCGAAGAACCAAACCGTCGGATATATCCGACGGTAATTATAGCACAGGCAGTAGCGGCGGTATAAGCCGATGGTAATTGTGCTAAGAATACAAAGAGGCGCTTCAGCGGCGGTTATAAATGACGGAAACGGTAACGGTATTTAGCGTCGGTCAAGAGCGATGGTAATGACATCGATATTTTCAAATGACAGGTCATTAATGCACCTCTTTACCGTCGGCTCAAGCCGACGGTAATGTGATAAGTATTCAAACGGTACTATTTTAGCGTCGGTAAATACCGACGGTAATGGCTTCGAGATTTTCAAACGACAGGATATTAATGCACCTATTAAACGCTAACGGTACTATGTTAGCGTCATTAATGTACCTATTTACCGTCGGTTTGTGCCGATGGTAAAGTTCTTATATAAATCGCGCCCAGAACCTCTCCTCCCCCCACCGAGACCAACACTGCTCTCCTCTTCTCTCTCCTCCTCTCTCTCTCGCGCTCCGTCCGCCGCCGCCAAGACCGTCCGCCGCCACTGAACCGTCAGCCACGTCCGCCACTGCCACCGTCCGCCACCGCCACCGCCACCGTCTTCATGTATGTATAACTGTATATATATATGTGTGTGTGTGTGTTTTGTATGTATGCTATATATATATATATTTATAATATGTATATAGGCAGTGTATATGTGTTGTGTATATATGTATGTGTGTGTGTGTGTGTGTTGTATGTATGCTATATATATATATATAGGTAATATTATAAATTATATTATTATGGTATATGTTATATGTTTAGTATTATAATGTAGGTAGTATTATTATGTAGGTATTGTTATGGTGTTGTTTAGGGCATAATTAGATTTAATTAAGTTTATTATGCTATGTATGTGTAGTTATCGTAAATTAATTTTTTTTTAAATTTGTGCAGTTAAGTAATGGCCGGCGACAAGGGAAAGAAGCAGGTGAATGAGTACTTCCCTTCACGACGCCCTGGTCGAGGGAGGGGAAGTACGACGTCGCCCCGTTCGTCTGGGTCACCGACGGGGGCTAGTTTTATGCCCACACCGGGGCTATCGACGCTAGGCGACCATCCTCCCCTCAATTTCATGCAGTCGCCGGCGGTAGGGGAAGACGAAAGAGCGTTCGGGGACTATTCGGACGAACCTCCCCAAGCCTTTTCCCCTAACGAGAGCCAGCCTGAGGCTCAGCAGCTGTCTGGGTCCAGTGGTCGTGCTGGTGGTGACCTGCGCACTGACTCATCCTCGACCGAGGGCCCATTTTGCGAGTTGATGGTAAAGCCAGCGGTATGTAATGAATTTATCGTAAATTAATTTATTAATTAAACTTTGATATTATTAATTAATTAATTATTTAACATGTTTCGGTTTGATGTCTTTTGTAGGTTCATTCCGCACCGGTTGGCAAAGCGAGTTATGACGAATACGGTGAAAAAATGTTATCACCGGTTCGTTGGAAAGTGGCAGGATCTCCGTCCCGAGGAGAAGGAGCGGATGTTCAACGCTTTCAAGGTTGGTAATATATATGTTGTCGTTCGCTATTGTCTTGATATTATGTAATAACACATTAATAAATGATTTTATATAATTGTGATATTTGTTTGCAAGAGAATTTTTCCATTGATCCGAGAGAGATTGAGGCTGCAAAGAAGGCGTTCAACTACCGAGCTGGACGGCGCCTGCAGCAACTTTATACGGACATCAAGAAAGGGAAGACCCCAGCCCCCGAATGGATCACATGCGAGCAGCTCGGGGAGTTGAAGTGCTATTGGGCCACCGAGGAGTACAAGGCCCGGTCTGCCAGCTCGAAGCATGCGCGAACTATGGGTCGTGGTGGCAACGTCCACACAGGGGGCTCTGCCAGCTTGCAGGACACGCGGGCTCGACTGGTAATTATGATGCACGGTCAGAGTGGGTTGTTCTGTTTTCTCCAGTTTAATAAATTAGGTAATTAAAATAATGGTTGGTGTTTAATGTGCAGGAAAAAACCTTCGGTCGGCCGCCGACAGAGGCGGAACTATTCCGCGAGACCCACACTTATAAGAGCGACAAGACGAAGTGGGTCGATGCACGTTCGGAGGAAACCGCTGTAAGCATATTAATATTCTTATTAGTTTTTTTAACTTAACTATAATATCGTTAATTAATGGCCGTCCATTTTTGTATGTAGCTGCATTTGAAGCAGCGTTAACACAGGCTCAGTCTCAGCGGACTCAAAGTACAGAAGAGGGTAGCAGTGCGTCTCCGCCTATCGACGAGGAGGAGATATGGACTCGCGTGGCTGGCGGCCGAAATCGTGGTCGGGTTTACGGCCGAGGCACGGAGCTCGGTGTTACCGTCAAGGGGAACCCCATCGGTAGCTCTGGTTCTGGGTCAGTTGCGAGCACATCGGCAGAGAATGACCAACTTCGGGAAACTGTGTTCAAGTTGAACCACGAGCTGCAGCAGCAGGCGGTGAAGTGGGAGGCGGCACAGGAGAGGACGAAGAAGAAGCATAAGAAGCAAAAGGACAAGATGAAGAAGCTCACTGACACGATGAAGGGCTTTATGCGCATTTTCAGTGGATCAGCTTCAGGGACCAGCACGCAGAATCAGCCGCCATTCCAGCTTCCTAGCTTCGACTCTGATTCCGACTCCAAGTCCGATGAGGCTGAAGACGATGAGCACGACCAGCAGCCACCAGCTTCTTAGGATCTTTTTTACTGTTTTTTGTAGTTTTTGTTAAATTCCAGTGAACTTATGTAATTAATGTCCGTACTAATTATTAATTTTAACTTTCTTTTAGTTTTTCTAATTAATAAACCTTAAACCTTTTAATATTACGTTTACCGTCCATTAGTTGTTAAATTCGAGTAATTTAATTTGTAGTTAAATATTTGTTCGGATAAATCAATCAAAGAATGGGTGGTACTTAGTAGTAGACATGTTAACATAAAATAAAAAAATAAAAAAAACCACAAAAATTTAGCAAATAATTACCGTCGACTAACGGCGACGCTAATTATTTGCTACGTTAGGGTATTATCGTCGGTTAACCGTGACGGTAACTATTTAGGGTATTATCGTCAGTTTTAGACGACGGTAAAAGGCAATAACAAATTCACATGGCGCCAAAAAGTGGCGCCTTCTCATTCCGCCAGTTAAATGCAACTGTAAATGGCGCCAAAAAATTCACGTGGCGCCAAAAAGTGGCGCCTCCTAATGTTATTTCCGACGGAAACAATCCTGCGCTAAACGCATCGTTCAGGTGCACCAATTACCGTCGGTCATTTGCGACGGTAAGTGATTTAATAATACGGTGCGTTTGGCCCGCGATTGTTACCGTCTGTTCGTTGTTATTACCGTCGGTTCGAACCGACGGTAATCGAGAGACCCGAATACTTAAGAGTTTTTCCTTTCTCTTCTCCTCATTCATTTCTCCCCACTCCTCTTCCTCTCTTACTCTCCCTCACTCTCAAATCCGATCCTCTCTAGAGCTCCATATTGTCCCACTCTCGAAAGCTCTGGATTCTCACATTCCCGTTTGTTTTATCATTCCGCTCTCATCACTCCTCAATCTTCTACGTTCTCAAGTACCCTAAACTTATTCGTGGTTCTTCTTTCTTAAATAGATGTTAACATAACCATTGGTTATTCTTCATGCTTCGTGTGCTATGAATAATTTTATTTGTGTTATTTGTGTTAACATAACCATTGGTTTATTTGTGTTATTTTTTAGTGGGAATAATTTTCTGAATGATGTTATGTATATGTCTATGTTTATGTTTTGGCTAATGGGAATTTGTTGGCATCAACTTGTACAATCTGGAGGTGTTGAAGATCAAGGGACATTGAACAAGCAACTTGCTCATTGGTTAGGACAACGAGATTTCTGTATGTCTCTTTAACTCAAACTTAACTAGGATATATAGAGACTTATTTTCATAGGATAGATTTGTAGGATTGGAGTTGTATGGCTGGACTGGGGGAAGGAACGCTTAGCGTTTCTTTCCGACATTGTTTGAATTGATGTGCTGGCAACGGTGATTATATGTTGTTTGCGGAGATTGGAGGGCCTATGCTTTAGAACTGTTTAGGGAATGTTGTGTGAAATTAAAATAATGAGGGTAGCACTTCAATAATTTTTGCAACATGCATGTAGGATCCTTGAAAAAGTCATGGTTCCCGCAAATAGATTTTGGATGTACGATCGATTATATGAGAACCGAGGTGTGATCAAGGCTGAATTTTTTGCGGGCGTCGACTACTTTTGTATGAAATCTGCAACTAGACTAGCTGAGCAAAAGATTAGATGCCCGTGTTCTTTGTGCAAGCGCTATAAAATTCTGGATGTTGAAATAGTTAAACTGCACCTGTATAAGAATGGATTTGAGCGGCACTATTGGATATGGACTTACCACGGAGAAGTGGATGGAAACGGTGTCAATGAGTTTAGTAGGAGCCACTGTTCAGTGGGAAGTACAAGTCACACACGCGTTGAAGAAGACGAAGAAATAGGAGGGTTTGAATTTAATCATAATGATAGACTTTCTGAAATGGTGAACGATGCCTTCGACGGTGCCATTCTTGACCAAGAACCTAACACCGAGGCTAACAACTTTTACAGTCTATTACAAGAAGCAAATACTACGGTATGGGAAGGATCTGCACATACGAAGTTATCTACGGCAGTTAGGATGTTGTCTATGAAGTCTGATGCCAATCAATCCGAGAGATCATTTGATCAGTGGCTTTCGTTCATCCAAGAATTAACACCCCCTAATAGTGACATACCGTCAAACTTTTATCAAGCCAAAAAAATTTTCTCTAAACTTGGGCTGAAGTCCTTGAAGATTGACTGTTGTCCTGCGGGGTGTATGTTGTACTATAAGGACGAGGCAAACTTAACTGAA
>QANU01018778.1:0-10399 GCA_003254905.1 Nissolia schottii
TCGTGACGTGTAGTTTTGAGATATAGTCCTGCTGCCTCCCTGGAGTCTCTTGTCTCCAAGGCTTTTCAATGGTCCTCTGCTGCCTCCTCCGTTCTGGCATACTTGTCGTGCTCGCCTGGAATCATAAGTGAGTGGGGGATGAGAACGTCGCGTTCTCAGTGGGTAGTATAGGCCAACATCTATTCTGTATTTACTCACTTGTGATCCAGGCCGCTCAGGAGTTCTCTAAGTGTCATGCATACTAAATTCCCTGCTTTATTTTATTCTTGCTAATCCTGAGCATCCCTAATTACTAGGTGACGGGGGGATATACTAATCTTCGTCCTAGTCATTAAGTGTGCGCTATCGGCTTATTATTACTTAGTCGTCTTAAGACTTAGAATACTCTAAGCGTTTACTTTATAGGGCGATCGTCAACGACTTTTCGCCGCACATACATATCTCACATTCAAACATTCATTTCATAGTATGCATGAGGGGGATTAAGGATTCTCTTACGCGCCTGAGACGGCTTCCTTCTTGTTTCTTTAAATGTCCACGTACCCCTTGTAATCGTAGGGACCGTCGCCCCGTCGGAATACAACCTACTCCTTTTTGGATCCTCGTTACTATGGGCAGAGCTCATACCCGAGTGGTAGCAAACCACAGATGCACGAATGCATATAAATCTGGCGGATCGGGATAACCATCGACTTGTACGATGGTAAGGGGAGTGCCCTTGCGACACAGCCGGGAGTGGACGCCCTTTGTCCGCACCTTTGGGGACAACTTAATTTTTATCTTTGTCTTTCCTTTCTTTCTTTCATTTGTCTTTATTCATGAATTATGACTTTATTGACATGTCTTTGTCCTTTCCTTTTCTACGGTAGTCATACGCGCTAGCGTAGGCCTGTATTCATCATGAACCAATCCTCCTGTTGGGACTGGTGAGGGGCTTGTCCTTTGGACGTGCCAAGAGAGAGGGGTGCCCTATTATACAACTATGTTCTTATCTTCAAGGTTCTCCGAGCCCTCATGGCCGGAGCCTTCTTAAGATACTCCGTTTTTCCTAGGGTTCAATTATGGTCTTTGTTAGGTTTAGGTGATAACTTCTAATTTTCTATGGTCGTCCTAAGAATCCTGACGACGACCGTATCCTCTTGATGCATAATAACATTCATATGGACATAATACACATTATCATGATACAGAATACATGACCATTTACCTCATACATGCATTAAGGTATGACAACAACTATCGGGACACTCATAACCTCTTTTTCCTTTGGAATTTTGACTATCGAATACTCGATAAGTCCTAGACCTTATCCTAGGGTTTTCGATAGCTCTAAGATCAATTTTCATACATATAAGTCCAGATTTTAAGCCCTAGGTTCAGCAATTGCAGATTCACCCCTTTTTCCCAAACTACCATCTTTTATCCGAAAAACCCGTTTTTCGTTAGAATTTTTAATCAACCATTAACCGATGGACTCAAAGCTTGACCCTAAATTTTTCCATAGTTCTGAACCCATTTTTTATGAAAACAAACCCAGATTTTTAATTTCTTTACCCGAAATTACAGTTCTGCCCCCATAAGCCCAAAATGTCATTTTTGCCTTAAAAACCGATTTTCCTTTGGAATTTTATTTCTCCATAACCCAATGGACTCAAGACTTGACCCCAAGTTTTTCCATAGCTCTGAACCCACTTTTTATGAAAACAAACCTAGATTTTTAATTGCTATACCCTAAATTACAGTTCTGCCCCCATATGCCCAAAATGTCATTTTTGCCCGAAAACCGATTTCCTTCAAAATTTTAGTTAACCACAATCCAATGGACTCAAGTCTTGACCCCAAGGTTTTTAATATCTCTGAACCCATTTTTCATGAAAATAAGCCCAGATTTTTAGTCTAAATGCCCGAAATTACAGAAATGACAATTATACCCAAAACCTCATTTTTGCTCTATGTCACCTTTCCTCAAAACTCTTCCATGTACAACACTAAAAACATTTTTCCACATACTCCAGCATTTATAAATCATATATTATCATCCTCAAATCACAAAATGGCACATGCATGCATCATCTACCAATTATCACAACATATTTTCATCAAGTCACATATACTCTTGCATGCAACATGCAAGCATGCATAGATCTCCAAGAAAATGATTAAATCATAACTTTACCCACAGATTTTTAACAACCAAAAAAATATATTTATCCAACTCAAAACATAAATAACACATGCAAAGCCATTTCAAGACATAAAGCTCATATTTCACACATATCACCATATATCATTTGCATGCAACATGCAAGCACTTACAAATCACCAAGAAGGTGATTCAAACATAGTTTTACCCACTTGTTGAGTGTTGGTTTGGTGTGGTGTAGTGAGCTTGGGTTGAAGTCCAAGAAGCTTTGTTGCTCCAAAGCTTGAGATCCCTCTTTTTCCAAGTTGAATATTTTGAGAAATATGGAGGATGATGACTCAGTTTGGGGTGGGGGTTTGGTGAGGATGATGATGTTTATTTTCCTTGATGGTGAGTGAAGTAAAATGAAGTGAAAATATGAGGAAACTTGGCTATGGAATTCGGTTTTTGGCTAGGGAAAAATGGTGGGAGAATGCTTGATTTTTTGGTCAAGAAGATGGTGGTCCTTTGGTGGCTTTTCTCCAAGCTTTCTTGAAGAGATTTTGGAGTGTCTTAGAAGGATGAAAGTGAGAGTGGAGAGGGCTGGTGGTTTCGGTTTTGGGGCTTGGAAGGGTAGGCTAGAGTGTTTGTGTTCTTGCTTAGAGACTATGGTGTTTTCTTTGGGGAAGCTTTGGCTTTGGTGATGAAGAGCAAATGAAGAATGGGAGAAGAGTGAAGATGAGAAATCTGAAGGAGAGCTGATTGTGTGTGTGTGTTCGGTCTTGGGGAGGGTTTTTGGCCAAATTTGGAGTTAATTTACTTAGTGTAATGATGTGTAATTATGTTACCTTTTTGCCTTAGCCAATGCATGTCTCTTGTTTGGCCAAATGAGTAAGAAGTCTCATAATGGTGGGGCCATGGCTGCAGCTGCACGGTTTTTGGGGAGGGTTTTTGGGGCAAATTTTTATTAAAAAAGTGTTAAGGAGAATAGGTGTATTCATGCTACTTTTGAACAAGCCAATGCATGTCCATTGAGTGTGGAAGAAGTAAAAAGGTGTAAGAAAAGTGACTAGGCTGCTGTGCAAGAGTGTACAGCCGTGGGAGAGAGCAGATTTTGCTCAAAAATTGGTACGTGTTCGGTCGTGTTTGATCGTTAACTGTCCGGTTACACGTGTGTTTGCGCCCGCGAAAATTTAACGATCGATCTAAAAATTATCTAAACATAATTTAACATTAATCAGACACTAAAAATAAGAATTTGGGAGTTATATAGGATATTCTACATTTTCCCCGATAAAAAGTGTATTTTTTACTGGTACTGCCAGTATGCGCTTAAATTTCCGGTAACGACCGAAAATTAGTACAAAAATCACAAAAAAATAATATCACATTCTTCAAACAATTCTAATGAGGAATTTAATTTTTACCTAAGGCACTCACATTTTCTAGGTTTATCAAATTTTTTTTACGAGTGCGTTCTATACCCGTTAAATTCTGACAGCGGCCGAGAATCGGCGCGATTCTCGCGAAATTTCTCGAGATTACGAGGCCGTCACTTTGACTAATATTTTTAGAAAATAATTTTTTTTTAAGAAATTTTCAATCAAAATAACTGGCTCGTAATTTATTAATTAGGCAGAATTCTTCTTAAGGAAAAAGGGGATGTTACAGGGATATGGTGGGATGTTCTATGTGGTGGTTGGGCTAGTGGTAGAAGAAGAAGGGGTGGAGGTGGTTAGATAGAGTGGGGGAGGAAGATGAAGGGCAGTTTTGAGATTTGATGGATGTTTGGGGGTAATTTAGAGATTTCAAAGGATGACAAAGAGGGAGGGGAGAGAAAACAAAAGGTTGATGAACACATTAGTGTTTGTTAATGGTCTCACTAATCGAGGGACCAATGTGGAAAACATTTAAAAACTTCAAGGGCCAAGTTGACACTTTATTTTTTTAGAGACTTAATTGACACTTAAGTTAATCTTCAGGGAACTAGCTGATAATTTTCCATTTTATTAATTCTTGTATGTGATTTGGGTGTGGTACCTTTTTTTCTTTTTCTTCTATAGAAGTATGGAAAAGGATATTCTTGGGCAAGTGATATTTCATTACCCAAAAATTGTGACCGACACGCAAGAGGCTAGTTTTCTTACAAAAGCCTCTTAGAACTTTTTTTCTTCTTCATAAAAACATGCTTTTTAATTTCAAATAAAAACAACTAAAATTTCCTTTTCTGAATAAACATAAACTCTTATAATTATTACTTTGAAAATATAAACATTATCATATATGTAAAATACACGATTGGTTTGAAGATCGTGTCTGCATACGATTGGAGCACTCCAGACACTGGCTCGATTACAAATTAAAATAAAGTCTAACATAGTCCTATGGATAGTTTCACCTCAAGGTGACTGTTCACTTAAGAATTTATGACATCTCTACGACTCACCAAAACCTCCATGAAATTGCTGCTACAACTTATCTTGCCATTGGAAGGGGAGGTTGAGAGGTGAAAACTCTGGGGAGAGTCTTATTGAGCAAAAGATCATCCACATCACCCATGAGACATTTCAAAACATGGACATACATATGCGGTACATAATAATACTATACATACAAAAATAGCATAATATTATAATAGTAATACTAGTAATTAAACTTTAGGTATTTTGATAGGTGGATCCCAAGTAATATAGTCTATCTATATACATTGATGTTCAAACTTGTCCTATTCTAAATGATACATGACATCAGGCCTCATGAGTTGCCTTATGTTCGGACTTCACGGTCTTGCCTTAATTATTCTATATGTCTGAAACTCATTTTACATGACGATCGTACAAGGTATACTAAGATCANAAAAAAAAAGGAACACGCCTCACCCGAAATGCATAGTGTCTCACTCAAGATACTGTTCACAGGGGTCATCTCGTGCAAGATGAATTGTGTCTCGCGCGAGACGCATGCTTTGGAGTCACACATTAGTTAAAGCTATAGAAGGGGTCTCTTCATCCCCATATATCTAGAAGCTTCTCGTGAGTGTTTAGACTTGCTAATTCACTCAAGAGCTTAAGAAGTCCCATTTTTGTGAGACTTTGCGCTACAATTATTTTTATTTCTTTTCTCCCTCTCATTTTCCGTTCGTGGGGAAGTAGTGTCTCTACGTGGGGAAGTAGTGTCTCTACGTAGGGTGTCAGGAGCTTCCAACTTAGTGCTCCTTAGCAGTCAGCCATTTTAAGGTGAGTGACTTTCTTTACGGTCTATTTTAGACCACGTATTTATTTTTAAAGTTAATTTATGATTTATTTATTTATTTTAAAATTATTTTATTTATGCATGTTTTATAAATTTGTAGGAGGTAGAATTTATTATTTTATTTTATGTATTCATGAAGTTAGTTATTATTAAGAATTCTTTTATTTAATTAGTTATTAATGAAGTTATTTAATTAGTTATTTTCTTATAATTATTTGTTTAGAAACTCCTTACTTATGAAGTAGATATTTACGAAGCTATTTTAGAAAGTCATGAAATTATTTTTTGAACTACATGGGACATGAGACCACCTGTTTTATTGCATTAAATAAATTCATGTTGCGTGTGTATGATTAGTATTTAGTGATATAGATATTCATATTGTTTGAAACCTTTAACAAAATATCATGGTTAAGTAAAGATTCTGGTGAGAGAAAATTTATGTGAAGGAAAAGTTCTGACTAGGACAAGACTTGATTTTTAAGTTGTTCATTGTGACGCACCTCTCTTATCTAGGAACCTCCCTAAGTATGAGATCTTAGTCTACCTATATTTTTCCAAGATAAAACATTTAATAATATTAAGTCATGTTACGCTATCAGTATTAGTTAAAGGACTATGCTATTATGATCATGTTGTGTTATGTATTTAAACTGTTTTCATGGGAGCTATATCTATGATAGAACTGTAAGTTAGCGACAGCCTACGTTGACCCTGATATACCTTGTACGATCGTGAAGTAGAATAAGATTCATGTAGATTTAGGATAAGACTGTAAAGCCCGGATATGGCAGCTCGTGATGTCCAGTGTCATGTATCATGTAACATGTCATGTAGATTATGGTAAGATCGTAAAGCCTGAACATTCCAGGAACAGTTAAATTGTAATGTGCGGAACGTCTATCTAGAGCTCTCCCAACTGAATTATGTTTTCAAATGCTTTATGTACTATTTATTATTATAGAAATTTTTTATGCTTGTTATATATTATATATTGCATTTGCATGTTATGTTTTTTGAAGTGTCCCATGTCGTCGTGCGGATAGCCATTCGCTGAGACTCTTCTCAGAGTTCTCACCCCTCAAACTCCCCCTCCAGTTACAAGATATGAAGCGAAGCAAAGTAGCAGTGCATGAAGTTTATGGTCAGTGCAACGATGTCAGAATCTAAGATTCAGCAATTCACCTTGAGGTGAAACTACCTATAGGAATTGTTAGTCTTACTTTTATTTTATAATAGGGTCATGTCTAGAGTGCTTCAATTGTATACAAAAAGGATCTTCGGACCAGTCGCGTATTTTATCATGTATATTTATGTTTAATGTAAAAGAGTTTATGTTTATTTAGAAAAGGAAAGTCATATTTGTTTTTAATTTAAGTTAAAGTGCAATTTTTTTTATGAAAAGTGTCCCTAAGAGGCTTCTGTAAGAGAACTAGTCCCTTGCGTGTCGGTTACATCCTAAGTTGGGGTGTGACAGTTTTTTTTTTCATGATTTTCTAAATCTTTTTGTAAACTATTTCATAAACGTTATAAAGACAAATAAATTTTTTTAAAATAAAATAAACACATTTCTATAAAAAAAATTCAATAAAATAATTTCATAAATACCTTAATAAATATTTTCTTCAAACAAATCTTTATTTTCTAGAAATGGATTTTTATAAAACAAATCCTTGTTTTTATAAAAACGTAGAAAATACTAAAACTAAATCATGCTTATAAAGTATGAACATAAAATAATGACTAAAATAGACCATAAACAACAACTCACTCACTTGAAGCTATTGGAGAATAAGTGTCGTTCATCACAAGCTCTGTATGAACTTGAACGACACCACTGACTGACTCATAACACTTTAACGGCATAACGAAACCCAATGTGGAGGTACTACTTCCCCGCAAACAAAAAATATTAAACTAGAGCAAATAATTCCACTAGAAGTGAAACCTTTAAGCTCTTTAGTGAATTAGCAAGTTTAAACACTCTAGGAGATATTCTATTTATATTGGGGGCTCAACATACCTCTACACTATCTAAATGATGTGAGACTTGCCTCACAACCGTTGCAACGCTCAAACAAGCACTACAGCGCACCACCATACCTGAATCGCTACAACACTGTAGCGGTGCTGCCTGTATTGTTGCAGTGCTTCAATTCCCCCCCCCCCTTTGTTCCTAAGAGACGGGTCATTACATGATATCACATGTTTACACGGATGAAAATTTTGTATGAATTAGCATAAATTAATGTTACATTTTGTAAATAGCTCAAATTAATTAGATGTTTAAATAATTAAAGCATATTACTTTAATCTAGTTATTTGTGATCACTAATTACCAATGTTAAAAAAATTGAATCGGACCGGCTGATCTGACCGGGAATCGAACCCTTAGCTGGTCTAGTTAAGCAATTTTGCTTTGATTCTTTTTTTTTTTTATTTTCAAAAAATTGGTTTTTTTAAATATAAAAATAATTTTTAAAAAAAATATTATTATTATTATTATTAATTAATTTTGATGTTGTACCTACATATTTTGTTAAAAAAAATATACTATCACAATACTAATACTGTACACATACTATATAAAAAGTTATTTTTATTTATTACGTAAATATGATTAATCATATATATATATATATACATATAAATAATAAAATATACCCTTTGAACCTTTGAACCCCTGCTTTTTGACTGGTTTGATGTTCAGTTTTCTTAACCTTGCTAATTGATTACTATTGTTATTGGGTATATTGTTAACCAATTTAGTTAAGCAGGAAAATATCCCTTTTCCAAGCTCTATATTAGGTGTTTGTTGTCTCATTGAGATAGTGTATGACAAAGATTTTATAAAATGAAATTCCTTTATTTTAAAGAGTACAATGAGGAAACCCACAATTAGATTAATAAAAGAGGAAATTAATCTCATCTTTAACCGTTCAAGGTATTTGGCTATGTTATTGATTAATTCCACAAGTACTTATTTAACTCACTCCATCGTTGCCAAAGAGCCCAATTTTCCTTGCACGACGACAACGTACTTAAAGATCTACTTTAATTTTAATTTTGCATCTGTCTATTTTATTTTATTTTTGTACAAAAAGGAAGAAGCAAAAACACTAAGACCTGCTGAACACACTACCCACGCCATCAGCTAAAGTAATGCTCTCAAGCATGGTTATCAAACTCGCGAGTTTAAGTAAACTCGTGGAGCCTCCGTAAACTCGGATCGTAAACTCGTACGAGTTTACCTATTATTAAAAAAATATTTTAAAAAATTATTATGCTACAAAAATATATTTAATAAAACTTGAAATTCATAAATACATTTATATCCATAACAAAGCACAAATAAAGATGAAATATATGAGTTCTAAGTTCAATTCATACATAATACATATAACATAATACATAGTATTGACTACTGAACATCACAAGAAGCGAATTTGTGACGATGATGTCTTCAATATAGAACACTAAAGCACAAATAACAATGCAGAAGTCACGCACCCTGGTGGGAAAGATCCTGAGCAAAGGATGAAATACATACGACGGATTAGCGACGGAGCACAAGCAACAACGGAGCACAACAGAGCACGATTGTAGGCGCAACTGTAAATGATAACTCTAAAATACTTAAATGACCTAAATCTAAAAACTCATAGTTATGGAAAACAATATCAAACTTGTTTTGTTTCTATAAAAAAAAAAAAAAAAACCTGCCTTGTGGGTAAACTCGTAAAATCGGGAGAAAACTCGCGATTTTATGCGAGTTTACCCGAGTTTACCCGATTTTACCCAGAAACGAGTTTACATGCGACTTAGCTCGATTTTACAACCTAAACTCGTAAAATCGTACGATTTTACGAGTTAAATCGCGATTTTAATAACTATGCTCTCAAATCCCTAAGAAGGATGCATGTATCTAGCGGCATAAAGGCCTGTGTGAATCTATGAATAAGAGATACTGTGCAAGTATCTACATGACCTATAATTTTCGTTATAACTATTGTTATATATACATGTCATAATTAGAATTAAATCGATATATAAAATTTTTAATTGTTTTAGACGACTTTTAAAATTCCTTCATCTGCCCCAAAAAATGTAAACCATCATTATTCTTACTACCAGCCTTCTCCTTTCCTATGTAGTTGATAAAGTTTATTAAAACTGCTCAATTATTGCTTCGACACGGCTTCGTAAATTCAAATCTTATAGTCATCTTTTGTTGTAAACTTTTAAGTTGATTGGAAAGCTCGATGGTCAAGCCATGTCTTTGAACTTATTTAACACCTGTATGAGTATTTATAGAACCCAATTAATAAAATAATTTAAGAAATAAATGTAACTCATGGCATGACATGAACAAAAGGCCGACTAAATGATTTGGTGAGCAAATTGTTTCTATACATTACTAGTTGTGAAAAAAAAAAAAAAAATCATGTAGAGTAAATAAATCGTAGTCTCAATTGTATTATAGTATGTCTTTGTAATAATAGTACACGCATTTCTTAAATTCCATTTTCTCTCACACCGTTGGCAAACGTCTTAATCCAAGTAATTAAGAACAGGTGGGCTTATCGCAATGATGACCATCATTACATTTTCCTTTTCCTTCTCAGCCTGAAACCAAATTCCCAATAACGTACCAGGGCCAAGTAACTGTTTCTTGCCCATCAAGATAACCCAAATTCTGTTTAGGACAACTGTTTAGTTAACTTGTTTATTCCGTAGCTAATACGTGAGGTTGTGGGCCTGGTGGGCATTCAGTGATCAGCCCTCCTTTAACATACAAGGCTTTATATAGAGAGAGGAACAAATACCCCTCATTTCCTTTTGGATAAACGTCCATTCCAAATTTGGCATTATGGGCAGTTGTTGAAGTCAATGGCCCATTTCCTGGCACTCTATTATGTAGTACTTCAGAAGGATTTCATCTGACTACGCATTTTTTCCACTTAGGATAAAGGTCCTTAATCAAGTGACACTAAGAGTAAACCAGGAGGGGGAGTGAATGAGATT
>QANU01018779.1:26800-80811 GCA_003254905.1 Nissolia schottii
GAAAGAAAGAATTATAGTATGTGATGTATGCTTGAATGTATGTATGTATGCAATGTATGTAATAAGGTATGTATGGAAGTATGAACAAGTAAGAAGATGAGTAAATAAGTAAGAAGATAAATGAATATGAAGAAGATAAGTAAATATGATGTTAGTACCGTCAAGAGAACGCTCGAGACGGCCATGTATGTATAAGCAAATGAAAGTAACAAGCACGAGAAATTAGTAACAAAGATTAGTTCCCCCCTATCACCTAGTAATGTAGATAAAGCTGTTCAGGACTTTAGGCCAGATCATAATCAGTAGGAATATTAGTATGCATGTTCACTTAGAAACACCTGAGCGGCAGAATCATAATTGCGTAGAAAAATAAAGAACGATCCCCAAGGTTACCCATTGAGGACCCAAGGTTCTCACCCCCCACTCCTTTATGATTCTAGGATGGCATGACATGTACGCCGAGTCGGAGCTGATATCGGAAGACATGCAGAGGTATGGACGTCAGAGGATTCCGAGGAAGCGACGGACAAAGATTTCTGTTTATGTCTTAGATTAGCTTAAGGGATTAGGTGCTCCCTTAGCTCATATGGACATGTATTATGACTTGTATACTTGATTATGTAATTACGTATTATTATTTGACTGTGCAACTGTGTGATGGACCAAATGCTTGTATGATTATGTATTTCTCTTGAAAGATCTCTAACATTGCCACGCTGGAGTTAATTATTGCTTAAGTCCATGGGGACTCTATCGTTTTTATCTTTATACGCTGTCTTAATCACGCACGGTTCTACTTTATAAAATGATAATGCACACGAACGATTTTCAAAATGGTCCATACTTTCAAGTAAGAAATATTTGCCAAGCTAAAAGTAGGGGCTAGATTTAACCCCACCAAAGCTGAAAACAACCTAGTGAACTTTGTTTACTTCGTATGGGTAAACAATTAGCTAGGGTGTTTCAGAGATAGAGCTGGCACAGTTTGATAAGCTGCCCGCCTTAATGGCCAAGGCCGTGGCGATAGAATAAAGGAACCAAGCTTGGAGGGAAAACAGAATTAATCCAAGTAGCCGGAGAACGGAAGGAATTTCCAGAAGTAGTGGAACCAGCGGAGGAGCCCTGATGGGGGCATTTTTTCCAGAAATGCAGGTTTTACCAAATCTGCTAAGAACAAGGGGACAGGACATGGAGAAATGGGTTCAAGCACAGGCCAAAAATTTTTAGAACCACAAACAGGAACCAGACCACAACAAAATGAGGGTAGCAGCACGGAACAATCAGGTCCAACCAGAACCAGCAGCACGTGTCGGCTCTCAAATGAAGAATGGGCAGAGAGGCAGTGGAAGGGACTCTGTTTTCGTTGTGGGGAGAGGTGGAGTCACGACCATAAGTGTACCATGAAACATTGTTAGATTATAATCCTAGAGGATGAGGAAAGGGAAGAAGATGAAGGAGGCGAAACACCACACTTGGAAGGACAAGAAGAAGCCGAAGAAAGAGAGGAGTTACAGCTGTCCTCTTACAGCTATTGGGGACTCACTTCCCACAAAACCTTCAAGGTTCAAGGAGAGATTCACGGCCAACCCGTGGTAGTGCTCATTGACCCCGGGCCTCATCAAACTTCATTGCAATGGAGGTGGTCAGGCGGTTGGCCATACCTGTTAAGAAGATCAAGGAATTTCAGGTAGAGGTAGGAAACGGAGCCATAGAAAAAGGGCAAGAAGGATGTGAAACAGTCCAACTGAATATTCAGGGGGTGGGGTGCAATTACTCCAGAATTTTTTTGTGATGAAACTAGGCTATTCAGAGGTAGTATTAGGAGCTGGTTGGTTAGCCAGTTTGGGGCCATTTGTGGGAAATTACAGAGAATTAACCTTGAGTTGGGAACAAGATGGTGAGAGAAAACTGCTCCGAGGTGATTCCCTCCTTAAGCCGAAGCCAAGCTTCATGGAAGAACACCTTACACGCCCTCAAAAGAAAGGAAGCAGGCTATGTCTAACCCCTCTGGCATCAGTCCCCGAGGTGTAGGTAGAAGATGAGATACCTGCAGAAACAACACAGTTTCTGCAGCAATTTAACGATCTGTTCCAGCAACCAGAGAACTGCTTCCCCAACGCAAGAACGACCACGCCATCCTCCTCAAAGAAGGCTCCGCAATCCCCCGAATCAGACCCTACAGGTATCCCCATTACCGTGGAAGAAATGCTACAATCAGGTGTCATAAGACCCAGCATGAGTCCATTCGCAAGCCCTGTGATCCTAGTAAAAAAGAAAGATGGGGGCTGGCGGCTCTGTGTGGACTATCGAGCCCTAAACTGAGAAACCATAGCTGATAAATTTCCCATTCCCGTGATTGATGAGCTACTGGATGAAATTGGAAATGCCAAAATATGCACTAAGCTGGACCTCAAATCTGGCTACCACCAAATAAGGATGCGAGAAGAAGACATCCATAAAACAACCTTTCGAACCCATGAAGGCCACTACAAATTTCTGGTAATGCTCTTTGGTTTAACTAACGTGCCTTCCACCTTTCAGGCACTTATGAATCAACTATTGAGGCCCTTCTCGAGAAAATTCATCTTGGTTTTCTTTGATGACATACTCATTTATAGCGGGAGCTTAGAAGAACATTGGGAACATTTACAACAGGTGTTTGCGGTCCTTCGACAACACCAACTTTACCTTAACAAGAAGAAGTGTAGGTTCGCCCAGGAGTGGATTGAATACTTAGGTCATATTATATCCAACGATGGAGTAGCCGCAGACCCTAAGAAGATCCAACACATGGTGGATTGACCAATTCCTAAAGTCCTCAAGGCACTGAGAGGGTTCCTGGGATTAAAAGGATACTACCAGCGTTTCGTGAAAAATTATGGAAGGATAGCTTGGCCCCTCACCCAACTCCTAAAGAAAGACCAGTACAAGTAGAGCAACGAAGCACAAGCAGCATTTGAAGCCCTCAAAACTTCCATGGTAACAGTCCTCGTACTTGTTGTTCCCTCCTTTTCCAAGCCTTTTGCCATAGAAACAGATGCTTCAGGCAAGGGAATAGGAGTCGTCCTGTTGCAAGAAGGCAGACTGGTGGCATACATGAGTCAAAAGATCTCTGAACGAGCTCAGTCTGAGTCTGTATATGAAAGAGAATTAATGGCAATGGTGTTAGCCATTCAAAAATGGCGACATTACCTCCTCGGCCCGCGGTTCACTGTTTTTACCGACCAGAAAAGTCTTAAATTTTTTATGGATCAGCGGATTGGAGGTGAAGAACAGCAGAAGTGGATGACCAAGCTGCTCGGGTTTGATTTTGAAATTAAGTACAAGGCAGGGAAGGACAACCGGGTGGCAGATGCACTCCCCAGGAAATTCCAGCTTGTTGCCGTGTCTGTAGTTTCAGCAGGAGAATGGGAAGGCCTTGCGGAAGAAGTCCAGGGAGATTTGAAACTCAGGGGAATTATGCAAGATTTAATTTCAGGCAGGGAAGCTCCAGCAGGTTACTCTCTATAAAATGGGAAACTCATACACCAAGGGCGATTGGCAGTTCCAAAGCATTCGAAATTGATCCCTAAGATACTCCAAGAGTTCCATGACACTAAGTTAGGAGGACACTCAGGGTTCTTCCGAACGTACAAGCGAATAATGGCATTTTATATTGGGAAGGGATGAAGAGAACTATCATGGACTACGTGAGACAATGTGCAATTTGCCAAATGAACAAACACTCCACCCTATCACCAGCAGGCTTATTACAGCCCCTTCCCATTCCTACTAATGTTTGGTCAGAGATTGCAATGGACTTCATTAGAGGACTACAAAAGGCACAAGGGAAAGATACCATCTTCGTCATGGTGGACAAAACGACAAAGTATGCTCATTTCTTCCCATTATCTCATCCTTATTCCGCAAAAGAAGTGGCAGAGCTGTTTGTGAAAGAAATGGTAAAACTCCATGGTTTTCCTAATTCTATAGTCTCAGATCGAGATCGGTTATTTATGAGTGTCTTCTGGTTCGAGATCTTCAAGGAAGCAGGTACCGCTCTAAAAATGAGTTCCGCCAATCATCCGCAAACAGATGGGCAAAATGAGGCCGTTAATAAATGTGTTGAAACCTATCTCCGGTTCTTCACTGGTTCTAAACCTAAGCAATGGCCACGTTGGCTAAATTTGTAACACCCCTGCTAACTACCTACTTCCATGGTAGTAAGCAATGCTCACAGGGTTGTTATTCGTTGTGTCGGGTTACCTTTAGCCCTTATCTTTACCTTTGCAAATATCTTATACGCAAAATATGGACCATTTTAAAATTTGTTCGTGTGCTTATCAATTTATAAACTAGGAGTCGTGCGTGATTAAAAATATATATAACAACTATCGCTAATAGCTGAAGTAGAACACGAAGAGTAGGTATATATACATAATTACAACCAAGGTCCATAACATAACTACACATCATCATAATAATATATATGTACACTAAACATATACAAGTCATAAGTCATCATACAAAACATATGCCATCCAAATGTCACTGTCATCGCAGGGCCTTGACTTCTATCTGCTGTCACTCCAACTGTAACACCCCGGCTTTTCTTTAGGAAGGGTTTGCGAAGTTATCGACTCTGACTTAGCTAAAACCATAGAGTAAACCGAGTTAAGAGACGGAAAAAGTAAATACTGAGGCTTGTTCCCCTTAATTTGAAAAGAAAGTTAGGAGGATATGCTTGGGTTAAGCCCCGGGAGGTTCGAGCCCAATTTCGGAAAAAACGGGAATCCGGTGGGAGGTCAAAGGGATCTGCGAAGGATTGGCTGACAGAAACAAGTACCCAGATATCTTGTTTCGGAACGCCATCGTGGCCGGAAAAATTCGTAGATCACGGATATTTATTTGGGATATTTTTTGGGGACTCGTGTGTGGACTAGGAATGGTTAGAAACGATTAAAATAGAATAAGAGCTAGGATATTTATAATAACTATAATAAAATAATAATATAATGATAATTAATAAATAAATAATTAATTAATTAAAGAAGTCAGGGGGTCCACGGCTATAAATGGCCCCTTGGTGTTTGAGAATTTGCCACTTTCTCTCAGTTTTTATTTTCTAGTACTGTTCGGGCACATCACGAGAGCGCTACCGGACTTCCAAAAATTTCTTGGAGCATACCATAAACTTCAAATCCATGTAGAAAGTGGGTAACTCTAAGCCCACTGTTTATGTGGTTTATTTGATGATTAATTATATGCATTTTTGTGTATGTGAGTGAAAAACTATTTTACAAAAACTATAGGAAATGAGTTAGGGAAGCTAGATTTTGATGATTTTGAGGTTTGGAAACCATAACTGTATCGATTGGATTACAGTAGAAGCGAAAAATGTTAGGCGGAGAAAACCCCTGAGAAAGTTACTCTCGGGGCGATTTTTTTTACTGTAGCATTCGATTGAATTCCCACGGATTCGAATGAAAGAAGATTTTGGATTTCAATCGAATACTTGAGGATTTCAATTGAATGAAAGACCGCGGAGGATTTCAATCGAATACTTGAGGATTTCATTCAATGAAAGACCGAGAAGGATTTCAGCCGATTGAATCCCTAAGGGATTCGATTGAAAGAAGCAATCGAATGCTAAACCCTTAGGCATTCGAATGCTCACTGAATGCTTATGATTTTAAAGGTTCTATGGAATCCAACCTGCATAGTTATGTATGTTTTTGTGTAAATTAAGCATGCATCATGAGGAAGGGCCATCGTAAGAGTTAGGGCGACCTTAGATAATTAGAAGTTCACGTTAAAGTTTAATGAAGATCATAATGGAACCCTAGGAAACAAAGAAAGACTAGGAAGGTTCAGACCCCAGTGGCACAGTAGACCATAGTCCCCTATTCTCTTGGGAAGGTCTCACAGACACGCCCCTCGCCAATTCAGCAAGATGAATTGGTTATGAGCAACGCAGGTAAAGAGACCTGATCATTATATGCAAAACGGGCATAGGCCCAGATATGCAAAACGGGCATAGGCCCAGATATGAGAAACGGGAATAGGCCCAGATATGTAAAACAGACATAGGTCTGTATGAATGAAATGAGAACTAAGGGGCCCCCTTAAAAAGAAAAGAGAAATCGGATCGAGTCATAGGGCCGATCTAAGCGTGTCCACACCTGATCACTCATAGGTTTGATCCCTCGCCATTCCAGAAAGAGGGGATAGTTCCACTAATTGCATTCGATGTTTACCTCCTATGAGCCTTGCATAGTTAGCTACCATACCGGTAAAGAGCGCCGTCGGGTCGATGCAATAGTGGCAAAAAGAGGTTGTAGTTCGAGGCCACGGCTGCAAAGGTGTAAGGACTAAGTAGGACGCAGCTACAGAGTGCGTAAGAGATCCCCAGATTCTTGAATGTATGAATTGATGATTGATGGTATGATGATAAATATGTATGTATATCTGTTTAAGCATTATGAATAACTGTTCATGCATTAGGTATCGTCAAGGGAACGCCGTCTCTGGTAGTAACGTACAGTTAACAAGCACGAAGCCCAGGTAATAACCAGATTAGAAAGCCAATCACCTAGTAACATAGATAAAGCTGCGCAGAGTATAGGCCCAAGATCATAATCAGTAGGGGATTAGCTGCATATACACTTGGACTAAACTCTGAGCGGCCTGGAGAATAACCGAGAAACAAAAAGCCACGATTGAAATGTTACCTACTGAGGACCTACCGTTCTCACCCCCACTCGCTTATGGCTCCAGGGACTGAGGACGAGTCTTACTATGCTGATGTTGTGGAACTTGAGGAGAATTTGTGCAAGGAGACTTAGCTGGCTGTGTAGTAGATATTATAAAAAGGGAATAAATGTATTTCTTAACATGTGTATGGGTTATGTAATATAACTAGTATATGGTGTGTATTTGCATGTGTAAAGGACCCGCGATGTATGTAGCCTATGTATCCACTATCTTGAAACTCAACTTATTAAGTATATCGTTTGTTATATTATTCTGTTACACGTACGGCTCTTATGTTGTAAACTGTATGCTTAACGGAAAAAAAAATGGGTCCTTATTTTGTTAAAACTAGTACTTTCGAAAACTGAAGAAACGGCCATGAAGTAAACAACCTAGCTGGAATTTCGTACAGCTCGAGCGTACTAAATCGGCTAGGGGTGTTTCACCAACTGCTCTGCATACTTGGATCCATAACCGAGTGGGTGGGGGTGAGAATACTTGGTCCTCAGCGGGGTTCCTTAGCACTAATAATGGTTCATTATCTCGGTTATCCTCCCGGCCGTTCAGGGGTTGCTAAGTGATCATGCATACTAAAAACCTACTGATTATTATCTTGGCCTAAGATCCTGAACAGCTTTATCTATGTTACTACGTGATCAGGGGAACTAGTATTTCTTATCTGGGTTCTCGCGCTGTTTACTCCTAACCATCGTTACATAACCACATCATAAACATGTATACTGACAGACACATTAATCATCACGCATATGTTGCGCGGTAAGCCTTCCACCATGCTTGTCAGGCACGGGACATTTCATAGTATCTATGCAATAGGTCATCATGTCGATGAGGCACGGATTTCAATGCATGTTCTTATACCATATCTTTCCTCATATCTTTCATCATAGCTCTTACTGTGTCCCAGTACTCCCTCGTACACCTTAGGATCGTCGTCCCCTGGTGGTGTACGACCTGCCATCTCTGTCTGTTCCCCGGGCAAACATGACTCCACCCCTACACTTTGGGTGGCGAGGGGCCGCCCTCTTGGCTAAGCCGGAAGCTGACTATATCATAACCATACTCATCACATCATAATCTGTTCATCTTTCTATCACGTGCCATGCGCCTCATCTTTCTTTTCTCTCACATGCACAGTTATCTTTTCTCATCATGCTCTTGTTCCTACATTTCATTCTTATCTTCATTCATTACTCGTTCATTAGACAATAACTTCTAGTGATCTATCCTCATGATGCATGCTTTACCCACACATAATCAAATAATCACCTCAATAGTTATACTCATGTACAATGATCTGAGCCTCTATGCTGGTTGGAACATGTAGAAAAGCTAAGGGACTCAAAGGCTTCGGGTTTTATTCGAATGACTAGGGGTGCGTTTGAATGAAACCCTGCGAATTCTTTCATTCGAATCCCTCGAGTATTCAATCGATTGAAATCTTGCTCAGACTTTCAGTCGATTGACTCCTCCTGCATTCGACTGAAATCCCTTAGGAATTCATTCGAATCCCTGGGGATTTCATTCGAATCCCACAGTAAAAATCACCTCAGAGCGAGTAACTTCTCCAGGGTTTTACGTGCGTAACATTTCTGCTTCTACAGTGGTCCAATCAGTACACTAATGATTTTCAAACAACAAAATCCTCAAAATCTAACCTATGCACCTTATTCTCTATCATTTTTACAAAGTTGTTTTTTAGTCAAAAGCACAAAAATACATACATATATACAGTCATAACATAAACCACATAGACAGTGGGCTTAGGATTACCCACTTTCCAGGAGCACATGGAAGTTGTTAGAAACGACTCCCAAGAGCTTTAGGATGATGCTACTATTTTTCCTGAGTCCGATGGAGTAATCGCCTCGCGCACAACCGGACAGAGTAATAGCATAGCAGATGAAAATTTATGAAAAATGGCACTGAGGCCGTGGTTTCTTATATAGGCTTTAGGGGATGCCTTTAACTTCCCTGAGAAGTCATTCACGTTTCTCCTTTCTTCTTTTTTTCATTCCTTTTCCCTTTTTTTTCAAAATTATCATTTTAAGCCTAATTACTCTTTTGCCCTTCCTTTAACTTTTATTTCCTTTTATATCCTAACTTTGTTGTCCCCCTTTTGCCCTTCACCCTTTTAATTATTTCCCCTTTTGTCCTTTTCTTTAATTTTTTCTATATTTTCTCTTTTACCGACGTGGGAATTAATTCCCAAGCCAGGTCAATTTATTTCGCGATCATGTTTGATCGCGTTTTGTCATTTTTCGCTCGTCTTCGGATATCCTAAAAATATTCTGAGCACGTATCTGCGATCTACTAATTTCTCGGATCATAGGGGTATGTCTGGTTAAGGTATTCATGACTTTATTACCCGGAGGAAATTTTCACAGATACCTTAAGTGTCTATCGAAATTCTAATTTTTGTCAAAATTTGGCACGGACCTCGTGGCACTCCGCTAGATCAAGAAACAATTACTTGACTGGCGTTTGAAAGTAATTAATGTTCTAAATAAATTTTTTCAGTCCAAATAATCGCATCTAATGTGCTTTTAATTAAGCAAAAATTGGGATTTTCGCGAAATTCTCGTAAGGGGAAAATTCGGGATGTTACATTCTACCCCCTTAAAAGAATTTCGCCCCGAAATTCTAGCGTGGCTAGAGGTCTAGGTATCTACTATACTTACCGCTGTTTAATCCTCTGCACCGGCTCCCCTTCGCATGTCCTTGTAGTCGGACCACATGGTGAAGATTCATCCTTGTGGCAAAACTATCGGTTGGGTTGTGGGTTGGGCCGCGGTGCAATTCCTGGCGAAATGTCTGCTTTCTCCACATCGGTAGCAGACACCTGACTGGTTGACGGGAAAGGCTGCCCTACATACCTTGGAGACATGGCCGGGTTTCCCACATCGGTAGTAAACGTCTTTCCCCATCATGCACTCTCCACTGTGAAGCCTACCACACTTCTGGCAAGGTGGCCTGGGCTCTCCTCCTTGTCGTGGTTGACCTTGCTGGGACTGGTCCGGGATCGGTTCTTGCTGTTGCTGCTGCGACTGGTATGGATATCGTCCTCCAGGTCCCTTCTTCCAGGGCTCCTGTGACTGGCTCCCTTGCTCCACTGCCTTCCTCTTAAGGCGCTCATTTCTTGCAGTCGTCGGATTAGTAGTTTATTCCTCCAGCATCAGGCATGTGTTAACCAGGAGGGTGTAGTTACGGATGTACAAATGGTTAACAGACGTCTGAAGCTGGCTTTGATCCTCGCTGGTATTTTTCGCACTTCCACACCTCGTCGGGGTTGAGCTGGTATGTACGAGAGTAACAGCACAGTCGCTCGAAAGTCGCCATGTACTCGGCTACCGTCATGTGGCTCTGTTGTAGTGCAAGGAACTCGGCCTCTTTCTGCTCCCTGAGTCCAATTGGAAAATACTTGTCCATGAAGGCCAGAGTGAGCTGGGCCCATGTGATTGGGGCTTCTCCTTCAGTCAGGAGGGGGCTAGTGCTGTCCCACCATTCACCTGCTGCACCCCGCAGCTTCCTAGTAGGGAACTGGACCTTTTGGTCATCTGTGCAGTGGAGGTCACCCAAAACTTGCTCCATTTCCTTCACCCAGTAATGAACCTGCTCCGGGTCCATTATCCCTTCAAAAGTCAGAGGGTTGGCTCACATAAAGTCAGTGTACTTCTTTGCGTCAACATCCTACTGTGGGGGTGGAGTATCTCTCTGAATAGTCACAGTTGCGATCTGGGCAGTCGCCTGGGCCAACTGTCGGAGGATCTCGGTGAGTCCGGCGTCTTCGGTGGGGCGTGGTATAGTTTCCCTTCTAGGCGGCATGGTTGGTTTGGTTGCACCTGCAAAATCTTGAGTTGATCAATCTCAAGACAAGCTAGTGCACAAAGATCCAGCACATACAACTCAGCAAGGTCTACACTGTGAATCATGCCCAAGAGCATGGTGCAGTCCAGTCCTCAAGCTCCATGGGACCAAACTGCTCTGATACCAACTGTAACACCCCTGCTAACTGCCTACTTCCATGGTAGTAAGCAATGCTCACAGGGTTGTTATTCGTTGTGTCGGGTTACCTTTAGCCCTTACCTTTACCTTTGCAAATATCTTATACGTAAAATATGGACAATTTTAAAATTTGTTCGTGTGCTTATCAATTTATAAACTAAGAGTCGTGCATGATTAAAAAGATATATAACAACTGTCGCTAATAGCCGAATTAGAACTCGAAGAGTAGGTATATATACATAATTACAACCAAGGTCCATAACATAACTACACATCATCATAATAATATATATGTACACAAAACATATACAAGTCATAAGTCATCATACAAAACATATGCTATCCAAATGTCACTGTCATCCCGGGGCCTTGACTTCCATCTGCTGTCAGTCCAACCGCTCTACATACCTGGATCCATAACCGAGTGGGTGGGGGTGAGAACACTTGGTCCTCAGCGGGGTTCCTTAGCACTAATAATGGTTCATTATCTCAGTTATCCTCCCGGCCGTTCAGGGGTTGCTAAGTGATCATGCATACTAAAAACCTACTGATTATTATCTTGGCCTAAGATCCTGAACAGCTTTATCTATGTTACTACGTGATCAGGGGAACTAGTATTTCTTATCTGGGTTCTCGCGCTGTTTACTCCTAACCATCGTTACATAACCACATCATAAACATGTATACTGACAGACACACTAATCATCACGCATATGTTGCGCGGTAAGCCTTCCACCATGCTTGTCAGGCACGGGACATTTCATAGTATCTATGCAATAGGTCATCATGCCGATGAGGCACGGATTTCAATGCATGTTCTCATACCATATCTTTCCTCATATCTTTCATCATAGCTCTTCCTGTGTCCTAGTACTCCCTCGTACACCTTAGGACCGTCGTCCCCTGGTGGTGTACGACCTGCCTTCTCTCTGTCTATTCCCCGGGCAAACATGACTCCACCCCTACACTTTGGGTGGCGAGGGGCTGCCCTCTTGGCTAAGCCGGAAGCGGACCATATCATAACCATACTCATCACATCATAATCTGTTCATCTTTCTATCACATGCGATGCGCCTCATCTTTCTTTTCTCTCACATGCACAGTTATCTTTTCTCATCATGCTCTTGTTCCTACATTTCATTCTCATCTTCATTCATTACTTGTTCATAAACAATAACTTCTAGTGATCTATCCTCATGATGCATGCTTTACCCACACATAATCACATAATCACCTCAATAGTTATACTCATGTACAATGATTTGAGCCTCTATGCTGGTTGGAACATGTAGAAAAGCTAAGGGACTCAAAGGCTTCGTGTAACACNGAAGCGGACCATATCATAACCATACTCATCACATCATAATCTGTTCATCTTTCTATCACATGCGATGCGCCTCATCTTTCTTTTCTCTCACATGCACAGTATCTTTTCTCATCATGCTCTTGTTCCTACATTTCATTCTCATCTTCATTCATTACTCGTTCATAAACAATAACTTCTAGTGATCTATCCTCATGATGCATGCTTTACTCACACATAATCACATAATCACCTCAACAGTTGTACTCATGTACGATGATTTGAGCCTCTATGCTGGTTAGAACATGTAGAAAAGCTAAGGGACTCAAAGGCTTCGTGTAACACCTCGCGTTCCTGTAGAGAAATAATCACCGAAATTAGACCTAATTAATTTCTAAAACATGAACTAAGGGAGGTTTAGGATGGAAAATTGGTAGGTTAAATGCCCATAAGATATGTGGGTAGTCGCAGTAAAAAGTCTCGCAGACTACCGAACTGCGAGTGTTTGCCGTTGTAATTTTACGACGCATAAAGAGGTACCGTGAAAATACTCCTCCGGAGAAAAATTCACAAACACCTTTTGATTTTAATAATCTTGGGTAGAGGGAAATTAGAGGATCACGACGGTTCAAACGGAATATTTTTCGGACGACCGTGCACGACACACCGATAGTGCGAACGATAAAAAATGAGTGAAATGGAACCGGGGGAAAAGTGAAAACTGATAACAGCACGTGGGGAATCAGATTTGGGAAGAATTAATTTTTTATTTCAAATACTATTCATGATTTGACTTGTATTTATCCATTTTAATTAAGTAATTAAAAAAAATGATAATGGCATTATGGTAAATATTAGCAAGGGCAATTAGGTAATTTTAGGGGCTCCTTGGTGGCTATAAATAGCCATGTATGGCAGCCACTTCTTCTTCAAAAATTGGAGAACATAGCAGAAACTCTGTCTGTTCACCGACTGACGAGCTGACTGGAAACTGACGGGAGCCAAGATCGAGCTTAGGACTTTGCGGACTACCTTTCCACCACCAACTCAGCTTTAGGAAGTGGGTAACATAGGCTAGCCACCTCCTTTGGTGCTCTTTTGTGTATCTTTATGTGTGTGATTGTGTATGTAATCATGTGCTAGAAATGCTTTGTTAGGACTTGGGTTAGGTGAGCATGGTTAGGATGTTATAGGGAGTGAATAAGATGTAAAAATGATGCATGTTTGATGCCCAAGAACTTGGAAGAAATGAGAAAGAACATGAGGAGAAAAACACGTTTAGGTTGTTAAAACTTTGTGCGGTTATGGGTTAGATAGTTAGTATGATGTATATCAGGATTGGTCATCACGTCGTATGGGAGATGCTTCTGGTGTGGTTGGTGCCGTGTTGGGTTCCGCAGAAGATCCCTGGAGTGCGAGTGTTGGGTTCCGCGGAAAGTGACTGAGAGGACCCTGTAGAGAGTTGTGGAGCGGCACCTGGGATGGTCCTGAGTGGGTTCCGCGGAGGTTCCCCTGAGTTGCTGAGAGGGTTACGTGGAGTTGCTGAGTGGGCACCAGGAGTGGTGCTGAGTAGGTTTCGGGGAGGTTCCCCTGAGTTGCTGAGAGGGTTACGTAGAGAGTTGTTGAGTGGGCACCAAGAGTGGTGCTGAGTGGGTTCCGCGGAGGTTCNAGAGTGGTGCTGAGTAGGTTCCGCGGAGGTTCCCTGGAGTGCTGAGAGGGTTATGTGGAGTTGTTGAGTGGGTACCAGGAGTGGTGCTGAGTGGGTTCCGCGAAGGTTCCCCGGAGTTGCTGAGTGGGTCCCTGGAGAGGTATGCTAAGGGTTCTGCGGACGAGTCTTGCATGCATTCATGAGGCAGTATTGCCACAGGACTTAGGGCAACCATAGATCACTAGAATTAAATGAACTAATGTGCAAAGATGGTAATTTAAATTAGGGAAAACAGTTAAGTTAAAGACGGGCCCCGACCACAGAGGGTCGGAGTAGCCCAAAGTTATGACATAGTTATGTAATAGGAATCCCTCTCTTGGCATGTCATACCTGACAAGCCCCTCCCCAGCCGTGCGAAATGGATTGAGTTATGATGATGTTACACAGAGAATGATCTGAACACAGGTTTCCACCCGGACGAGAGAAAAGAAAGTAAGAAGCGCTTGAGCTTTTATGTCATGACATTTAAAAGACAGGTAAGATGTCCACGAAGTTCGGACATATGAGAAAGAGAGAGAGATAGTCCACGAAGTTCGGACTAAGCCTTAAAGTCATCCACGAAGTTCGGATGCATATGATTAAGCCGTCCACGAAGTTCGGACGCCGTCCACGAAGTTCGGACGTAAGAGAGGAAGTCGTCCCACGAAGTTCGGACGCATACGAGCCTCGCTCCTAGTGTCCCACGGGTTGTAGCTGGATAAGGGATGACGATCCCCCAGTCTACATAGGGGCGATGGCACACCACAGTGACAAAGGATGCTGCCATAGGCGCGTAAGAGAAATCCCCAGTCCCACATGCATTATTTTATTGTAACTATGTATGAGTGTTTGTATCATTATGTATGTATGTATCAGTATGTATGTATGTTGGGTAAACCGTCCGCCACACGCGTACGAGACGGTCACTAGAGCACCGTGAGTCTAATAACCAAGCACGAGTAATTAAGTAAGTAAAGATTAGAAATCACAATCACCTAGTAATTTAGATAAAGCCACCCACGACCTTAGGCAAGTAAAAACTGGTAGGGAGGTCTAGATGCATGAACACGTAGAGATCTCCTGGACGGCCTGAAGAGTAATTGAGTAACCAGACCTCACGACCCTATAGTTGTTCATTGAGAACCAACCGTTCTCACCCCCACTCACTTATGTCTTCAGGTGAGGCTGATGACGATCCCGCCGCCGCGGAAGAGGCGGATCCTTCACAGCATTTTTAGGGACGTGCATCCCGAGACAGGGGATAAGACAGAGCTCTGGTCCTACCTGGTAGTACACGCCCCCACTCCTCTCAGAGCAGTATCCCCAGACCCGCCTGAGCCAGCCTCTACAGCCGATGAGGAGGCACCCCCATATGAGAAGGACATTGAGGCGGACCCCGTGTCCGTGCGACTGCTGCCACCGGAGTCGAAGCCGACGAAGCCTCGGATGAGAGTGACGCAGGTCTACGGCCGTCGCCTAGCGCCCCGTGTAACATCCCGATTTTTCCTTAGGGAAATAATCGTAAACATAATTATTTAATTAATTTTCTAATCATGATTAGGGAATTAAAACGGGAAACTAATCGGTAGAATATCTCTAGGAAATAAGACGTGTCGCAGCTTGAGGTTCGGCAGACAACCGAGCAGTCGTTGTTCGCCGATTAACTTTCTGGCGTGCAAAAGGGTGTCCGTGAAAATGATCTCCCAGAGAAAAATTCACAAAACACCTTTAAATATTAATACCCTTAGGTAGAGGGGAATTAGAGGATCGCGATGGTACAAACGGAATATTTTTCAGACGGCCGTGAGCGACGCACTAACACTGCGAGCGATAAGACACGAGCGAACTGGAACCGGGAGGAAATGTCATCTTTCTTCATTTTCTTTCTTCTAATCAAGAGGAACAACCTCTTCCCCCTCACCTTGTTCGAAGCTCTTTACCTTGGAGAAAGGAGGAGTTCAAGCTTTGGAAGACAACAAGGCTTGTAAGACTTCACTCAAAGCTGTCCTCACCACCACCAAGTTTTCTACAAGTGGGTAACTATGCATAAATCACCTCCCTTGGTGATCTATATGTGGTTATGTTGAGTATGTGATATAATGCATTTGTTGTCAAAGATTTATTGAGAATAAATATTCTGTTACCTGTTGTTTGTATTTTATGTGTTTTATGATTTATGAATGTTCTTGTTAATACTGCGTATCGCTGGGTTATGTGGGGCTTTGAGATGATTTTGAGAACACGTGAGAAAATGAGAGAAAACCAGCCAGAGTGTAAGCGCCGAAGGGTTCCGCGGAGGATCCCTAGAGCGACTGAGGGGAGTCCGAAGAAAGATGTTGAGCAGCACCTGTGATGGTATTAAGTTGTTCCGTGGATAGTGACCGAGGGAGTATAGAGTTACTGAGTAGGGTTCCGCGGAGGAACCTGGAGTGCTGAGTAGGTCATGTGAAGATTGCTAAGTGGGCACCAAGAATGGTGTTGAGTGGGGTTCTGTGGAGGTCCCCTAGAGTTGTAGAGGAGTTTTCCCCAAGCTAGTGAGTGGAGTCTAGAGTTGCTGAGTGAGCACCAGTAGTTGCTGAGTGGTTTCCGCGTAGGACCCCTGGAGTGTTGAGAGGGTTACGTAGAAGAGTGCTGAGTGGGTTCCGCGGAGGATCCCTGGAGAGCGGTGCTGAGTGGGTTCTGCGTAGGACCCCTGAAGTACCGAGAGGGTTACGTAGAGTTCTGAGTGGGTTCCGCGTAGGACCCCTAGAGTGTTGAGAGGGTTACGTAGAAAAGTGTTGAGTGGGTTCTGCGGAGGATCCCTGGAGAGCAGTGCTGAGTGGGTTCCGCGTAGGACCCCTGAAGTGCCGAGAGGGTTACGTGGAGTGGGTTCCGCGTAGGACCCCTGAAGTGCCGAGAGGGTTACGTAGAGTGCTTAGTGGGTTCCGCGGAGGATCCCTGGAATGTTGAGAGGGCTACGTGAAGAGTTCGGGGTGTTTTCCACGGGGGTCTATGTGTTATTATTATTTAAAGTAATATGTATGACTGAAATATGTGAACTATGTGATAAAGTATGTTCATGCATTATGATTACTGAAAGTAATATGTTAGCATGCCATGCATCATGATAAGGTACATTCAGAGGACTAGAAGTTAATCAGGTAATAAGTAAAGATTATAATGGAAATGAACCTTAGGGAACAAGTCATGTCATATTATGTGCGGAAAAGGAGAAGAAAGAAGAAATATTATGAGAAAGTTAAGATGAGAATATAAAGAAATGCTATGAGAAAGATAAGATGATAATATGCTGAAAGAATATGAGAAAGAGAAAAAAAAGTTTATATGCTGAAAGAATATGAGAAAGAGAAAGGAAAGTTGATGTGCTGTTGGTAGGTAGCTGGCAGCGGGTTCATTCTTCTGTCGGTAGGTGGCTGGCAGGGGAGATGAACCAATGTGCACAACCCTCCTATCGGTAGGTAGCTGGCAGGATACTGGGTCACTTTCCTGTCTGCAGGTGGATGACAGGGAAGGGGACGATGGTTGTTGTCGGTAGGTAGCTGGCAACGGATTCACAGAGATGAATGAAATATGATTATGTTGATAAGTGTTGTCGGTAGGTAGCTGGCAACGGATTCACAGAGATGAATCAAATAAAGAAAAGAATATGAAAGGCTGAAAGTAAGAGAAAAGTATGAAAGAGTAAAGTATAAAAGAAGGAAAGAATTATAGTATGTGATATATGCTTGAATGTGCGTATGTATGCAATGTATATGATAAGGTATGTATGGAAGTATGAACAAATAAGAAGATAAATGAATACGAAGAAGATAAGTAAATATGACGTTAGTACCGTCAAGAGAACGCTCGAGACGGCTATGTATGTATAAGCGAATGAAAGTAACAAGCACGAGAACTTAGTAAGAAAGATTAGTTCCCCCCTTTCACCTAGTAATGTAGATAAAGCTGTTCAGGACTTTAGGCCAGATCATAATCAGTAGGAATGTTAGTATGCATGTTCACTTAGAAACACCTGAGCGGCGGAATCATAATTGAGTAGAAAAATAAAGAACGACCCCCACGGTTACCCATTGAGAACCCAAGGTTCTAACCCCCACTCCTTTATGATTCTAGGATGGCACGACATGTACGCCGAGACAGAGCCAGTATCGGAAGACATGCAGAGATATGGACGTTAGAGAATTCCGAGGAAGCGACGGACAAAGACTTCTGTTTCATGTTTTAGATTAGCTTAAGGGATTAGGTGCTCCCTTAGCTCATATGGAAATGTATTATGATTTGTATACTTGACTTTATAATTATGTATTACTATTTGACTGTGCAACTATGTGATGGACTGAATACTTGTATGTTTATGCATTCTCTTGTAAGATCTCTAATACTGCCACCTTGCAGCTAATTATTGCTTAAGTCCATTGGGACTCTATCGTTTGTATCTTTATATGCTATTTAATCACGCACGGCCTCTACTTTATTAAATGATAATGCATACGAATGATTTTCAAAACGGTCCATATTTTCAAGTAAGAAATATTTGCCAAGCTAAAAGTAGGGGCTAGAAGTAACCCCACCAAAGCTGGAAACAACCTAGTGAACTTTGTTTACTACGTACGGGTAAACAGTTAGCTAGGGTGTTTCACCCTGTACCCATGACAGCGAGGCCAGACCGTCCTCAGGATCTCGGGACCTGCCTGACGTTCCGGAGTCCTCGATGGACGGGGAGGAGGAGCCCAGGGAGGAGGAGCCCATGGAGGAGGTGCCTGCAGAGACCGTTCGCGTGGAGGAGGACGATGAGGAGGGACCAGCCTGACCAGCCCCTGTAGCTCGGACCACTTTGCTAGACCAGTTTGCCATCACTGTAGTGTGACTGTAGTATAGTATGTATGTAGTATGACTGTAGTTGCAGTATGTATGTATGTATTTTGCTGATAGTAGTAGTTATTGTATATTTTGTTGGGAGTAGTAGTTACTGTACATAGATGCCGATGATATAGTAGGGACATGTACTTATGTACGAACATGATGAGGGATATGATTATGTTTATAGTACTACAGACTCAATGTATATATATCGTTTTCATGGACCTAATCCATCTTTGTATTTATCTGCTTGAGCTTGATTTTATATGATCACCGCTACGCACGTTTAACTATTCTTCGCATCACTCGTCTGTATGGGACATATGGTATAGTTCCCGTGACTGGCTCTATTTTATTGTTACACGTTACTTGCAAAGGAAAAAAAAATGGGTCCTTAATTTATGACAACTAAACTATTTTTTTTAAAGAAACTAGGGACTACCGGTATTCCCACACAGCAGTTAACAACCTAGCGGATGCAGATTATGACTTAAGCATAAGCTGCTAACCTAGGGTGTTACACTTCGGGTTTCATTCGAATGACTACGGGTGCATTCGAATGACACCCTGTGAGTTCTTTCATTCGAATCCCTCGAGAATTCAATCGATTCAAATCCTTCTCAGACTTTCATTCGATTGAATCCTCCTGCATTCGACTGAAATCCCTTAGGAATTCATTCGAATCCCTGGGGATTTTATTCGAATCCCACAGTAAAAATCGCCCCAGAGCGGGTAACTTCTCCAGGGGTTTTCCGTGCGTAACATTTCTGCTTCTACAGTGGTCCAATCAGTACACTTATGATTTTCAAACAGTAAAATCCTGAAAATCTAACCTATGCACCTTATTCTCTATCATTTGTACAAAGTAGTTTTTCAGTCAAAAGCACAAACATATATACAGTCATAACATAAACCACATAGACAGTGTGCTTTGGATTACCCACTTTCCAGGCACACTTGGAAGTTGTTAGAAACGACTCCCGAGAGCTTTAGGATGATCCTACTATTTTTCCTGAGTCCGATGGAGTAATCGTCGCGCGCATAACCGGACAGAGTAACAGCAAAGCAGATGAAAATTTATGAAAAATGGCACTGAGGCCGTGGTTTCTTATATAGGCTTCAGGGGATGCCTTTAACTTCCCTGAGAAGTCATTCACGTTTTTCCTTTCTTTTCTTTTTTTTTTCCATTCCTTTTCCCTTTTTTTTTCAAAATTATCCTTTTAAGCCTAATTACTCTTTTGTCCTTCCTTTAACTTTTATTTCCTTTTATATCCTAACTTTGTTTCCCCCCTTTTGCCCTTCACCCTTTTAATTATTTCCCCTTTTGTCCTTTTCTTTAATTTTTTCTATATTTTCTCTTTTACCGACGTGGGAATTAATTCCCAAGCCAGGTCAATTTATTTCGCGATCATGTTTGATCGCGTTTTGTCATTTTTCACTCATGTTCGGATATCCTAAAAATATTCCGAGCACGTATCCGTGATCTACTAATTTCCCGGATCATAGGGGTATGTCCGGTTAAGGTATTCGTAACTTTATTACCCGGAGGAAATTTTCACAGATACCTTAAGTGTCTACCGAAATTTCGATTTTTGTCAAAATTTGGCACAGACCTCGTGGCACTCCGCGAGATCAAGAAACAATTACTTGACTGGCGTTTGAAAGCAATTAATGTTCTAAATAATTTTTTTCAGTCCAAATAATCGCATCTAATGTGTTTTTAATTAAGCAAAAATTGGGATTTTTGCGAAATTCTCGTAAGGGGAAAATTCGGGATGTTACAAAATTGGGTTGAGTATTGGTGCTACACCAATTATCATGGCTCCATTAAGATGACTCCCTTCAAAGCACTGTACTAGCGGGAGCCCCCCGTTTCATTAAGGAGAGGAGGACAAGTGGCGGTTGAGGAGGTCAGAAGCTTGATGGAGGAAAGGAATCAGATGTTGAACGAACTGCGATTTCAACTTGATAGAGCTCAGAACCGAATGAGGACCTATACAGACAAAAGAAGAAGGGACGTGTTCTTTGAGCCAGGCGAGTAGGTGTACCTCAAACTACAGCCCAATCGAATGAAGACCCTAACAAAAAGGTTGAATCAAAAGTTAAGTGCACGATTCTATGGCCCATTTGAGATCCTTGAGAAAATTGGCCAAGTAGCTTATAAGCTAGACTACCGGACGGCGCACGAGTACACCCAGTTTTCCATGTTTCTCTCCTAAAGAAATGTGTCTCACCCACTGGTCAGGTTCATCCCCTCCCCACTGCCCTTACACACGATTATGAACTTCAACTAGAGCCTCAACGCGTCATGGCAGTCAGAAAAAATGAAGCAGGGCAATGGGAGGTATTGCTCAACTGGAAGAAACTTCCAGATTTTGAAAATTCCTGGGAGTCAGCAGCGGAGAATCAGGCGGTCTTCCCTTCCTTTCACCTTGAGGACAAGGTGGTACTTCAAGGGGAGGGTATTGGTACAGACCCCCCAGCAACCGATTTGCCTAACCATAAGGGAAAGAAAATAATTCCTTTTCCATATCACTATTCTAGAAGAAATAAGAGCAGATTAGGAGAGAATAAAATCTGATTTGTTAGAAACAAATCAGGATTTGTTAGGGAAGAATAAATTAGTTGAGACAAATTAGGAAATGAGGATTGTTAGGAGCAAATAATGCTTAGTTCCTTGATTCCCTCCCATGGACTATTATAAGTGAGATCATGGGGGAAGAGAAAAGTCATTCAGGACTTGAGTGGACTAGGAGGACCAAGGGATCCTTAATTCCCAGATTATTTCTATTTTTCTGTTTATTAATTTTTAGCCCTTTTAGCCATTTTGTTTCGGTTCTGACTCAGAAATTCTAATATGGAATTTCTGCACTATTAAATAAAATCAGGACCATTTCAGCAAACTTTTCCCATTGGCACTAGTCCTTACAGAATTCTACTTAAAAGAGTGCACTTTTCTTTTTGATAGTGTTTATTTGTTATGATGGATAAAAATATTGTCAATCACCATTTTCTCATTTGTTGATACTGAACACAGACCCAGAGACTTTCTTTAACAGAACCTAGTCCAAGTTCCATAACCCTAACCTCACCAATCTCTCCTAGTATCTTAGAGAAGTCTCTTTCATAGATTTATCATAAGAGCAAGAGCTTGGAAGCAACCAGGCAAGGTTGGATTCTGCACAAACTCACCAAACGTGTAGCAGAAACTGTGCAAGTGGGTAAACCGACTTAACCGCTGTCTATGTGGTTTTATGTTAGATGATATATGATGTTAGGATGTTGTATGTGACCATGAATATATATATATATATGTGTGTGTGTGTGTGTGTGTTGTTGATAGTTGTTTGGAACCGCTGGTGTTATCTGTGACTCTGTCAGAATTTAGGTGGACTTAAGCTTGAATTAGGAACATAATCACATTTTTGAGAGGAAATGTATGCTGGAAATTTTATCATGAAAAACTAATTTTATTTTTGATTTCTACACGAAAATTTGAGTGGGGATGTAAAGTTTTGTGGTTTTTGGAGTCCCTGATGAATTTCTTAGCAAACAGACACAAAACGGTGTTTTTAAGCAACAAGGGCAAAACGGAAATTTCAAGTTTTGGGACTGAAAAACTGGGTTGATTGTCAGAAAATATGGGTTTCTAACTATCAAAAACCTTAAGGGCAAGTCTTGAGTCCATCAGGTTTTTGAGAACTAAAATTATGAAGAAAACAGGGTTTTACGGGCAAATAACAACATTTTGGGAAAAAGGGCAAAACAGTAATTTCATGAAGTTGGGATTGAAATCTGAATTTCTAAGCATGAAAAATGATCTTAGGGCTATCAAAAACCTTAGGGTAAGGTCTTGAATCTTTCCGGTTTCTGATATCTAAATTCTGACAGAAAACAGACGTATTGAGAAAAGCACCGATACACTGTAGTTTCAGGCTAGGACAGTTGTTATGTTTTATGTGCTATATCTTGTCTTCATGCATCATGAGGAAATGGGTTGTCAACATAATGTTAGGACAACCTTAAATAACTAGAAATGTTGTCACCTAACTGTGATCAGCTCATAATGGAACATAGGAAGTAAATGCAGAAGTATGTATCTAGTATGAGTTTAAGGAAATTGTACCAGGAAACCAAGATAAACCGTCCAACACACAGGTGTTACCCCGATAGAAAGAGAGATAAATTTTCCAACACAGAGGTGTTACCAGATAGAAAGACAGTACAGTATGTATATGGTCCACTTTCGGTGACGCCATGAGGGTGGCCCCTCGCCACTCGGGTAGGGGATGGAGTCTTGTTAGCCTCGAGGAACAGACAGAAAAGGTAGGTCGTGCACCACCAGGGATGACGGTCCTAAGGTTTACGAGGGAGTATGGACAGACAAAACACACAGAAAGAAGTGTGGACAGACAAAATGTGATAGAACACACAGAAGGAAATGTGGACAGACAGAGTGTATAAAAGAGATTTGCATGCATGAGATATGTGATGAATAGTTAAGTGTGTAAGTATAGATGTGTACTAGTATCTATGTTTAAGTTATGTGCGTATGTGATCAGAGGACATGATACCCGGATGATCAAGAATAGAAAGCACGAGAACCTATAATTAGGTAAAGCAAGATTAGATCCCCTCGATCACCTAGTAAAGTAGGAAAGCTGCTCAGGACTAGAACAGATAATAATAAGTAGGACTATAGTATAATTGTGACACCTAGAGATCCCTGAGCGGCGGAATCATAAATTGGAGCGCAAATAATTAGTTACGTCCCCCAAGGGTTCCCACTGAGAACGCAATGTTCTCACCCCCGGTCGTTTATGGTTCCAGGTAGGAGCGTACAGCTCATCGACGAGAAGGAGACATGGGAAGACGAAGAACGATGCACAGTGACTCCAAAGTGGCAGAAGAAGTGTTATACGCATTAGAGCGGGAAAGCACACACATATTAGTGTGTGAATATGTGTTGGACCAGGTACCTATACTTGTTTATATATATAACATGTGTTGAACTACTTCTCGCCTAAGTCTTTTGAGACTCTATTACTGGTATACATATGTTCTCTTTGTACTGCGCATAGCTCAGTTTATGAAATACTGATGAAAAAGAAAAGTTTTCGCAATGGTCCAACATTTTCAAGTAAGAAATATTTTCAAGTGTAAAACTAGGGGCTAAAAGTAACCCCAACCAAAGCAGATAATAACCTAGTGAGCATTGTTTGCGACGTACGCGTAAACAGTTAGCTAGGGTGTTACAAGTGACGTCACGCCCTAGGGTTCTTTTCCTTTCCTTTCCTTTCATTTGTACAGTTCAATATTCCAAGGCAATAGTTCAAAATAAACATAGCTTAATATTTTCTGTCAAATAATTTTCTTAGTAAAATTAGTAGATCCATGGACAATTGAAGGTAGTTTAAAAGATTTGTCTAAGAAAGTCCCATGACTTAGAGTTTCAAGTCATGATTATGATTGCAAATGAGTTCAATAAAGAAAGCATAAATCCAATTTTGAGCAAAAAAGAAATACAAAAAAAAAACAAGCAAGTAGTAAGGGAAATACATAATATAGTATTTGCCTAAGGCAAGGCCGACATCTTATTATGTGTAGTATTTCATTAGACGACTCCTATGTTGATTTTTTTCCATCGGAATTGTGTATACGATAAATAACAGAACCATTTTTCCCTCTCTTTTTTTTTGAAAAAAAAAGAAAGGTATGCAACGAGCAGAAGTGATGATAAAAGGTCCCGGTCTCGGAAGAGATGCGACATTAAGAGCTATTCATAGAAGTGGCATACTATTAAATTTTATACGGGATGTAACCCCTATGCCACATAATGGGTGTAGGTCCCCTAAAAAAAGACGCGTGTAAAACAAAAATAAACATAGAAGAGATTTCAAGATAAATAAACAATTCAAAGATTTGAAAAAAAGGAAAATAGATTATACTATGGTTCGAGAGAAAGTAAGAGTATCTACTCGGACACCATAGTGGAAGTGTGTTGAATCAAGAGTAGAAAATAAGTGTCTTTATTATGGACGCTTTATTCTGTCTCCACTTAAGAAAGGTCAAGCAGATACAATAGGCATTGCGATGCGAAGAGTTTTGCTGGGAGAAATAGAAGGAACATGTATCACACGTGCAAAATCTGAGAAAATACCACATGAATCACCTAAGATGTTAATCGGTAAAAGGATTGGAGTTGGTTGGATGTATTTACCAAAATAAGCTAATCCTTTTTTCGAAAGACCCACATAGAAATATTGTAACAACCCGAGTTTTTCCCTTTACTAAAACTCCGCTTAATAAATAATTAACAATATATTAATAAGGAAAAGATAAGATAAAATAAAATAAAAATCTAAGTATTAATTTTGATTTCTGTAATATTAGCTAAAAATAATGATTTTTGCGATCTCGTGCGTCCGGTGACATCCGGGTCAATATTAGGTTATTCTTAGAATTTAATCACGACTCACAGGAGTCTGTAAAATACATTAATATGAAAATAAATTCAAGAATATCTCAACAAAGATTGAAATATTAATAAGAAAAATTAATAGGTCACAACGGTATGTCCGAAATATTTTTAGGACTTCCGTACATAAATAGTTAATGAGCGAACACGACCGAAACCACACATAGGAAAAATAGAAAATATGTATGCCAAGAAGACAAGCAAGTAGCAAGGGTGTGAGGTTCTCTTCACTTGGAGGAAAGAACATCAAGCTTCCATAACCCTAAACCTCCATAACCTAAGCTTATCACTTCTTGGCAAAAGAACTCAAGCAAGCAAGTAAAGCTTCAAGTTCATCCTTCCTCCATCATCCAAGAGCTCTTTAGGAAGTGGGTAACTCTAGTTCCTCACCTCTTGGATGGTGAATGATTGTTATGTGATTATATGTGTATGTGTGTGATTCTTGAATATATGATCATATATGTTAGAAATGATGCTAGGGCTTAGGAAGATGATTCTGAAGGGTCTTGTGACCTGGATTAGATAGGATTATTATGTATGGAATATGTGTAAAAACTCAAGAAGGTTCCATGGAAGCAAGGGGGAATAAATGGGAGAAAATGATGTATTCGATTTTCAGTTTTCGCCCAGTGACCGCTGAGCGGCCTCTGGCGCCGCTGAGTGGAATGCATCCAGAGCGCTGAGCGAAAGGCGGTTACAGCTGAGCGATCTGAGGTCCATCGTGGATGAGGATAAGGATAGGAAGATATTTTTCTTAAAGGATAAATTCGGTGGAGATATTTTGAAAAGTTGTCAGACCGCTGAGCGAAGGAACTCTTACCGCTAAGCAATAAGATTCCTACCGCTGAGCGGACATGTGTTAAGCGCTGAGCGCTAGAGCTCAAACCGCTAAGCAGACAGTAGTTTTTGCTGAGCAGCTTGAGACCAGAATATTTATGGAACCCCTCTTGAGGCACTTAATCTGATACTTAAAGCTATAGCTATGATTGCTAATTGAAATGTATGAAGTATATGCCGTATGTGAACATGTGAATTACATGTAGTATGTGATGTAATGTGTAGCAGTTCATGCATTCATGATAAGCCAAGTTAAAGGATTAGAAGTAACTATGAGATAAGTAAAGATTCTGAAATGAACCATAGGAAACAAGTTATAACATGCTGCAGGTACAGAAAAGCAAGAAATGCTGAATTACTGCTAAACAATGCTGAAAATGCTGAAAAGGCTAAATGCCAAATGCTGAAAATTCTGAGGCCGTGATCATGAGAGCCAAACCATGATCCCACTTCAGGAGGTCAAAGAAGCATCCTGAATGTAGAAGCCCGCCACAGGTGGTGTCGATATGGCCTACCTGGAGGTGCGCGGTTACCACGCCTTTGCATTGTCGAAAGGGGGCAAGCTAAGGTGGGGGTACAATATCCGCCCACTGTCGAGGGGTCCCAAGGGGGCACATGGCAGGTGGAAGCCCACCGCAGGAAGCTCGAAAAAGGGCCTATACTGAGGGTGCGAGGTTATTCCGTCATAGTATTGTTAACAGAGGACAATGCTATGGTGGGAATAACATATATTCCAAAAGTAGGGTTATTCTGTTATGCATATGTTCATTCTGTTAGGCATGAATATCAAGCATGTTTATTCTGTTATGTATGAATATCTGAATGTATGATTCTGCTGTTATGTCATTACCGTCAAGAGCACGCTCGAGACGGCTATGTATGTACATGAACTGTTAATAAGCACGAGAACGTAGTAAGCAAGAGTAGTTCCTCTATCACCTAGTAAAGTAGATAAAGCCGTTCAGAACTTAGGCCAGATAATAATTAGTAGGATGTTTAGTATGCATGTTCACTTAGAAATCTCTGAGCGGCCTGAAGTCCGACCTAATATGAGACGAGACTCGGGAACTAAAGTTATTTACACTGAGAACCTACCGTTCTCATTCCCACTGCCTTATGACTTCAGGCACTGATGATGATTCCTACTTTGAGGATGCTGACGAGCCGCCAGCTGAGCCATGAGCGGCCATGACAGGAGATGGATTGAGAGAAGCTAGATGTCAGGATTTTTGCCAAGGGCATACTGAGTAGTATTCCAGTAGCCCTTGTATTTTGATATTATGTATTTTGGATCATGTATTTGGTACTTTGTTTTATGTACATGTTATGTATATCTTACCTATTGTATATACAACTATGTGACTGCTATGATGGACCAATGGATGTATATTGGATGTTTTATTATATTATTGTTATACGCCTTGTTTTATTATATTATTGTTATACGCCTTGTTATATTTGTTCGTTCTAACGCATGGCTCTATTTTAGTAATTATTCAATGAAAATGAAAAGTTTAAAATGGGTCCATATTTTCTTAAACAACTATTTTCGAATGATAACAATGGACTAAGGTAGAAAACAACCTAGTGAGCATTGTTTACTACGTACGGGTAAACAGTTAGCTAGGGTGTTTCAAATATGCTACCGATGTAAGTAAAGCTAATGCAACAGTAGTATTTATATCATTTGTGGGTGCAGCTAACTCCCCGTGAGGTAACTGTATCATTTTCGAAGGCAAAAGGGCCCCCGACCAATTTGAAACAAAAATAAATAGAAACATAGTTCCAATAAAGGGGACCCAGGGACCATATTCTTCCCCAATCTGAGTTTTGCTCACGTCTCGAATGAATTCAAGGACATATTCAAAGAAATTCTGACCGAAAGTGGGAATGGTTTGTGGATTTCTAACAACTAGAATGGCTGAAACTAATAGGATAGCAATTACAACCCAAGATGTAATAAGTACTTGGGCATGCACTTGAAATCCCCCTAATTGCCAATAGAAATGTTGACCTACCTCCACAGAGGATATTTCATATAATCGTTTTAATGTGTTGATGGAACATAATAGAATATTCATGTTGTCCTGGCCTCGAAAAGAAATAGAACTTGAAAAAAAATTATTTTGATTCAACCATCTCCTTTTTGAATTGTCTGCTTCAATCTTCTATTTATTTTTAATACTGACTAATATAATAATATTTTTTATTTTTTTCTCGATTTAATAATTTCGTAATAGTTTTACTATTAGTAATAGTATAGTTAGTATAACAGTATCTTAAATTTGAAGGAAAAGGTTCGAAAACATATTTATTCTGACTCATAGGGAGAAATGCATTGGAGTACAGATGTAAATCATGCTTCTGAAATAAAATAAAGTAATATACATATCTTACCAAAGACAAGCCTTTTATGGATATTATCAGGAAGGTCGTGCAGGTGGAGTGTACTCTCTTCTTCACTCTTCAAGGATTAGAAATCGATCACTGATCCAATTTGAGTACCTCTACAGGATAGACCTCAATAGAAAACTGAAGAGTAACGGCAGCAAGTGATTGAGTTCAATAATTCCTAGATTTTCAAGTCACTTTGCGTACCCTGAAGTCTCACAGATCACTGACATGAAAGTGCTCAATTTCGTGCTCGAGACCCTGAATTTCAGTCAGGCCGCTCAGCGCCTAGCACAGGCCATTCAGCGCCATAGGCCACTCTGTGCCCTCACAGGCCTCTCAGCTCCACTATCCGCTCAGCGTGAGCCCTAGCCGCTCAGCGCCACCTGACGAATTTCAGCTCCCAATTCCTGTAATTTCCATGTTTAGCCAGGTTTCTCAGATCCAATCTTAAAAACAATTCTTCCAACATTTATCATCAATTTTGAACCATATAAGAGACATATTTCATGTTCCAAAACATTTTTCAAACATAAGTCCAACATATTCTAACAATTATTTCATGAAGCACAAAGAGCATACATAGTTTTCCATATTCAAAGCATAAGCATTAGTAAGTCATCAAGAATATTATCAAGCAAATAAACCTAACATAATCTAACACAGAACATGTTACAAACATCATCAAACATCTTAGAACCACATAGACAGCGGTTAAGTCAGTTTACCCACTTGGAGACTAAATCCTTCACTAGTCAGTAGCAACTCTGGAAGTCGTGTAACCTGTGCTCCTTGAAGGCTAGGGATGAATATTCTTTCTTGGGAGAGTGAGGAATAATTTCTAAGGGTGAAACTATGAAGAAAGATGGTTAGGATTGCCTAGTAAGTATCTATGTCGGTAGTTTGGCAGAATATGTATAAACTGACAGAGTTTCCCTAAGCTTTCATGTCTTCAAATTTGGTGAATTCCAAGGGCTATTTATAGCCTTCTTGGCTGAATTTTCATGGCCAATTTGTCCCCAAAATTAATTCCAATTATGATAATTATGAGGTCATGGATGACTTAAGCATGCTTAGTCATTACATGAGTCACTAGACTCATGATTAACTTTGAACTTTGACTAGGCTATTTGGCCTCACTTTGGCCGTGAGTTTCTTTCTTCCTTGGCCAAATTCTTGGCCCAAAATTTTCAAGGCCAAACGTTGATCAATTTTGATAGTGTTTGGTCGTTTGTTGTCCCGGTACTTCGCGCACGGTTATCCAAAAACTATTCTGATCACATCCTTGTGATCTAATAATTTTTCTAAAGAAGAATTTAGTTAATCTAAGGTATTGGTGATCTAATATTATACAGATACCTTAGATACACTATTGCACTTGGATGACAAAAAGGATTCGTTTTAGTGTTTGTAGAATTTTACGAAACTGAGCAGAATTTCTTCTACAGACACTTTTAACCCCAAAGCTTGTGTGAGAGCTTGTTTCCCCTATTGAATTCATAAAATATTTACTTAGGGAAAAAGTGGTATGTTACACATCACGTATATGTTGCGTGGGATCATTCCCCCATGCACGCCAGGCATGAGACAGTTCATCGTGCACTCTAGGCATGGTATCAATGCAGGGGACTATTCATCATGCCGATTAGGCACGGGATCAATGCATGGGACCAATCATCATGCCCGCCAGGCATGGTATCGTATCGTTTATCATTACCTACACGTGTCACACGTCCTCATGCACCCCAGGACCGTCGTCCCCATGGTGATATATGACCTACCTTCACTGTCTGTTCCTCGAGGCAACAAAACTCCACCCCCTACCTGGGTGGCGAGGGGCCTCCCTCATGGCTAAGCCGGAAGTAGACCGTATACCCTTTACTCTTTCTGTCACCACTTTTTTGTACCATCATTCAAAACTCAACTATCTTTTTCTTTAGAATATACCCTTGTTCCCTAGGTTCAATTATGATATTTCTGTCATTAGGTGATAACCTCAGTGATCTAGGGTTCTCATTATGCAAGTTTTCACAAACACAATAAATCCACAGTTATTTGCATATACAATTTTCCAAGTTTCTATGCTTATTGGAACATGTGTGAAAGCCAAAATATCAAGTTCTTCAGTGGTCATTCGAATGACAGGGCTTAGTCATTCGAATAACATGAAAATTTAGTTCTATGTTTGTAAAAATGAAGTGTTATTTGAATGACCAAGGTTTGGTCATTCGAATGACCTCTCAAAATATCTATCTGTGGGTAAAAATTGATGGTCATTCGAATAACTAGGGCTAGTCATTTGCTATAAACTCTTTTGTAGTGCTGTTTTTCGCATATTTCGCAAAGTCTTTCACAGTAAAACATATTTATACTTCCCCTATGTTCCAACAAGTATAGTTATACTTTTCTAAAATCAAAACTACTCAAAACCATTTTCACAACTTAATCTCTATATTTTTCACATAATATTTTCTAAATCAGTTTCACAAACATAAACACAGAGAATAACATAGAAATCCACATAGACAGTGGGTCTATGGTTACCCACTTCCTACACGGGTTTTGAATCGGTAGAGTTGATATAGATAATATCCCTTCCATGGTGATATTCTCACACGATTTTTTCAGAGTCCGGCAGCACTACCGCAATGTGCACGAACAGAACTGAAATTGAGAAAACTTTAAAAATCTGGAGCAGAGAGCTCTGTGGCCTTGGGGGTATTTATACCCACCAAGTCCGTGCCACTGTTTCCTTTTTCCTTTTTTTCTTTTTTATTTTATTTTTTATTATATTATATTATCATTTTATTGTTTTATTATTTTATATAAATATCTTAGTTAAGGATAACCACTAAGGTTTCCTGACCAGTTTCGATCACATTTGATTGTGTTTGGTCGTTAATCGCTCTTGTACGGATATCCTAAAATATTCTGGACACATGGTCGCGATCTACTAATTTTCCCGGTTAGGCGGGTGTGTCAAGGTATTCGTTAACATATCTCCGTACGAGTATATTTTACAGATACTTTTGGGGCTTGACAAAATTTCGGTATCGATTGAAAATCGATCCGAGTCTAGCGAAATCTCCGCGAGCTTGCGAAACCATTATTTTGACTGGGATTTTGGAAAAAAACCTTTATATTTAAATTTCCAGTCTAAATAACTGTCTCGAGTACACTTTTAATTACGTGGAAACATGAATTACGCGAAATCTTTGTAAAGGGAAAAATCGGGATGTTACACTTGGTATTTTGTCATATATATTGATGATCACTCGCATTACATTTTCTCAAAATGATTGAAACACAATTCTTTAAAGTAATTAAAATTTTTCGTTGTAATAATGCCGTGGAATTAACATCATGACTCAAAACTTTTGCATTTCTTAATGATTAGGGAACCCAATAAGAATTTTCTTTTCCTGGTGTTTCTCATCAATTTTCTTTAATATGTGGATACTTGATTCCTAAAAAAGGTTTTGAAATGATTTTTTTCAAAGAGTTAGAAAGGATATTTAAACTCCTATTTTGAGTTTCTTTGAAGGATCTGACATATTGAATACTAAAGACTGAGAAGTTGATATTTGGTATTGTTTCAAATATTTGAATTATGAAAGATTTGTGAAAGCAGAAAATGAGTCGTCTTATGATGGGATATATTTGGTCTGCAAAGTATAACTACATTTTATTATATATTGGTTTTGGGGAAAGTCTTTGATAGGATATGCAACTAATGATAATAGCTGTTAGATTTGGTGCACCATGACTTGTTGTTATGGACAGGGCCCTAAAAGCCCATTCAGGAACTCGGACCCCAAGGTCCAAGGAAAGATCCGACCCAAACAAGCTCCTCCCCCATAAACACTCACAGAGATCCTTGGACCATGACGCACTCCCTTAGCTAACATTACTCCACGGACCTCAGAGAGGAATCCGAGCAAGAGAATCCTGGGCTAGCAGAAGTCACGGCTCCCACCTAGGTATTTAAGCCGACCCGGCACACCAAGTATGACCTAGAACCCATCACCCCTTGACTTTACTCTATCATCCTACCTTCATTGACTTGAGTGTCGGAGTCCTTGCAGGTACCCATTTCAACATCTCGAACCAGCAGAGAAGCTCCAGGATCCAAATTGCACCAAGAACCCTGCCTCTTGGTACATTGGCATCATCTGTGGTGAAATTTACGGCATCCCACACACTTTTGGATTTTGAAGAACCTTTGTCACCATACCAGGAAGACTTACCGCATTGCAACCTTTGTGGACACCTGCGGGTCACTATCCGTGGGAACCCATGTTCCACCGTCCCAACCACCCCGAACCTGTAACACCCCTAGCTAGCCAACTTATGCTTAAGTCATAAGCCATGCTTACTAGGTTGTTAACTACTTTGGTGGGAATACCTTTAGTCCAATAATTCTTTTGAAAATACTCATTACCGAAAATATGGACCGATTTAAAACTTTTTCTTTCATTTGTTTAGTGTGTAGAGTATGAGCCACGTGTAGAATAGAACATATAGGGCAAGTGATAGAGCATTGGGATTAGAGGTTCTCGCAATATTAACATATCAATCAAGCAAGGTAAATAAGCAATCACCAAAGTAAGGCAACATATACAGACTCACAACATCATTTACAAGTTTTACATAAGTCATCTATTAATAATTACAAGTAGCTTCATTTTGATTATAATACATGAACAACTGGGCAAGTGAGACACAACTCATTTGGCCCGTACAAAAATGGCTCACGGTGGGTCTTCTGAACTGTGTTGTGGTTGCAAGGGGCGTATCTTCAAGGCTCTTTCGAATCCTCCTCTAGGTGTTCCTCCTCCTTTTTCGCTTCCTCCTCCTCCTCCTCCTCCTCCTCCTCAAGGGACGTGTATACTGGTGAGTCATCCTCTCCCTCCAATTTCCTAGGGGTCTTTGGGATGGTGAATGACCTTGGTTGGCGTGTAGAGTCTAACATCTCACTTTTTCCCCTTTGTAAAGATTAAACCCTAAACTCATCTACGAGCCTTTTTTTAGTAAAAGAGGTTAAAATTATAGAATTCTCTCATCAAAAATGCTCGTCAAGGTAATAGTTTGCAATTTTGTGAAAATTTGCAGACACCGGATTTACTATCTTTCGTCACTAGAATTTAATGGTGCATCAAAGGTATCATCAGTAAAGAACACTTTTAGGAACCTAAAATCCTCACTAGAAAAATTTAGTAGATCACGATAATGTGATCAAAATATTTTTCGGACGGCCATACACTAAGTACCCGGACAGCAAACGACCAAACACGATGGAACTAGACTGAAACGCGGGCCCTGTAACACCCTAGGTTAGCAGCTTATGCTTAAGTCATAGTCTGTGTTTGCTAGGTTGTTATTCTTCGTGCGGGAGTACTCATAGTTCCTACTTAGCTTTAGCAATTAGATCTCTTACCTCAAAATAGGGACCCTTTTTTTTTTCCTTGCCATAAGTTACTTTTATGTTTCAATTCAAAGCTATGCGCATGAGATCTATACCTTATGCTCGGTACGAATATCATAAAAGTAATAAGACTAGTCAACATACATTGAGTACAGAACAATGGGTCCACATATCATTAATGTACACATTAGTTACAGATATATATATATATATATAGTCATTTGTTCGTACTAGTCAAGTCTAGCTAACACATACTTACAATACATACATAACAGTCACGAATATACACTATCTATGTTAACTCCTATCTGTACATAGTCTACAAAAGGTTCCAGCAACAAAAAGCTAGCGACAGGGTCGAGGAACGTAAACTGGTCATGGGCTCCGGCCGCACTCCTCTAGGTCTGGGCTGGGGTCTTCCTCTTCCTCATCCTCTACCTCACTCTCGTTCTCCTCGGAAGAATCCACATTCATCAAATCCTCACCGTCAGGGGCATCCTCTTTAACTGGGGGAATCTTCGGGATAGCTGGCAAGTCCCGGGGCACGGAGGATGGTCTGGCCTTAGCGTCATGGGTGCAGGGTGCGAATGGATGATGGTAGACAAAGGCGATGCACTTCCTGACTGTCTGGCGATAAAGCTTGCATGGGGGTCGTGGTGGCCAAGAGTTAGGATCTATCTCCACATCTTTCTCATAGGGTGGAGGCTCCTCTGCGTTAGCGTCAATGAGGATGGGATCATTGGCTGATGATCCGGGTCCGGCGGGTGCTGCTCTCAGACAGTCAGGGTAATCCCCTGTCTCTGGGTCTCTGTGTCTAACTTTACTGCGAAGGATGCTCCGCTTCTTCGGCGGCAGGCTCATCATACTCACCTGAAGTCATAAGCGAGTGGGGGTGAGAACGTGTGGGTCCTAGTGGTCTAGTTAACTCGATTATGCTTCAGGCCACTCAGGAGATCTCTACATGTTCATGCATCTAGACTCCCTACAGGTTATTATCTTTCCTAGGATCCTGAGCAGCTTTATCTAATTACTAGGTGATAGGGATCTCTAATCTTCAACTTACCTAGGCATTCGCGCTTGTTATCTTTACTCGCGGTACTACTTAGACTATCGTGCGTGTCTAATGGTCGGCTTACGTAATATATTCATACTCATAGCTCATCATACAAATATACAATCATCACATAAATATCATGCATGAGGGGTTAGGGGTTCTCTTACGCGCCTATGGCCGCATTCTTTTCGTTACTGGTGCCCTCACTCCCCTGTTGACTGGAGGATTGTCATCCCCATACAGTCACAATGCGCTTACAACCATTTGGCTTGTAGAATGGTGGGAGTGTACCCTGAAGGTGGTATCACTGGCAAATGAGGGCTCGTATGCGTCTGAACTTCTTGTACGACTTTTCTTGGTGTCCAAACTTCGTGGACGACTTTCTTTCTGTCTTATGTCCAAACTTCGTGGACATCTTACTCGTCTTTTAACCGTCATGACATAAAAGCTCAAGCATTTCCTTGCTTTCTTTTCTCTCGTGCTGGGTTGAAACCCGCGTTCAGACCAAAGTCTGCAAATCATAATCGTAAACCAGTCCTTCTTGCTAGACTGGAAAGGGACTTGTCAGTCCGTCGTGCCAAGAGAAGGATTTCCTATTACATAACTAAGTCTTTTCTTCAAGGTACACCAACCCTTGGTAGTCGGGCCTTCTTAAGAATTTACTGGTTCCCTATATTCAATTATCTTCTTTGAGCATTACGCCAATTAACTCTAGTGGCCTATAGTTACCCTAAACCTTACGGCAACTACTCCTCGTGATGCATGCACTTATTAGCTTCACTACGCTTTTCATGTGTCCTCGTTCTTGGGTTACAGAGCAATACAGATGGAATGGCGTGGCTTCGTAAACTGATTTCTTCTTCTTAGCCTCTTTGGATAAGTCTAGCGAGGGTCCTAGGGTCCTTAGGCCGCTCAGCGTCCATGCTCGACCGCTCAGCGATACCCTGAGTCCTCCTCAGGTCCTGGGCCATCCTTATCTAGCCTTACGTCGCCTCCAAGTCACCGGCCGCTCAGCGCCCTGCACTTGAACTCACCTTGCCACGTAACTTCTATCGTGTGAAGGGGTAGGAAAAACCCAGACCGCTCAGCGCCCTATTGGACCGCTCAGGCCCTGGTGCGTCCAGCACCTGTAACCCGAGAGTTGGGCTAACTTTCTCTAACTTTTCTCCAACCAACTTTTGCACTTTTTCATGGTTTGAAACACATCATTCCATCCATCACTAGCAACCTAAGATCATCCTAGCCATCTATATGCATAATCATATCTACCTAGCATCACTAAATCATCCATACACACACATAGATACACATAATTACATATAGAACTCAAGAACACCAAGGAGGTGAGTAAGCCTAAGTTACCTACTTCCTTAGAGTTGGTTTGACATCGAGGAGGGTAGGGGAGAGTAATCCCTTGAGCGCAGAGCGTTGTCCTAGCTTCAGTCGGCTTCGGTAGCGCGATTGCAGTGCACACAGGCAGAGTTTCTGCTATTCTGAGGAAGCTTGAATGTGAAATTCATGGGCTGGTGGCATGGCTATTTATAGGCACGAAATTTGCCACCATTTTCCCATTTTACCCTTCCCCATAATTATCGTTTTGCCATTTTTAATTTAATTACTTAATTATTTAATGAATTAGATAAATAAAAGGTCAAATCAATGAATAGTAACCTAATTTTTTATTAATTTTACTCAAAAATCTGATTACACCACGTGGCTATATCAGATTTTGAGTCCTCCCAGTTCCGTTTTGTAACCCCCTAGCTAACTAGCCTACGCTTAAGTCGCAAGCTTGCTGGCTAAGTTGTTAGCTGCTCTGGTGGGGATGGTACTTAGTCCCCTTTGTACATCGAAGATATGGTTACCCAAAATATGGACCAGATTAAAATTTCTTTTGTACGTCACATATAATAAAATTAGGAGCCTTGTTGCGTTTAGAGCATACATCGCGAGCGTAAATATAGCGTGCTTAACTGATAACAGATGAAAATACTTAACATAGGTCATAATTACAAACATGGTCCGTCATACATACATCAACAAGTTTATAAGTACATAAGTTATAATTTACATAACAAGTACAAAGATCGCAAAATGGTGGCCATAACCATATATACTATCTACTAGCTAAAGTCTACTCCTCCGCTGTCCGGTCGTGAAATGCCTCCTCCTCATACGGCTCCGCTTCCTGTCCTCCACCAAAACCTGAAGTCATGGATGAGTGGGGTGAGAACATAGCGCTCTCAGTGGGAAACCTTAGGGATTAGGGAACTTCTTTTTCCTCATACATACCTCAGGCCACTCAGGAAATTCTAGGTGTTACAGTTATACGATCACCCTACTGATTTTAAGATCCAAACTAAGCCTGAGCAGCTTTATCTAAAATTAACTAGGTGACTGGGGAGCCTACTCTTCATTACTAAGTCATCTGTTCTCTATCTTACTTCCTAAGTTCACATAATCACATAATTCACATAATCACATAATAAGCTTCCGTGTGCGTCCACTTATAACCGTGCCCATTTTAATTATAAGCTTCTTCACACATTCACTTATGTACAGTTATATCACTTAGAGCAATTACTTCAAGCTCAACCCCCCCGTAACGGTGGCCTACCGCGACAGGCTTCCTTGTTGTCTCAGTATCGTGAGGACTGGGCCGCGCTAAACCTCAGTAGCTCACGATAGGAGAATCCACCCTTATGCTAGGGGTGGCGAGGGGACCCTACCCCGTCCTTATGCTAGGGACAAGGCATGCCCAGGGTTCAACTTGCCCTTCCTGCCAGCTATTACGCACAGCTAGGAAAAGATTCCTTTTTCCTCCCTTTCTTTTTCCTTTTTGGGACTTAGTGACGTCATGCCCAATACCTTTCCTTTCCCTTTCCTTTTTGTAAAACCATTTTCCATGACACATAATCACATAACATTCATCATTGCAGTTCATCAAATCCAGTCCATTTCAGTTACAGTCCATAAGCATTAAACATAAAGCTTTAGTTCATCACCTTTAACATACTTTCGTAAAATTAGTAGATCCATGGATAATGGCAAGTAGTATAAAAATTATGTTTTAAGAAAGGGTTTTTGTACACATAAAAATGATAATTTTCGAAAAGGGAGTTCTGGCCTTCGTCAGACCGCTCAGTGCACCCTGACGAATTTCAGCTCCTAATTCCTGCAATTTTCCATGTTCTACTAGGTTTCTAACCATCAAGCCTCAAAGCAATTTTTTTCTAGCATTCCTTATTCATTTCTAACAGCCATAACAACCCTAAACATACATCAAATTTTCTAAAATCAGTTCCATAACAAATCAAACCACAAATTCATGCTTTCCTAACCTATGTTCATGTAACACTTAGCATCTCTAGCACATAGCCACATATTCACACAATTTCCATCATCATCATCAAAGAACATAAACCTAGCAAGAACCTAATCTATCCTAGCATACATATCACAAGCATGGCATCAAACATCTTAAGCCACATGGACAGTGGTTATGTCAGATTTACCCACCGTTTTCCCCGGCTCCGATGGTTCCTGCTTGCTCCTAGCTTGCTTGGACTCCTCCTTGCTCCTCTAGGCCGAAATTTCAGCAAGCTTCCTTGGGGTTTTGGGTGTGATTTTCGTGGGTTTGGGTTAGGGGTTCCTGAGGGAAGAGAACTGGGCTTAGGGCTGGCGGTGTCTAGGTCTCCGGTTCGGCGGAACAGCAGTCGTTCGGTAAACGGACAGAGTTTCGGCTAGGCTTCTAATTTTCCTCTTAAATTTCGGTTTTGGGGTGCTATTTATAGCCCAAGAGCTGATTGCCACTTTACCATTTTGCCCTTGGCCCAAAATTACAAAAATGCCATTTTTAATTACTTTTCTAATTATTTAATTCATTTGGATAATACTAAGGTCACATCAAGTCACATCAAGGATTATTTAATGATTTTCCTTGAAAAAATCTGTCTTCCCACGTGCTGAATCTGATTGGGCCCCACCCCGGTCCCGTTTCGCTCGTTTTTGATCGCTCGCAGTATCGGTGCGTCGCGCACGGTCGTCCGAAAAATATTCTGCTTGTACCGTCGCGATCCTCTAACTTCCCTCTTCCTAAGAATATTATTTTTAGAAGGTGTTTGTGAATTTTTCTCCGGATGAGTATTTTTCACAAATACCTCTAATGCATCGTTACGCTCCCGCGTCCACGGACAACCGTTCCACTTGCGGTTTCGCTATCTCCCAAACTTCCCAATAAGGTTGTGGGGCTAATCTAAGGTATTTGGGACTTTTCCCCGGTATAGGTTGGATTCCCAGAGACTTGAGACTCTGCTCGGTTCTATTGGCTAGACGGGGCCAAACGGGACTGTTCGGGTGTCTGCGGAATCGTCCGAAACCGAACCGATTTCGGTTTTTTTCGACAGTCTAAGTTTTTCATCCATCTCTAGGGGCCGAGAGGAATCATTTGAGTGTCAACAGAATTTATCAAATCCCTACCGAGAAATTTCTACTGACCTCTACCAGTTAGTTCACACAATCAACTCAGCGAACAGTCTAACTAGCAGTTATTTGGGAAATTCTCACTAAGAAAGGAGCGGGATGTTACACGTTTCGCTCGTGTTTGATAGCTCGCTGTCCCGGTGCGTTGCCCCCAATCGTCCGAAAAATATTCCGATCACACCGTCGCGATCCTCTAATTTCCCTTACCATGGAACTAAGGTTAATCAAGGACATTTGTGGATTTTCCTTCGGATGAGTATTCTTCAGAGATACCTTTGATACAGCGAAAAATTCCAACAGCAGACAATCTCTATTCCGCTACATGCGAAATTTCGCGCGACGACCAACCCCTAGGTTTCACGGAGGTTTTTAACCTTAGAATACCATCCTTCCTTTTATAAAAAATTATTTTGTGTTTATTTTGTGAATTCTTTACTAAGGGAAAAAGTGGGATGTTACATTCCACCCCCTTAGAAAAATTTCGCCCACGAAATTTAAGTGTAAGTTACGACATACCTTCAAACAGTTCAGGATATGTCTGTCTCGTGTCCATTTCCAGCTCCATGTTTGGTCTTCGCAGGCTCTATTCTCCCATATGAAGCCCACGATTAATACCTCCCTGTTCCTTGTCCTGCTGGTCTTATGGTCCAAAATCTCTCGGGGTGTCATAGGTAGGGCGAGATCTTCCCTTTGTTGCACCTTGTCGACCTCCAGTATGTGGTCAGGAGATGCATGGTATTTTCTCAGCTGGGAGACATGGAAGACGTTATGGACATACACCAGGTTAGGTGGGAGGGCTACTCTGTAAGCTACCGGTCCAATACGCTTGAGGATCTTGAAGGGTCCTATGAACCTTGGACTTAGCTTCTTAACTTTGAGGGACCGTCCAATGCCGGTTGCTGGAGTGATCTTCAGGAATACATGTTCACCTTACTGAAATTCCAGCGGCTTTCTCCTCACATCCGCGTAGCTCTTTTGGCTGTTCTGCGCCATTTGAATCTTTTCTCGAATCTGTTTCACCCATTCCTTCGCCTCCTTGATCTCGTCGGCATTACAATTCCAGAACTTCGCTCCCTCATTCCAACACAGCGAGGATTGGCATTTCCAGCCATGTAAAGCCTCGAAAGGGGACATGCCAATGCTAGCTTGATAGCTATTGTTGTATGAAAATGCTATTATGGGAAACATTTCATCTCAATAGCCTGGTAGATCCAACGCACACGCTCGCAACATATCCTCCAAAACTTGGGCCGTTCGGGGTAGACCTAAGACAAAGTCCATGGCTATTCCTTCTTATTTCCATTTGGGAATCTCCGAAAAAGTCTGCCATGGGGCTTCTGATGCTCAATCTTCACCTTTTGGCATACCAAGCACCTTTCTACCAGTCGGCTACATCTCTCTTCATCCCAGGCCACCAAAACATCTTATTCAAATCCTGATACATCTTGGTCATTCCTGGGTGTATGGTAAAATGGCTCCTGTGGGCCTCCCGGAGGATGTTTGCACACAATTCTCCTTTGTCCGGTACACAAAGGTGTTGATTGAACCGTAGAATGCCATCGAGTCCAAATGATGTTTCCTTTATTTTCTAGCTTGCACTGCTTCCACTAAGCTTAGCAACGAATCATTGTTGCGATTCTGCTGTGCTTCCGCGATTCTGATTCAAAACTCATTGGTGATCTGGATCTGCCATAAGCGAATACTAGCTTGCCGACGAGTAAAACCCAGGTTGAGGTCTCTGAAGCTTTCGAGTAACTCTAGTTCTTTCACCATCATCTGACCTGCATGTAATGATTTCCTGCTCAAAGCATCGGCCATTACATTCCCCTTGCCGGGATGATAATTCAGTCCAAAGTCATAGTCTTTCAAAAATTACATCTAGCGCCGCTGTCTCATGTTTAATTCCTTCTGGTCAAACAAGTATTTCAGACTTTTGTGGTCTGAAAACACTTCGAAGCACACACTGTACAAATGATGCCTCCATATCTTAAGAGCAAAGACTACAGCCGCAAGCTCCAAATTGTGGGTGGGGTAGTTCGCTTCATGAATCCTCAGCTGCCTGGAAGCAAATGATACCACTTGACGATTCTGCATGAGCACACACCCCAGCCCGGTACGGGATGCGTCACAGTACACTTCATATGGAGCTTGAGGGATGGGCAGAATTAATACTAGAGTAGTAGTCAACTTTTCCTTTAGGGTGCAAAAGCTCTGTTCACACTCCGGTGCCCAAACAAAGGGTACCTCCTTTCTCAGTTAGCTTAGTGAGTGGCAACGCAACTTGCGAGAAGCCTTTTATAAATCTTCGGTGATATCCTGGAAATCAGAGGAAAATCTTTACTTCGGTGACAGAAGTGGGTTTTTCCCATTGCTTGACTGCCTCAACTTTTCCTGAGTCAACTGCAACACTACATTCTGACACTACGTGGCCTGGAAATTGTAATTCCCTTGTCCAGAACTCGCACTTGGACAATTTTGTATATAGTTTCTTACTTCTTAGTATCTCCAACACCATCCGTAAGTGCTCCACATGCTCTTCTTCGCTCTTAGAATATACCAGGATATCATCGATGATAACACATTGGTCCAGGTGTTCTCTAAAGATACGGTGCATATAATCCATAAATATGGTAGGGGCGTTGGTTAATCCAAATGCCATCATTGTAAACTCATAATTCCCGTATCGCGATCGAAAGGCAGTCTTAGGAATATCCTCATCCTTCACGCGGTTTTGATGGTAACCTGATCGTAGATCAATCCGGGAGAAAACCTTTGCTCCATTCAGTTGGTCTATCAAATTATCAATCCTTGGCAGCAGGTACTTGTTCTTGATGTTCACCTTATTAAGTTGCTGGTAATCAACGCACATCCGCATCGAGCTTCTTTCTTCTTAACGAATAGCACTGGAGCTCCCCAGGGTGATATGCTCGGACAAATAAACTGCTTTTCCAAAAGCTATTCCAACTGCCTTTTTAGTTCTTGCAGTTCTATCGGGGACATACGATAGGGTGCGATAGAAACTAGTCCAGCTCCAGGGACGAAGTCGATCGAGAACTTCACTTCTCTTTTCGGGGGAAATTCTGGGATATCACCTGGAAACACATCCGGGTATTCACATACTATTGAGATCTGGTCCACCTGTTACTTCGCCTCCAACTCTAAGGATGTTAACAGAATGTATCCCTGTTCCTTGAGTGGACAGCAATATACTGACATCACCTTGGCTCCCCGAATGGATACGTCCAGACCTGTGAGTGGAAAATTGACTACCTTTGCGACACAATCCAAGATGACTCGATTGGCACACAACCAGTCCATACCCAATATTATATCTAGCCCTACCAGGGGAAGACATATAAAATCAGCTGTAAACATTCTACCCTGCAGCTGAAGCGGGCACTTGAGACATACTAAACAAGTTTTCACAGGGGGTGCCGTAGAAGTAGACACACTCAACGTGTAGGGCAACGAGGTGGGTGACAGACCTAAGCTCTCAACCCTAGCATAAGAGATAAATGAATGCGATGCTCCTGAATCGTAGAGTACAGCAAGGGATTCACCATTCATTAAACACTTACCATGAATCAGATCTTCTGCATCTTGCGCCTCATCGGCAGAGAGAGTAAATACGTACCCTTGTCGTTGAGCTGGAGGTGGGGTAACCGAGCACGCCTCAAGTCGAGTCCAAGGTCCGACCTACGTGTCCACACCTGATCGAGTCCAAGGTTTAATCCCTCACCATTCCTGTCAGGGGAGTGGTTGTACCTATCGCGTTCGATGACTTCCTCCTATGAGCTTTACGTGGCTAGCTACCACACCGATCAAGAGCGTTATCGGGTCGACACAATAGGGAAAGCAAAGAGGTTGTAGCCGAGGCCACGGTTACAAAGGTGAAATGACTAAGAAGGACGTAGCCACAGGGCGCATAAGAGAATTCCAGATCCCCGACATGCATGAGATAGATATGCATATGAATGAATGATTGTATGTTTGTACTTATATATGTAGCCAAGTTTATAGTTATGTATGATATTATGCATTATGTATCGTCAAGGGAACGCCCCAAGATGACTAGTATGTCAGTTAGCAGTAACACGAGCAGGCGATTTCGTATTTCCACACTCAGGCGAGATAAAGAAAATAGCAGAAGCCTAGGTAATATCCAGATTAGATGCCCAATCACCTAGTAAATTAGATAAAGCTGCTCAGGAAATAGGTCCAAGAATAATAACCAGTAGGGGGCTAGTATGCATGACACTTAGAGGTTCCCTGAACGGCCTGGAGAATAACCGAGGAAACACAAGGCCACGTTAGAATACTACCCACTGAGAACCTGCTATTCTTACCCCCACTCATTATGGCTCCAGGAACTTACGACGACTCTTACTACGCTGATGCTGCTGAGCCTGACGAGGAGCTGTGACGGACCCCCCTGTCGCAGACGACTGCTCGAGGCTAGGTAAAAAGGGGCCCGACTAGCCCTGGGGAATTTTGAAAGAACTTGTAGTGAAACTTGGAAACTAAGTAGTTATGTATGGTGAAATGTAATAAGTATATTATGACTTGTAACTGTATTTTATGGATCCTCTAGTGATGTAGCAAATGTATGAATGGTATTTAATTACTTGTAAGCAGTCAGCTCTATCGCTTGCCTTAATTGTTATTCGCACACTCACGGCTCATAATTTCGGTAATACTTTATGGTATGAACCATGAACAAAAAAAAATGGGTCCCTATCTTCCTGAATAATTACTTTCAAAAGTATAAGGGACTTAAAAGTACTCCCACCCAGAAGTAAACAACTTAGCAAGCATTGCGTATGGCTCGAGCGTATGCATTCAGCTAGGGGTGTTTCAATACGTACAAGGAAAAGTTCAAATTTGGTCCTGATAAGTGTCATAATTTCGCAAATTCAATCAGTAAAATGACACCTGTTTGCTTAAGTTTTAAAGAAGTATCTGACTAAATTCCCCACTTTTGTAGGATTTATAATATATTCCTAAAGACGGATGCAAGCATATTAATTAAGGACAATCCTACAAAGAATGAAGCAAAGAGCAAAGTAGGCAAAAGGAGGAAAAAGACAAGTTCTGAGATGAAACCGCTCAGCGGTACAACTATGTCGTTCAGGGCCTAAAGTCAAATCGCTCAGCGGTAAACACCAATCTGCTGAGTGATGATACCCAGCCGCCACAGCCTGACGCAGCCTGACGAGCACCAAAACGTCGTTAGATTTTAGTGCGCGATCAAATAATAATTTATAAACCAAGTAAACCCCGAGAACGTAGTAAAGGGAGTTAACCTGGGTCGTCTCTCAAGGAAGCAATTTAGAACCAAATCAATATTTAAGTAAATGGGGGGGTTTTGTTTGTTGATAACTTGAAAGCAATTAAAACAAGATTAAGACAATAATGATAAAAGCAATATCCTGCATACGGTGTTTCAAGATTAAGGATTAATTCTCATCGGTTCTTAGTTAATTATTCATGAGAGGAGATGTTGTTTATTAGTTGAGATCTCTAACTAATATGCAATTTACTTAAGAAACTACGATCGTCAATTCCTTAAGCGTTTGTTAATATAGGTATTAAAACCAAGATCTCAGCATTAAAACCCATATTAATTAAGCACCAATTGCACAACCTAATCAGATCTGATTAGTTCTCCAAAAGTTCCTTAATCATAGTTTAATAAATCTTACAATCGTCAAGATTCATTAACTTAGATTTAACCTTAACCATTAACATGCAATCGCTATGTCATTAGTTAAGGGTGGAACGAGTCATGAATATTCTTTAGGCACAAGACCTCAAATTAATCTTAATCTTGAGTTACCGCATGCAAGATATTAAGAAACTACTCCTCCATGGTTGGAGGATTAAAACTCAAAGTAAATAAAGAGAAAGAAAGAGTAGATAAAGAGAAAGGAAAATTAAATGACAATAGGAAAAGTAAATAATAAGGCAAGAGTAAAGGAAAATAGAAAGAGGTGAATGAAAGATAAAAGTAAAGGAAAAGGAAATGGAAAGAGTAAATAAACTTAACGTAAATAAAGAGAAACAAAGAAGTAAATAAAGAAACGGAAGGATGTAAATAGCAATGGAAGATTAAAGCAAATGTAAAGCAAGAAAGAGTAAATAAAGAGAATGAAAGAGTAGATGGCAAGAAGAAATGAAACAATAGAACCTGGAATTAATTCGGCAGCACTTCGTTACAAAGCTTTAAAGAAAACAAAGCACTTTAACATAGCCTAAGTGCTTTGAAATAAAATGGAAAAAGTGAAGAATATGGAAGGAAAAGAAGGGTTCTTAGGCCTAGGAGACCTTGGGGGAGGGGTGGAAGAGAATGGAAAGGAATGCCCCAAATGCTAGCCTTGGCCCCCTATTTATAGGTGTTTTCTGGGGGAAAATCGCTCAGCCATTTAGGGAAATCGCTCAGCGATTTGGCGGTGGACGCGGTTTGACAGCTGGTGCCAGCTGGCGAATTTTCTGGAAGCTTTTTCGCTCAGCGGATTGGTGGAAATCGCTCAGCGAACTGACTTGCGCAGCAGTCAGTAAAACTGCGATATCTTGAGCTACAGACCTCCGATTGAGGTGATTCAAATTGCCACTTAAAGCTAAGAGATAGAGCTACAACTTTGTAGTTGACATCAAATCGTGATTCAATCTCTATCATGGCTCAAAATCAATGGCAAAGTCGGTGTCAGAATTTCTCAGCTCATCTTTTAACCAAATCTTGTTGGATTTGAATTTGATCTTGCATTCATTGGTCCAAATCTTCTCTTCACATCTTCATTGATCCTCCTAGACATTCATTCCCTGTAATTCAAAATAGAAAAACTACAAAAGAAATATTACATTCGAAGAGAATTAATACCTTATTTTGCCGTTTTCCTTAATTTCTCTCAAAAGAGGACAATGTGTAAAAACGTATTGATTAAGTATTAAACCTACACATTTTAGTATGCATTTGCTCATTTATAGAGTAATAACTTAGGATATAAAATTGACTTATCACCGCCCTGCAAAAGCCTGTAGCTGCCCTGCCATCCTGCTGTAAACCACTCAGCGGACAGCCCGAGCCGTGCAGCGGTTGTACCCACTAGGCCACTAGCAGCCGCCGCATTTATTATGCCAGCCAAGCCCGCCACCACCAGCTGTCGCCACCAGGAATCTGTCAGAAAAGTAGCCACTAGAAGCCGCGCAGCCGCCAGAAAAGACTCAAGCGCTTAGCAAAGACACCATTCCGCTCAGCGGTATCATCATTAAACCGCCGAGCGGTTGAACCAACACGCTGAGCAGTGAAACCCAAATCTGCCTATAAATAGGAGGCCGAGGCTTACACTTTGGGGGGTATCTTTTCCCATTCATACTTCATTCCTTTCTCAAATTTCTTATACTTAATGTAACACCCCTGCTAACTGCCCACTTCCCAGGTAGCAATGCTCACAGGGTTGTTACTCGTTGTGTCGGGTTACCTTTAGCCCTTACCTTTACCTTTGCAAATATCTTATACGCAAAATATGGACTGTTTTTAAAATCGTTCGTGTGCTTATGAAGTTATAAACTAGGAGTCGTGCGTGATTAAAAGAATATATAACAACAGTCGTTACTAACCGCAATAGAATAGGAAGAGCATGTGTATGTAGATATAATTACAAGCAAGGTCCCAAAGCATAATTACACATAGCTATAGTAATAAATATTTACACAAAGTATGGAAAAGTCATATAACATAATACAAATCATCTATTGTCTTGGCGCGTGAAGGCACGTCCTGCTGTTCTAGCTCTGCTCTGTAGTCCTCTGTCGTCGACCATGCGTCCCTCGGGTCGATCGCCTTGCTATGCCCACCTGGATCCATAATCGAGTGGGGGTGAGAACTCTTGGTCCTCAGTGGGGTTCCTTAGCACTAACTAGTGTTCATTTTCTCGGTTATCCTCCAGGTCGTTCAAGGGTTTCTATGTGATCATGTATACTAAAATCCTACTAGTTATTATCTTGGCCTAAGATCCTGAACAACTTTATCTATGTTATTATGCGATCAGGGGAACTAGTCTTTCTTATCTAGGTTCTCGCACTTTCTATTCCTAACCGTCGAAACGTAACCACATAAACATGTATGCTGACAGACACAACTAGTCATCATGCATATGTTGCGCGGTAAACCTTCCACCATGCTTGCCAGTCACGGGACGTCATGCTACCTTTGAGCATGGTATCTTTCATCATGCACATTTCTGAGCACGGTATCTGTGCAGGGGGTCATCATGCCGATGGGGCACGGTATCAATGCATGTCATCATATCATTCATCATAACCATTCCTGTGTCCCAATACTCCCTCGTACAGCTCAGGACCGTAGTCCCCATGGTGGTGTATGACCTGCCTTTTCTGTCTGTTTCCCAGGCAAACATGACTCCACCCCCTTACCGGGTGGCGAGGGGCCGCCCTCGTGGCTAAGCCGGAAGCGGACCATATCATCGTTCATTCATTATTTCATCACATGTCATGTGTATCATCATTCTTTTATTTCATATGCACATTTATCGTTCTTATCATGCTCTTGTTCCTACATTTCATTCTCATCTTCATTCATTACTCATTCATTAGACAGCAACCTCTAGTGATCTATCGTCATGATGCATGCTTGCTCAAACACATAACCATATAATCACATAATCATGGCATAATCTAAATATAAATCATTTGGGCATGGGAGTGTTGGAACAAGGCAGCATTAGACAACTTTCATAACCTTACTTTCATAAACCTTCATAAAACGAATCCCATGAAGCAACCACGGTTCAGGCCGCTCAGCGCCCATGAATACCGCTCAGCGCCCACAGGTACCGCTCAGCGCCCCCTGGAGTCAACCTAGTCACATATCAGTTTTTAAAACATTTTCCAAAAGTTATGTCCCAGGCCGCTCAGCGGTCCCTGGAGGCCACTCAGCGCCCTGGGCGTGACTGAAGTTCCTCCTTTGTTTTCTTGTTGTTTCTTCAAACCATAACCATGGCCAATTCTTGGGCTTCACCCCTAGTTCCAACCATCACCATACAAACATGTTTAACTTAGAAAACATAGGAAATCATAGCAAAGTCATCTACCTATCCTAACCAAGCATTTATAACATAAGGCATATCAACATACAAGCAAGTAAGCATATAAAAGCCACCAAGGAGGGGGCAAGCTTAGGATTACCCACCTTCTTAGAGTGCTAGAGTGAATTAGAGATGGCTATGGAGATGAGGGTTCCCTGAGTGTTGAGTTCCTCCCAGTTCCTGATAGTGTTTCAGCAGAGTTTCTGGACCGAACGATTTTCCGGCAGAGTTTTGGTAAGGTGGTGATTATGTGAAAAATGAATGAAATGAGGAGGGGGTATTTATAGGGGAGGGAGGCTGCAGCTGATGGGGGCAAATTGGTCCAAGAATTTTAGCCAAAATTACTATTTTGCCCTTTTCAATTTAATTTCTTAATTAATTAATTGGTTTGGATAATTATAAAGTCACATCAAGTCAAATCAATGAATAGTGACTCATATTTTAATATTTTTTCTTGGGAAATCAGATTCATCACGTGCTCCTATGCAGATTTGGGTCCCACCTGGTCCCGTTTCGCTCATGTTTGGCTACTCGCAATGCCGGTGCGTCGCTCACAGTCCTCCAAAAAATATTCCGCTTATACCGTTGCGATCCCCTAATTTCCCTTCACTTAGAAATAAGATTTATTCAAGGCATTTGTGAATTTTTCTTCGGAGGAGTATTATTCACAGATACCTTTGACACTTCGTTGAGCTCCTGTGTCCGCTGACAGCCGTTCCACTTGCTCTTCTGCGATCGCCTGCTCCCGCCTACTTTCTTCCATGGGGTTTTGGGGTTCATTTTAGGGATTTGGGAATCTCTCCCTCCATAAGGTAGGGTTTCCAGAGAATTGAGACTCTTTGATCAATTCTAGGGACTAAAAGGGGCTGATCTAGTGTCCATAGAATCGTCCAAAAGTGAGCGGAACTCCGTTTTTCTGACGGTTTGATTTTTCCACCAAATTCTAAGGGCCATGAGGAACTGTTTGAGTGTCATCAGAATTTCGAGAAACAAAGCAGAGAAATTTCTACAGACACTTCTATCCTAAGGATTCAGGCTTTTGCACAGTTCTAACCTATACGGAGGGCTTTTACTGAGGTTTTTCTGATGAAATCTTTACTAAGGAAAAAGTGGGATGTTACACTTAAAAGCTTAGGTTAGTTTAGCAACAAAGAGGAGGTCAGTGAAGGAGCCAAGAGTGATTAAGGAAGCTCAGCGGTCGTTGTCATGGCAGTGTGAGAACGGGTCATGGTAAGCATCCATCACCTTGCCTCTGAGATTATCTCTTGTAAGATGGATTTCTAATCCTCTTGTTGTTGGGATTTTGATGATTATTATAGCATGATTGTATCCATGTAACTTTTGCATTATGAGTCTATCAGTTTCTATGATTTGCTTGAATCGATTTTATGCTTATGCTTGTTTTTAGCTTAGCCACCTAAAGCATGATTTCAAACTAAATGATTGCGCGTAACGGCAACATCATAAGTTGGAACTAAATCAATTCATCTGATAAAACTAATTGCTAGAAATAGAGTTAGGATTATTAGTCGTTTTAACATCTGGAATAACGTTGGTTTACTTTGTTAAGTTTGTGCACGAAAGTGGCAGCATAATGAAGGAAACCTGATAATCTTTTCATGCTCGATAGAGATGAACAAGTTAAGAACTGGTGGCAAGGAATCAAAGAAATGATAATTCTGATGTATTAAGTTATGGATGTAACATCCCGTATTTTTGCACGTTGAAAGGTTAACCGTGGATAGCCGAGGACGGCTGAAAAACGTTGAGGGAACGAAGGGAGTCGAGTAATACCTAAATCAATGGGTGAAGGAATAAATGAAAGAATAAACAAGTGAGTAAACGAATGAATAAATAAATGAACAAAGAATTAAAAAGAATTAATAAATAATTAAATAAATGAAGAAATAAACAAAGAGAAGGGCAAATGAATAAAAGAATAAATAAATAAATAGATAAAGGAATAAATGAACAAAGAAAAGAAGAAACANAAACCTCAACGGAGTTGGGTTTCGGCATTTGATATCGATCAGCTCCAATCCCTACACTCCTAAAAAACCCTAAAGTACCACCAAACGATGATGATGGCTGTGCATTTGGTTGCAAATCAGAAACCCCATACCCCACATGTTGCTGTTGATGTTGATGCTCCCAATGCATGGGAAGACGAAGACCCACTTCGTTTTTCTTCAGCGGCGACACGAAACCGCCGTTGATTCTCGGGGGACCAGTGGGGCCCACACCCGAAACAGAACCCGATAGCCCGTGCCTTTCCGTTACCATCCCCGCCGTCGACGACGTTGCGTTCTCGAGTCTCTTCGCGTCCAGCAGGCTGTCCCAGCGGAACTTCGACGACGTCTTTTCGACGCCGCACGGCGCAATGTTGAGGTCATTGCTGGACCGGTCCGATCGACCGTAGTCTCGTTCGGTTCTCCGGACCGGGGTAACGACCCTGGACCGCTCCGGTTCGAACCGGCGCGAACCGGACCGTGGGGTTTTGTCGCGAGATTTGCGATAGGGAGGAGGAGAGCGTCGCCGGCTCCGAGTTTGGCGATAGCTGCGGTCCCTCATAGCAGTAACACGACAGTGCGTTTAACGTCGTTCATTTTTTTATTATTGTGATGGAAATAGGAAGCGTCAAAAGTTGGTAAAAGAGTAAAACCCTAACCCTTAATTGTTGCAGAAGAAGAAGTTTTGAGTTTACGTGAGTGATGGAATGTGGAGGAACCCTAACGGAAACGGCGCCGTTGCGATTGTGAAGGAAACGGCAACGCAAGTTCGGAAGAGAAGAACTGAGAGCGGCAAAACTCACGAACGGGGCTATCTGAATATACGACTATGAGTATTTGACGTAGCAAGAATTTATATAGGGGACTGTCACGCATGTCCCCGAACTTTATGCGTTGGTCACGTAAGTTTTCATATTTTAAAAAAAAAAAATCTTGATAGGTTTCTGAACAATTTTTTTTTTGTTTCTCTCGTTCATTCATATGTCGTATTACACGTGACCATTAACTCACATTCTTGCTCTTAGTTATCGCAACCTTGATGTTATTTCGTAATTGTGAGAAACAAGCATGTTTTGGACATGACAAAAAACATAGATTCATTTCATCTTCTCCTCCTTTCTTTTTACATTCATTTTTGCAACTTAAAAATCTTACAAATCGCCCAACCTCATTAGAAGTAAATGAATGCAAGAGGAATACAGGAAGACGATGACTTTTACTAAACCTGAAACTTTTATAAGAGCACATGGAAAAGCACATAGGGCAATGAAAATTTTGAGGTCTCATAGTTATTTTCATCTTTCTTTTTTTTTCACAAGCAGAACAATTTTACAATGCATTGATACAAAAACTCACAATATCACATGTTTTCTCTGCTTTAAGAACCATGACACATTCTCCACAATTTTTCACAGCCAATTTCTCTACTTTAAGGACCACCATTACATCCCAATCCCCATGTATCATCATCTTTAAAAATCCTAACCCCACAACAATACAAAAATAACATTGTCCCACAACACTTTAAACAACTACTACAACACTCTAACAACAACAAGAGACCACAATATGAAGTAAGATACATGGAAAGCAAATTAACCTCGGGTTGCAGTGAATCTTCCTCGGCTTTCCCATCTCACCTCATACTACAACACTTCCGCCTTATCACCCTTCTTCTGCTTGTGCGAAATGGGTGACAATGAGGGTGTGATGATGGAGATGAGATAATTGAGGGAATCGATGGAGAGGAGAGGGTTAGGGTAGGTAATGAACAGTGAAGGTGAGTGAGAATGTGAAATGGATTTGTGGTTAGTGTGAAATGTGAGATGGGTGTTTCCCACATTTACGAAACGACATTGTTTTGCATGTTGCGGAACGTTGTTTTGAAGCATTGATGATGAGTAGGAAAGATATGAGGTAGGGATGTGGTGATTAGGAGAGAAAGAAGGTGAGTTAACGGCCACATGTGACACAATGACGTTGCAAACGAAATGATGGATGAACGGGGAAAACGGAAAAAAAATTCATGGGCCTACAAGAACTTTTTTTTTCTTCAAAAATCTATATAGATATTCGCCTAATTTATACGAAAGAAAGAAAGTAGTAGTAGCCAAATTAGTTCTTGAACAACGCGAGAATTTACGAAAAATATGTAGTAGTAGAAAATGTGGTGAAAAGGGTTTAAGGTTTGACCTTTTTTTATTCCCTTAAAGTCCCTAATCTCCTATCAATTTATCTGCACTACTATATAGAGCGGCGAGGTCCCTTCAACCGCCTTTTTTGTTATAAATTGATTCTTGTTTTTAACCATATTATTTATTCAATAAATTTTAATTAACATTAATTATATAAAAATAAATTTGTCAATATATACGATATGTTAACTCACTTACAAATACAATTTTTTACAATTACTATTTTCGTTTTAACATCATTTTTACTAGCATGCACGTCTGCATCCCTTCTAATACCAAATAGAGAATGTGGCGAAGGCTAACCTTGGGACGGAAAACCATGCCCATGATGGGACCCCATGTAGCAACCGATTGCAGGAGATCTAAGTGCTCTATGACGTTATGTTTTATAATGGACATTTAACTTGGCACCTGCTGCTCAAGTATAGTTATTTGAAATGTTGTTATTATAAATTGACCCCTTATAAATATTTGTTTTTCGAAAGAGAACCAAGTATAAAATACATGTTGGGCCTCATTTGCGGGGCTTGACTAAACTGTTATTAATAACCATTTTGGGTTTGAAGCAACTATTATATTTAGTTCACTATGGTGATGATTTTTTACTAATAACATTTTTCTAAGATACAAGTTTGCATATTTATTTTCGTGAGGGAAGAAGACTATATCCAAAGACATGCATCTATTTTTCATTCAAGTTTAAAATTCGTTATATGCAAAGTCATCAACATTGGTGGATTATAGTATGAATTAAATGGTTTTTGTCTCAATTTAGAGAAAGTGAATAATTTTTTTGTTCATCCCACACATTTTCTATAAAAATAAATTTGAAATTAAAATTTATAATGAAGAGAGACCAACAGTTGACAAGTTATTTTGATGATGCGTGAAAATTGCATTTGTCTATACATAGCAATAACTTGTAATGACTAAATAGTTCCTGTTAGGTAGATATGACGGTAAGAGAGGGATTTAAGTTACTGGTTAGGTGACATAGTGAATGAGAATTAATTATGACAATAGACACATATAAATTTAGTATAGATGAAAAAGCTTTATAAATATGCAATATACGTGGGGAGCAAATGTCTTGTTAACTAAGTTTACAGGTCAACTTAAAACATTTTAATAGTTAGCAAACCAATTAATAATAATCATTTTTCAAATTTAATAATAACAGAAATATCAAAGGTCATAAACTTAACACTTCCCTATCAGTGCGTTGTCACTGTTTTCTGAGTAGGGCTCATCTATGTTGCTCAGATCAATTATAAGAAATAATAATCACATAGAATTTTTCAGTTTAAACTCAAACTATTTACAAATCATTTATAAATCTATTTAAACCACAACAAATAAAGAAAAATTGACTTGTTAAGCTTGATTTTGGAGTGTTAATTTTTGTTTACCCAAAAAAAAAAAAAAAAAAAA
>QANU01018779.1:81570-92090 GCA_003254905.1 Nissolia schottii
GTTATGTATATTATTACTACTACTGGTATGTATATTGTTTCCCTTTCTTATGTATGAACCTTATATATTCTAGTAAAAGAAATGTTTGTGTATCTTCGGGCCCCTATGTGTATTGTCTGCCGATAAAGCTCCGCACTACAGGTATGCATTCTTACTCAGATATCCATTAGTTATGTCGCTAGTCGTTATATTACTCGCATGGCTCTTTATTTTCTTATGCACGTATGTCCAAAGAAGGTTCAAATTGGCCCGTATTTTCAGTAACCCTAATTTCAACTAGTAAGCTAGAACGGTAATAGTTCACAGCCCAGCATTCAATTACCTAGCCAGGGAAACCTATGACTTAAGCATAGGCCAACTAGCTGGGGTGTTGCAATGGATGCATGAAACTATAATAGGATTCAATTCCCAACAAGCTTCCTGATCTACCTCTAATTTGTTGCCTATTTATCTTTCATGTCATTTATTTATCTTATTTAAATATTAATCAAATTACCAATCCTTCACCTTATTGTTTAATTAACGAACTCAAGAACGGTATTTATGCAACTCTCTGTGGATACGACTATACCTGACTATACTGCAATTGGATTCCTTGAGAATCTGAAAGCTATAAAGAAGGATATATATTAAATGATGAGAGTACAAAAAGCTTTCAACAAAATTGGCACCGTTGCCGGGGAGTTGCGTCAAAAATACATAGCTTGAGTTTTGTCAAATAAGCAAGTGTGAATAATTGTGTAAATTACTATATAGTTTCTTACTTTGTTATTTTGATACCCATAACTCTTGTTCTAATCTTAATTGGCTAGTGTATATTTTCTTAGCTATTGCGAGGTAAAGTCTCAAAAGATCAACTTTTGTTTGATCCTGAAATTGAAGCAACAAGTCACAAAAACAAAACCAAAGCTAGAAAAAAGAAGCAGCTAGCCAATCTAAGCAACGAACAAGAAACAACTTCATCGTCACCAATCATTTAGGAAAGCCCAGAAGACGAGGAAACCATGGCTGGCACTGGAAATGAAAACAATCAAGCTGGTGACAATAGGGGATTTGTGAACTTCACCCCCAGGAACATAATAAGAATGAGCAAAACAATTGGAGCCCAAAGGTCACTGATGAAAGCCAAATCTACGTTTTTGTTCAAGGCGTTTGTCAGACGCTTTGTTTGAACTTTCAGTCGTTTCAAAATAATATATCATTCTCTACGGCTTTCAGATCCACAAGGGATCCAATTGCAGTATAGTCGGGTATAGTCGAATCCACAGAGAGTTGAAAAAATACCATTCTTGAGTTTAGTTAATTAAACAATAAAGTGAAGGATTTGATTTTTGATAATTTAAATATGTAATAAATAAACAACATAAAGTAAATAGGCAACAAATCAGAGGTAGATTCGGAAGCTTGTTGGGAATTGAATCATATCATAGTTTCATGCATCCAGTTACTTATTACATAGAATCATCATTTCATTGATTGCCCGCCACCAGTTCTTAACTTCTCATTGCTTTCGCACATGAAAAGATCACAGGTTTCCTTTGTTAAACTGTCACTTTCGCACACAAGCTTAACAAAGTACGCCAGCGTTATTCCAGATGTTAAAACGGCTAACCTTTATTCCAGTTACGGCAACAAGATTAGATGAAATGATTTAGATCCGACTCTAATGATTGTAACTTTCGTTCACAACGTTCAAGTCTAGAATCTAGTTAAGCATAGTGATATTGATCTTAACTTGGTTATGACTTAATTAATAAAACTTTCGTTCATACAACTAAGTCCCAAATCAAGAAACAAAACACTAAACAAAAGCTAGCATTAAGCATAAAATCATTCAAGCGAATCATAACAAATGGATAGATTCATATGGAATAGTTACATGGATACAATCATACTACAATAATGACCAAAATCCCAACAACAAGAGGATTACAAATCCATCTTACAAGAGAATCTCAGATTCAAGGTTTAGACGCTTACCATGACACGTTATCACGCCGTCATGACAGCGGTTCGCCAAGCTTCTTCGATCTCCTGGCTCCTTCACCGGCCTCCTCTTTGTTGCTAAACTAACCTAAGCTAAAAAGTGTAAAAGAATGAAGTGTTTTTGTGATGGAAGAGGTGTATGGAAGATTTTGAGGGATGTTCCAAATGAGTGCCTCGGCCCTCCTATTTATAGGCAAAATCTGGGTCTATCGCTCAACGGTTTGGGAACAACCACTACGCGATTCAGTCCATATTACTGAGCGGCGGCGTAAAATCGCTGAGCGGTGCAATCATTTCACGCGGAGTAATAAATGCTCCGGCAGCTTTTGCAGGGGCGGCGCCGCCATCCAGGCTGGCGCCAGCTGGTGCAATAAATGCGCGGCTACAAGTGGCTCCGAGGGTACATCCGCTAAGCGGCCAGGGTACAACCGCTAAGAGGTCTTTGTCTTTTATGCGCTGAGCGAGCTGGTACTTGCGATGAGCGGTGCCTGCTTCCTCTTTTAAGCTCTTTTTCCTATTTTGCCCTTTTCTTCATTCTTTTTGGGATTATTCTCCAATTAATTCTACTTGCATCCATCTTCAAAATATATTTAAAATCCTACAAAAATGGGGAATTCATTAGATAATTCTTTAAAACATAAGCAAATAAGTGCCATTTTAATAGGTCAAAATTGCGTAAATTGGGCACTTATTAGTCACCTTAGATGCAACCTGGTTTAGTGCAATTAATGTATGCTAACCCTTTTGTAGGTCTGGATCATGAGGATCCATATGCTCATTTAACAAAGTTTTATGAACTCTGTGGAACTACGGGGAAGTCCGAAGCTGATGAGGAATCCATATTCCTAAGGATGTTTCCTCTAACTCTAATCGGAAAAGCAAAGGAGTGGTTACTGGATCAACCACAACATATCTTATCAAACTGGGCTCAACTGGAAGAAAAGTTTTGTGCAAGGTATTTCTCTCAATCTAAGTATATGGATTTGAAAACTGCCATTTCTACTTTTGTACAGTCTGCAGGAGAAAGCTGATGCGAAGCTTGGGAGAGATACAAATCTTTAGAAATGGACTACAACAGCAGCACAAACTAATGCTAGATGCAGTAGTTGGTGGACAAATTATGTCCAAGACACCTGAGGAAGCAATCTCCATAATTGATTCCATGGCCTTGACTGACCAACAAGGCCAATACCACAGAGGACCCCCTAAGAAAGGAGGCATGCTTGAGTTAGGAGCAAACGATGCTATTTTAGCTCAAAACAAGCAGCTTCAACAACAAATAGACGAGGTGAAAAAGACCTTGAATGAGCTGCCGAAACAAATCAGAGAAGCTCGTGATTCTAACGGCAGCAGGTATATCAATGTGATATTTGTACTGGTGACCACCCGTCTAGTAATTGTCATTTCAGGGAAGAGGAAGTCAACTTCCTTGATAACCAGCAGAGGCCCTACCAAAGCAACTACCAAAGCGGGTCAAACCAACAAAATTTTCAGCCATGGAGACAAGAAGCAGGACCTTCGTACAACAAAGTTCTGCAGTAGCCCTACCAACAACCCCGCACATACCAAAATCAGCAGCCAGTATATCAGAATTCCAAATTGGAGAGACATTGAACCAGTTCATGCAACAAACAATGATAAATCAGAAGAACAATGAAACCACCATTAGGAGTTTGGAATTACAATTGGGACAGCTGGCAACTGATATGGCAGATCAGAAAAAAGGAAGATTCACGGCCAACACGGAACTAAATCCAAGGGACTCTTATCATGGTAAGAGGGATGATGATGAAGACGGACAATGAAAAGAAAACAGGCATCGAGCTAACGACGTAAAACAAGCGCTTCCTACGAGGGAACCCAGAATTTGTAAGTTGTTATTATTATAGTAGTGAATATTCGTACTAAGGTGTTAGAATAAGTTTTTTTTTATGAAAATGGTGAAAAGAATACTACAATTCAAAAACAAACCGAATCAGATTCAGGTATCGCTCAGCGGAACTAATGTCTCGCTCAACGGTACACTCGCTCAGCGAAATCATTGGACCGCTCAGCGATCTGGAACCGAATTGAGCATTCTATGTCTAAAGAAATTGAAGGTTCACCTAAACGATAAATCATGTGATTAGGTTAAATCTCTACGTGCTAATCTTTTCAAAGTAAATGATAACTAGAAGCACTTAGACCTTCAACCTAATGATCAAAATTATAAATTTGTAACCTTCAAATTAAAAGGGTGTCACATGATTCCTAGTTGGTTTATAAAAAGAAAAATTTTGAAAAAGAGAATCTTTTTAGTCACCCTATGATAATATGTCTAAATCTGAATCCAAAACATGTGGGAAATTCTGGCCACAATAAGCGGGAAATTCTAACCGCAGTTGCAGGAAATTCTGTCTGCAAAGGATTCAAAAATGAAAACATTATCTTTTGAAATTGATCATATGATTTCTCTAATACGTGCTATGTTAGCTCTTGGGAGAGGAATTTCTAATTGTTTTGCAGGCCTCAAAGCAACAAGAAAAACCCTTCCAAAGAAATTGTATAACTAGAGAATCAATTATGGTCAAACATAAAGGAAGAAGAGCATGAGTCTTCAAAGAGAAAGATGAGCCTCTATCTCCTCAATCTCAACAAGAAGTAGCCCAAAAACTGTCAGGAGGCTACATGAAAAGAATTCACCATTTGATCCATAAACAGGGAGCTTTCTAAACACCTTAATTAATTTTTTAGCATCTTAATTTTCTTTGGTTAACTTAATATTGTGCATAAAGACTTATTTGTCTGAAAACAATACTGAGTACTAGTTCATCTTATTTGAGATTGATGCATGAACAAATACAACACCTGAATTGAATTATTTCAGTATCCATAATAGATCTTTGTGAGTACATGCATAGATACCATAAACATGTCAAGATGCATTTCTACTTGTTTGCATAAACATAACCTTAAAAGTGTTTTCAAATCAAGGAAATTAATTCTGAACCAGGTGAGAGAGTGTACCCTATACACTAAAGTGAGATAGAGAGAATCACCATTGTTTTGCACAATTGAATTTGTTTGAGTCTCTCATTTTGAAAAAATTGTATGGAAAGAATAGGAAATGATCAAGGCATTATGTTCAGTAGAATTAAACCTACTCGGCCAAATAAGCCTACCATAAATAGGAATATCCTTTGATAACCCATTTGAGCCTAACATGAGAGGATTTTTGGTTGTTACATAATCCCTGAACCTGAAAAAGAAAAACAATAACATCCCTTAACTCCTAAATTAAGAGAGCATTCTATTGGATTATGTGCAAAAATCCAAGTCAGGGGAGATAAGGGTGAGCAAAAGTGGGAGCAAACACACATTGAATAAAAAAGAACAGTAGCAAGAACGCAGAAAAAGAAGAAAAATCTTATTCTCAATCACAAAACAAAAGAAAAGGAGAAAGAGAAAAAGAATTAAGAAAAAGGAAAAGAGAAAAAGAAGAAAACAATGTGGAGGAAAAAGCATAGGTGACAACAGGAGTTGGTAAATAATGCTCTTTTAGTTAAAAATTTTGCATATCTAGAAAAACCAATTTTCTTTGTAGCCTGGCCACATTACAACCCTCGGAATGTCCTTCAGTGATCCTTGGATGACCATACTATTGGATTGAATTGTGAGACAGATAACAAAATTAAATTGTTGTGATTCAATGGTGACAATTGAGAGAAACACTTACCTTGAACTGGTCCACTGACCAATGTGTGAATTAATAAATTTCCTTGATTGAAAAGACATTGGATAAGTGTGATTTGTTTATGGCATTCAAAGTGATTGTGCATTTGATTAATGTTATTCTATGATGTCTCACAAGTTTCAAGCTTAAACTGCATGAAATAATTCAATAAACTACAATAATTAATTGTTCATGAGCATCGATCTTTTGTAAAATAATTCTATTACCTCTTGTTTGAGGACAAACAAGGTTAGTCAGGGGGAGTGATAAGTGTCATAATTTCGCAAATTCAATCAGTAAAATGACACCTGTTTGCTTGAGTTTTAAAGAAGTATCTGACTAAATTCCCCACTTTTGTAGGATTTATAATATATTCCTAAAGACGGATGCAAGCATATTAGTTAAGGACAATCCCACAAAGAATGAAGCAAAGAGCAAAGTAGGCAAAAGAAGGAAAAAAGATAAGTTCTGAGAGGAAACCGCTCAGTGGTACAATGATGCCGGTCAGCACCTAAAGTCAAATCGCTCAGCGGTAAACACCAATCCGATGAGCGATGATACCCAGCCGCCACATTTATGAGGCCAGCTTGCAGCCGCCACAGCCTGGCGCCGCCTTGCAAAAGCCTGCAATCGCCCTGCCATCCTGCTCTAAACCACTCAGCGGACAGCCCGAGCCGCTCAGCGTTGTACCCACCAGGCCACTAACAGCCGCCGCATTTATTATCCCAGCCAAGCCCGCCGCCACCAACTGTCGCCTCCAGGAATCTGTCAGAAAAGCAGCCACTAGAAGCCGCACAGCCGCCAGAAAAGACTCAAGCGCTTAGCGAAGACACCATTCTGCTCAGCGGTGTCATCATTAAATCGCTGAGTGATTGAACCAACCCGTTAAGCGGTGAAACCCAAATATGCCTATAAATAGGAGGCCGAGGCATACACTTTGGGGGGCATCTTTTCCCATTCATACTTCATTCCTTTCTCAAATTTCTTGTACTTAAAAGCTTAGGTTAGTTTAGCAACAAAGAGGATGTCAGTGAAGGAGCCAAGAGTAATCAAGGAAGCTCGGCGGTCGTTGTCATGACAGCGTGAGAACGTGTCATGGTAAGCGTCCATCACCGTACCTCTGAGATTATCTCTTGTAAGATGGATTTCTAATCCTCTTGTTGTTGGGATTTTGATGATTATTATAGCATGATTGTATCCATGTAACTTTTGCATTATGAATCTATCATTTTCTATGATTTGCTTGAATCGATTTTACGCTTAATGCTTGTCTTTAGCTTAGCTACCTAAAGCATGATTTCAAACTGAATGATTGCGAGCGACGGCGGCATCATAAGTTAGAACTAAATCAATTCATCTGATAAAACTAATTGCTAGAAATGATAATTTTGATGTATTAAGTTATGGATGCATGAAACTATAATAGGATTCAATTCCCAACAAGCTTCCTGATCTATCTCTGATTTGTTACCATTTATCTTTCATGTCATTTATTTATCTTATTTAAATATCAATCAAATTACCAATCCTTCACCTTATTGTTTAATTAACGAACTCAAGAACGGTATTTATGCAACTCTCTGTGGATACGACTATACCCGACTATACTGCAATTGGATTCCTTGAGAGCCTGAAAGCTGTAAAGAAGGATATATATTAAACGATGAGAGTGCAAAAAGCTTTCAACAGGTCCATATTTTGGGTAACCATATTTTAAACGCATAAATGGGACCAAGTATTATCCCAACCAAAGTAGATGAAAACTTGGTAAGCCAGTTTATGACTTAAGCGTAAGTTAGCTAGCTAGGGTGTTTCAAAAGGCGTTTGTTCAAGTGTTCTTCACAAGTAGTAAGTTCCCTAGTCCTTCTTTTGTCTTTTTGTCATTGTTAAGGGTTGTTTGTGGCAGCGCCAGTGCAATTTGTAACATCCCGCTCCTTCCCTAAGTGAAATTTCCCCGATTTACTGTTCGTAGAGCATCCTGTATAGGTTAACATGCAGATATCAATAGAAACTTATCTGTTTAGCTTCTCGAAATTCTAATGACACTCAAAGGGTTCCTCATGACCCTTAGAATTTAGGGGGAAAATTGAACCGTCAGAAAAATGGAGTTCCGCTCACTTTCGGACGATTCCGCAGACACGAGAACAGTCCCGTTTGGGCCCATTTAGCCAGCCAAACTGAGCGGTGGGCCCCTATCTTGGGAAACCATACCATATGGGGGAAAAGATGGTAAAACCCCTGGAGCAACCTGATAAGTGCCCAAAATACACAATTTTCATCATTCAAAATGGCACTTATTCTCACATATTTTAAAGAATTATCTAATTAAATCNAAAATTCACAAATGCCTTGAAGTGATTATACCTTGAGGTAGAGGGGAATTAGAGGATCGCGACAATATAAGCGGAATATTTTTCAGACGACCATATGCGACGTACTTGGACTGCGAACGATAAAAAACGAGCGAAACGTGACTGAGTGGGCCCCAAACCTGCATTGACTACGTGATTGAATCTGATTCCAAGGGAAAATAATAAAAAAATTCAATTACTATTCATTGATTTGACCTTTGAATTATCTTTTGAATTAATTAATTATTAAAGAAAATAGAAAATGGCATTTTGGTAATTTTGTCAAGGGGCAAAAGGGTAATTCTTGGGGGCAGATTCTTGGCTATAAATAGCCCCATTCATAAAATTTTCACAAAAATTTGAAGAGTGGGGAAACTCTGCCCAGAAATCGTTCGGTGCGGAAACTCTACTGGAACACCTCTGGAATCAGGAACCGCTCTAGGAAGACCGAGCCACCAAGGAACCTACCTCTTTGCCACCATCTCCAGCCCTCTTTGCAGCCCAAGAAAGTGGGTAAACTTGGTTTGCTCATCTCCTTGGAGCTTATGTTTGTTTATGTTTATTTTGATGATTATGTAACTATGATGATTTATGTTAGAAATGCTATGCTAGGACTTAGGAGATGATTCTGAAGGGTCTTGTGACCTGGACTAGATAGTATTTTAAGGGTTGGAATATGTGTGAAAACCTCAAGAAGGATCCATGGACAAGGGGAAAGAAAGCAAGAAAAACGAAGATGTAGGTTTCAGCCTCGCCAGGAACTGCTGAGCGGCATCATGAGCCGCTAAGCGGACTCGTGAACCGCTGAGCGGGGAGGGATCCCGCTGAGCGAAGGGGGACAAAGACAAATTTTTTGACACGTGGACTCTAGGGCGCTGAGCGGCCAAGGGCTGAAACCTAAGGATAAGGATGGAAAATATTTTTTAAGTGTGAAAACTTTCAAGGACCGCTGAGCGGACCACAGGGGCGCTAAGCGGCCTGAAACTTAACCATTTTTACGAAACAAGGTTTATGAGAGTTGTCCTGGACACATATTTCCAACACTTATTAAGCTAAATGAGATGCATGATGTATGTTTATGACGATGTATGATGAACATTGCATGAAGTATGTTTAGGAGAATGTATGTAGATCATTTCATGAGGCATGTTTATGATGATATATATGGAACATTGCATGTAGATGATGTATGCGTAGAATGAGTGTAATGTCATACATCATGAGGACAGGTTGTCATGTAAGTGTTAGGACGACCTTAGAGAACTAGAGGTTAATCACCTAATATGTAAAGATTATAATTAAACAGTAGGGAATAAGTATGTAGTTACATGATAGGAATCCTTTCTCTTGGCACGTCTACGGACACGCCCCTCACCAGTCCCAAAAGGGTGGATTGGTCAATGAGGTTAATGGCATGATGATGAGATATAATGAGCTATGATGAGATATGATGAATAAAAAAGGGTGACGTCACACCTAAATTGTGAGTATGATGATGAGATATGAGTCCCCTCTTGGTTACTTCAAAAGGGTGCGGACCCCCACCTCCCTACTTGTAGGAAGGGTAGCCCACTTGATTGGCGGCAATGGACACTAGACCCCATCGGTGGTTAGCAACCACTCTGGTGTGAGCGCAGCTGGGTCGTCGTCAAGTTGGGAACAGAAGTGGTTGTAGCTGTAGGCCATAGCTACATGGGCGTGGGACCGATGTAACAAGAAGGACGCTACCCTGGTTCACTAGCCCAACCGGAAGCGTAAGAGATCCCCATGTTCCCCAAGCATGAGTACATGATGAATGAGTTACATGAGTATATGATGAATGAGTTTATGATGCATAAGTATATAATAATGTATGAATATTATGTAGCCGTCAAGAGAACGCTCGAGACGCCCTATATATGTACGCGAAGTAAAGATAATGAGCACGAGAATGTAGCTAAGAAAGATTAGACCCCCAGTCACATAGTAAAGTAGATAAAGCCGTTCAGGACTTTAGGCCAGATAATAATCAGTAGGATGTTAGTATGCATGTTCACTTAGAAATACCTGAGCGGCCTGGTTCATAAGAGAGTAAAAAGTACCTCCACACTAAGGTTAACCACTGAGGACGACTGTTCTCACCCCCATTCGCTTATGCTTCCAGGAGCAGGCGATGATTATGAGAGCCACGAGGAGCTCTACGAGGAGCCACATGAGGAGCAGTAGAGGACCGAGGACCAGCCAGTTTAGCTTGACACTGGATAGACATTTTGGATATGTATTTAGACATGTATTTTGATGTATGTATATGGCACATGTATGTAACTTATTATATTAGACTACTGTTGATGTAAATATTTGTGATGGACCACGTTTGCTTATGTAAATATTTATGTATGGATATCCGTTGTAAGCCATTAGCTCTATCGTTTGTATTATATGCTTTGATTCACGCGCGGCTCATATTTTGCAAATAAAGTAACAAACAGAAA
>QANU01018818.1:0-11413 GCA_003254905.1 Nissolia schottii
TCTCATTTCTCAATAAAATACTTTTATTTTTAATTTTTTAACTAATACCCTTAAAATATCGATGAGGGGATACGTATTGCTACCTTGAATGAAAAGGATAAAGCAGTTTTTCTATGACATGTTTACCTCGAGGGAGTGCAGTGACCACAAACTCTGTGTCCTAAATTTACACAAGGACAAGCGACTTTACACAAAAAGGACACAGGCAATGACTTTCATTTTCAAGGACTGAAAGAGGAGTAGAGTGTTAATGGCAACAACTTAATATCGCGGTATGGGTAGTTAGACACGCCATGTTATCTTGAATGTCCATTAAATTACGTTACGATTGTTTATTGAAATAAGATAAAAATATTAAGACACGTGAATAAGATAAAAATATTAGGACACGTGGACACAATCTTTTAGATTATGATAATGTATTTTTTTATTAAATTAATATAATAAGAATATTTTAACACTGAATAAAATATAAGACGGATTTATCCTCTTTTTCTTATGTTTTTGTCTTCATATCTTTGTATTTCTATCATGTTTCAACAACCAAACACAGTCTTACGTTGAAGGACTTTATCTTCACAATTTAAATTTTGGCTCATATATGAATTAGTATATATGTATATATACGTGTGTGTATATATATATATATATATATATATATATATTATTGTGTGCAAATATATAGTAAGATTTAATGTTGGTATAGTGGTTAGGGCATTGGGTTGGAGCTCCATTGTTTCATGTTCAATTCATGGTTTGGACATTGTTGCTCAACTAATTAAATAATATCTCTTGGGACTTTAGGCAATACTCCCCAAGCGTTGCCATTGGTGATTTTAAATAATAATAATAATAAATGTCACATCATACAAAACAGGTGTAATTTGGTAATATGTTTTGAAACAAAGATATTTTGCTAATATGTTTTATAAACATGGGCATTATAGTAAAAAACTCTGACCCTGACATAGTTGAACTTCCTAATCTCCAAGAACATGCAAGTGATAAAGAAATTGATGTATACAATTATAGTGAAGAAGAAAAAGAGTTTGATGATAAACTCAGTTATGAAAATTACGATGACAATTTTGAACTTTTAGAATAGTGCATGTAATTGTTTGAGAATTTGTAACACAATTTCATTTGAATATTATGTGTAATTTTCTTATTAACTTTTATTGCACAAATTCATTTTTACTATTTAATTATTTATAAGGATAATTTATTATATGTTAAAATAAATAGATAAATATTTGGTTGTATATTCTATTTAATTATTTATTATATTTAATAAAAATATTAATTGGATTAATTAAATGTACATCTATTTAATTAAATTTTGAATTAAACCTTTTTAGGGAAAGTGGAGAAGGAGTATGAGATGATATTGAAGAGAACAGCAGATAGCATTTGCATTAACAAAATCTAACCTTGGGTGCATATGTTTAACCAATGTGTTGTTTCTTACTTTTATTTGAGTTGCTACATTTCATGCATTTATAGGCTTATTCACTATTGTTGTAGTTCAAAATTTATCAATTCACTTTTTCAAGACCTTCTTTGCATTTTGCCTGTTCCAGTGTGCTTTTGATTTTTTTTTCACTTTTAATTTCTTGATGTAAAATTGGTCTAAAATGGGATTGGAGTTTAAAAACATGAAGAATATTTAAAAATTAAAAGTTAAATATAGCGGCGGTTTAAAACCGCTGCAAATACAATATTTAAAAATTAATGGTTAAAAATAGTAGTGGTTGCCAACCGCCGCAAATAATTTATAAAGAAAATATAATTTAAATATAATCGCTGTTCTAAATCGCCACAAAATATTTAGCGGTGGTTATTCCAGCGGTTGTTAAAAACCATCGATGAAGGGTTTTTCGACACATAGGATTGCAACAGATACTCAACCGCCGCAAAAACACAATTCTGAATTGCTTCAAAATTACCTTTTTGTTGTAGTGATACAAACTGTGTTTCCTCTGAAATATATATTTTAATTGTTAAGTTATATTAAATAAATAATAATAATACAAAATGTACAAAGGAAAAGAGTTTTTTTTTTTTTAAGATTAAGGTGAAAATGAATGACAAAGTTTGTAATAAAGAAGATAAATATAAATTAATTAAAATATGAGAGATGTAAATAAAAGGAAATACTAGGTTGATGTTTTTTTATTTTGTTTGTAAAAAACAAAATATTAACTAGTGAAAATGTAGAAATGGATAATAGAAAATAAAATACAAAAGTGGTAGAATGGTGACTCAAACCTGTATTACAAGAGAAGCATAGCCTCCCAAAATTACCACTAAGCTGGTCAGGTTCTTTTGTTTGATAGCAAACATAAATGGTATATATCGGATTGTATCATCCCCTAGGCCAATCCATGATGGGTGAACTCATGAAATCGTAAGTAAACTCACGAGTTTGACTGAGTTCAGTTGAGTTTACACAAAAATGAGTTTACGTCCGAGTCAGGTCAATTTTGATATCTAAGATTGTAAAATTGGATAAGTTCAAAATAAGTAATATATTTAAATTATTTTATTGAAAATAATTTTTAACTTTTATATTTTTTTTATTCATATCTATTAATTAAAAATATTAAAAATAATCAAATAAACGGATGTTTATGATTAATGGGCATCAACCTTTCATCAAATAAATCATCTGACTAAGAAAAAAAATGAAGAAAAGTAAAAAAGGTAATAATTGATGAAAACTAAAAAATAAACTCTTTTTGTTGCTCTTGGTAGAATTAGCTAGAGCCTGGAGTATTATATATTTATCGTGATTCACGCGTTTAAAAAGTTTTTAATTTTTTCTGATATGCCAACCAAACCAAAACCAACCAAAAGGATTGGGAGGCACAAAGGTGTGAAGATAAAGTTTTAAGCTGCAAAAGCCAAATATTCAAGCAGCCAGCACGTAGACAATCTGACCCACAAATCCCCTTCTTCAATTTTATCAGTCTTTCATTCAATACCAACGTTAAGAATCATTTTTTCTAAAATTTTAAGTGATTGAATAAAGACATTTAAATAATTTTATATACTTAAACGGTTAGAATATCTCTTAATACACTTTTAACACAATAATTTTTTTAACTTAAGGTGTGAACAATTCTTAGAAATTGAAATTGACAAAGATCAAACTTTTAATTTCTTGACCGGCATACCACGTTCGAAAATAAGTATTTTTTTAGACCAAATATTAACGTAAAAAAGAGTTATTCATACCTTTTTGCTTATGTCAAAGTAATTAGCTCAGCATCATGCTTAAAAAACTGATACCAGTTGAGACAGTATTATATATTTCCGGCCCATTTAATAATATATGTTTCAAAAATATTATCTGTTGTTAATTTTTATATATTTTTTAACCCTTACAAATTGAATTCAATGTTAGCAATGTTTATGGGGCAATAAATCTTCTACCAATTGTCAACTAACAAATCCTAATACTCCCCTTCACGTCGACTTTAATCACAAATTTTTTTTGTGCATTTTTCTTATGCGAAGGGATAATTTTCTCTTTTATTTATGTAAAATAAAAAATTAAATTACTATATTATCAGTATAAATTGTTTACACTGTCAACAAACATATTTTCTTATTTATGAGTTTTAAGATAATTTTAATTATTTATCAAACTATTTGATCAATCGATGTTCATATTATAAAAGTGCCCCACCCAAAACCAAGAACGAAGAATAATCCTTTGAGCATAGATATATTTTCTCTCTTAAATAACGTTTTTTTTAATGATTGATGTCTTCTCTTAGAATTATAGTGTTCTTCTACCTTATATTACAAGAATAGTGAAGGTTTTAATTGTATTTTTTTTTAATCTGGGAGTGCACTAATTTTAATTCAAAGCTCTTCATTAATGCAAATATGCATCAGATTTAAAAGTTTTTTTTACAAGGTACTTATGTCCATGAGAATTTTTTAAGCACACATGTGCTATTTATTACTGTATGTTTATAATTGTTTTTGTACGCTACAATTAAAGTTTTTTCTTTTTACATTCATAGGATCTTCAAAGCTCTGTTTTCTATGCAATAACTCTGATTTTCTAAAAATCTTCTACGTCCAATATTTAATTAGATTTATATATTCCACGGGCAAATATTCTTACAAACTTTGAATTGATATTTTATTTTGCTTTACATTATTTTATGTAATATACCAGAAATTATTTATAATTTTTTGATTTAGCAAAATTTATTATAACCAATTTCATAAATTTATGATTATAAACCAATAATTGGTTTTAAAAACGATATTAGGTATCATTTTTAAAATAGTGGGCCACACAATTTTGATATAAAAGTATTTGTGTTGCATTGTTTAGGTAAAGTTTATGTTTACACGGCTTGGTGGAACTGGTTACATTATGGAGGATTAAATTAATGAAGCGTTCTAAGAGGATTTAGTAGTTTAGGCGAAGTTTATGTTTACATGGCTTTAGCCTTAGATAAGGATCAGTCCATCTAGACTATTATTAGAAATGTTGAGTCCCATTTACATGTGTCACCCCCATAATTTTTTAAATTATTATATTTAATATCTTATTATATTTTTTATGTTAAATTTTAATTCAAATAAAAAAATTATCTCTTTAAGTACACTCACATGTTTCTCTTTAATTTATGGAAATATTGTATGTATCATCTCCCATATTAAAATTAAAATAAAATTGTGTCCATCAAATAAAAAGTTTCAGCCCATAATATGTAGAATAACCAGGTAGAGTTTAGGGTGTACAGGTTAATTGCTAATGATTATAGGTTAAGCTTTCATATGTAAGCTTTAGCAACTATCTATCTAATTATTACGAATAATAAAATTATAGGATTATCTAAAAATTAGATTATGCTTTTTGTTTACTACATACAAAAATTTACTTGTGATTTTTTAGAGCAAAAGCGCTCCCATAAAAAACTTTAGCAAACGAAGTCTTAGGCTTGGTTTCATAATGATCTAGCTGTCTAAAAGCTTAACTCTTTAGGCTCTCTAAAACCTGTTCTAGAAAAGTTATTGTAGTGTTGTTAGGTAAAATAATCTTTAAAGTTGCTCTCACTAAGCACAAACCATAAAAATAGTGTTTGATAAATATATCATGAATTTGTTCCCGTGGGTTCCAGAGTCGCCTAACCTACCACAACCAAAACACAATGACTCACGAATGGACGAGGAAGGGTGACCACAACCAAGATAGAAAATCGGAGGCGACGGTTCGTATGGGTCAGTCCAGAAGGAGCGCTGCCAAGGTCTCAAATTACAAGAGGCTCGAGACACGTGGGAGATGGTAAAACAAATGGGTTTCTCATCCAACGGAGAGGAAATGGTAGTGGAAGCCATGGCCAAGGGTGAATGGGAGGCCCAAGAAGAACAAGGTCTAAACATGGAAGCGCCAAAGAAGAAGAGGGGGATGCCTAAGAAGAACAAGTTCGATCAGTGAGGGCTACGAGATTTTCTCAGGTTGGTGTTCTCTAACATTTTGCCTATGAATTTAATTTGTTGGAAAGCTAGGGGAATTAGGGGAAAGGAGAAAGATCTTGTGATCAAGAACCTAGTTAGGCAACATAAATGTTTTTTTTTTTTTCTGGGCTTGGTGGAGATTAAATATTCAAAGTTGTCAGAACTAAAAGTGCGTAAGTGGTTTGGGGGTATGGAGTGTGGATGGGCGCATTCTCCAGCTGTGCAGGGTGGGGGTGGGCTAGTTGGTGCTTGGGATAAGGGTTCCTTTACAAGTACCAATGTAAAAATTGCCTAGAGATGGATTTTATTTGAAGGGGAGATCACCAGTAAAGCTTTCAAATGTGAGTTTTTGGTGATTTATGCTCCAAATGACTGTCATGGGAGGAAGAAACTGTGGGAGGAAATGATTGAGCTACATAACTCCCTGAGTGTTCCGTGTTTGGTGATGGGAAACTTAACGAGGTTCTGTATACACAAGAAAGGAATCGGGGTTCATGTTGTGTGGGAAGTACGGAGGAGATGAGAGAGTGGGTTTAGGAGATTGGGTTAATCAACCTTGCGCTTTGTGGGAGAAAATTCACATGGGCTAGAGGTGTATCGATGAGCTAACTAGATAAAATGCTTATCGATCACGAATGGAGCCTGAAGTTCTCTAATATGACATTGAGCAACAGCGGTAAACTTTGTCTCAGACCATACACCATTAAAGCTAGAATTGGAACAATACATGGGGAACCCATGCCATTCAGGTGCATGGATGCATGGTTTACACATCCAAAATTCAAGTAAATGGTGAAGCATGAATGGGAGATGATGAGAGGCATCCCCATTTTGGAAAGGCTCAAACAAATCAAATCCCCACTTAGGAAATGGAACAAAGAGATTTTTGGTAACATGGATAATATGATAGATAAACTGGAGAAAGAACAGAAGGTAACATTGAAGAGGCTCGAAGACAAGGAAGACAATTTAGGGGATCTAGCTAGGTTGAAAGCTATCAATGCTTACTTAAGGATATGGTATAAAAGGAAGGAAGTGCATTGGAGGCAACTATCAAAAAAGAGACATACCAGGCTTGGGGATCGAAACACTAAGTACTTCCATGCAGTGGTGGAGGGTAGAAGGAGGAAAAATCGTATCGATCAGTTGCAGGTGGGAAGAAAAATGCTGAAGAATAGGAGAAGCATCAATGGTGAAATCCTAAAGTTTTATCGGTATCTTTACAAGCATTCGAACCCACCTACAAAGGCATTTTCCTTCAAATTATCCACCTTAGGCTCTGTTGCTCTAGAAACTTGTGCAAAAAGAAGACTCATTGGTTGTTGATATTGAGCATTAGTCAATTATAGGGCACTTTCAACACTTGCAGAACTTGCAGTAGAAGTAACCTCTGAGACCTGATGAGCAGAGTTGGATTTGTGCTTGCTTTTCTTGTAATGAGGAGGATAACCAATGATTTTGTACCATTGCTCCTTGGTATAACCAAGCACTCCACAATGAGCACACTAAGGTCTATCATTGGAATTCATCTTCTTGTTGTCTTGATTATTTCTCACAGCAAATGAAACATGAGATTCGGCATAATTACCAACATCACTCTATTTCTCTTCTTGCTTTACCAAGGAAAAAAACCTTGTTGATAGGAGGAATAGGATCCATTAAGAGGATTTGACCTCTTATGGCAGAATAAGAATCATCTAGACCCATTAAAAAACCAATGGCATNTGGTGTTCTCTAACATTTTCCCTATGAATTTAATTTGTTGGAAAGCTAGGGGAATTAGGGGAAAGGAGAAAGATCTTGTGATCAAGAACCTAGTTAGGCAACATAAATGTTTTTTTTTCTGGGCTTGGTGGAGATTAAATATTCAGAGTTGTCAGAACTAAAAGTGCGTAAGTGGTTTGGAGGTATATGGAGTGTGGATGGGCGCATTCTCCAGCTGTGCAGGGTGGGGGTGGGCTAATTGGTGCTTGGGATAAGGGTTCCTTTACAAGTACCAATGTAAAAATTGCCTAGAGATGGATTTTATTTGAAGGGGAGATCACCAGTAAAGCTTTCAAATGTGAGTTTTTGGTGATTTATGCTCCAAATGACTGTCATGGGAGGAAGAAACTGTGGGAGGAAATGATTGAGCTACATAACTCCCTGAGTGTTCCGTGTTTGGTGATGGGACACTTAACGAGGTTCTGTATACACAAGAAAGGAATCGGGGTTCATGTTGTGTGGGAAGTACGGAGGAGATGAGAGAGTGGGTTTAGGAGATTGGGTTAATCAACCTTGCGCTTTGTGGGAGAAAATTCACATGGGCTAGAGGTGTATCGATGAGCTAACTAGATAAAATGCTTATCGATCACGAATGGAGCCTGAAGTTCTCTAATATGACATTGAGCAACAGCGGTAAACTTTGTCTCAGACCATACACCATTAAAGCTAGAATTGGAACAATACATGGGGAACCCATGCCATTCAGGTGCATGGATGCATGGTTTACACATCCAAAATTCAAGTAAATGGTGAAGCATGAATGGGAGATGATGAGAGGCATCCCCATTTTGGAAAGGCTCAAACAAATCAAATCCCCACTTAGGAAATGGAACAAAGAGATTTTTGGTAACATGGATAATATGATAGATAAACTGGAGAAAGAACAGAAGGTAACATTGAAGAGGCTCGAAGACAAGGAAGACAATTTAGGGGATCTAGCTAGGTTGAAAGCTATCAATGCTTACTTAAGGATATGGTATAAAAGGAAGGAAGTGCATTGGAGGCAACTATCAAAAGAGAGACATACCAGGCTTGGGGACCGAAACACTAAGTACTTCCATGCAGTGGTGGAGGGTAGAAGGAGGAAAAATCGTATCGATCAGTTGCAGGTGGGAAGAAAAATGATGAAGAATAGGAGAAGCATCAATGGTGAAATCCTAAAGTTTTATCGGTATCTTTACAAGCATTCAAACCCACCCACAAAGGCATTTTCCTTCAAATTATCCACCTTAGGCTCTATTGCTCTAGAAACTTGTGCAAAAAGAAGACTCATTGGTTGTTGATATTGAGCATTAGTCAATTGCAGGGCACTTTCAACACTTGCAGAACTTGCAGTAGAAGTAACCTCTGAGACCTGATGAGCAGAGTTGGGTTTGTGCTTGCTTTTCTTATAATGAGGAGGATAACCGATGATTTTGTAGCATTGCTCCTTGGTATAACCAAGCACTCCACAATGAGCACACTAAGTTCTATCATTGGAATTCATCTTCTTGTTGTCTTGATTATTTCTCACAGCAAATGAAACATGAGATTCGGCACAATTACCAACATCACTCTATTTCTCTTTTTGCTTTACCAAGGAAAAAAACCTTGTTGATAGGAGGAATAGGATCCATCAAGAGGATTTGACCTCTTATGGCAGAATAAGAATCATCTAAACCCATTAAAAAACCAATGGCATTTTTAGTTTCCAGAAATTTCAAAAACTGCCTTGTTCCTTGACAATTACATGAAAGCAATAGGCGATAATCTCCCAATTCAATCCAAATTGTCTGCAATTTTGTGTAATATTGAGTTACAGATAGCAAACCTTGCTGAGTGTTGGCCAATTCCTTCTTGAGTTCAAAAATTCTTGGACCATTGCCTTGTTGAAATCTATCCTTGAGATCTTGCCAGATTCCAGCTGCAGTAGAATGAGAAATTATGCTTGCTGAGATCTCCTTGCTTATTGAATTGAGGAGCCAATAGCAAACAATGCTGCTGATTCTATCCCAAGAAGCCATCAAAATCTAATTATTTTCAAGCCTAGGCAATGAGCCATCAACAAAGGACATCTTGTTCTTGGCTATCAATGCCATTTTCATGGATCGAAACGAAAAATAAAAATTGTCACCATTGAGTTGTTGAGAAACCAACAATAAACCAAGTCCATCAGAGGACAAGATTGAATAAGGATTTGTGAATTCTCCTAAGCTTTGAGTAGCCATTGAAAAAATTTAAGGAAAACAGAGAAAGAATGCAGGAAAAACTGAAAGAAAAATTAAGAGAAGTGATGAACTAAACATCAATTTCTACATAGTCACCATTGAAATCCTCAAAGGAACTCAATAAAAAAGAACCAAGATCTTGAGAATTTAGGTGAGAAATCTACCTCAATCCTTTGTGAAATCACTAGAAAAAGCTCAAGAACAGAATTGAAGTTCAAGATATTTCTGAAAATTCGCAACAAGAGGGAGCAGAATTGAAGAATTGAGATCGCGAAAGAGAAGAAAACGTGAGAGAATTTTGAGAAGAAATGCGAAAAAATCATCTGATACCATGTTGAAATTAAAGAATACTGATTAGAGTGAATGAATGTTGCATTACTTGGCTAGCAAGCTAACCATTTATACAAGTGTTGTTTGTTGTCATAACAGCAACAACAGAAAAACAATTTCTGTTATAATACAAAGGCAAATTATAACTAACTTAACTACCAAGTTAAATAACTAATGAAAATACACTTCATTATTTTGATAATGCACCCAAAAAAGAAAAAAAAAATTTTAAACTCCACTTATGTGAAGAAAAACAAAATATTGAATTGTGCTTTTTTTTTAATTTCGTTTACAAGAATTTTAAAATAAAATATTTTCATGATTTAATATTGAAAATATATTAAATAAAAAAATAAAAGCAATGTATTATTCTATTTATTCGATATCTAATTGCACTTTTTGAAAAATCCATCATTATTAATTTGAATTCTAATTAAATAAATAAGCATGCGATTATTTCGACCCAAAACTGACATTTACTTTCCACAAATAATCCATGAACGTTATCCTGAGCAAAATCTTTTGCATTTTTTCTTCAGATTTTAATTCGTACCTTCATTTTGTGGTTGTTCTCCTCTCTCTGATCATTCTCATTGACAAACTTCGTTCTTTTGTTCACATTGTTGAAATTATGTTCAACAGGAAACATTTTCTTTTTGTTCACAACTTCACACAGTTTAATCATAGTAACAAATGGACCCAAACCGGGGCAAGGGAAATGATCCACATTCACAAAGTCTTGTTCATCTTGCTTGATGGCTTCCATTCCACTTTTCCAAGGGGTTAGCGTCAAAGTCCAAATCCAAGAAATGGATCCTATTATGTCGAGAAGGTTATAATAGGTGACAACAGTGTGGAGAGAAAAAACAGAGAACAAAGAATTTAATCTCAGCGGAAGAAGAACAAGACTGTATGGATATAATTGGTAAAGATACATGTGGTTAATACATTATAGGTCATAGTGAATGCCATAACTCTGATGTCATGTAATACATTGTGGGTGGACGGGTGAAAGGACAACAACAAATACAAGAGAATAAGAGATAGTAGAGAATAATTAGAATAAATTGGGACTCTCTATTTATAGACTAAAAAGAAAATATTAACTTAATAACAAAATAATAATAATAATAATAAACCAAAATATAATCAAACTAAATAAATAATTAAATCAATCTAATATATTTTAAATATAATATTATTGTTAACCCTACACATTATTAATGTACACATTATTAAAGTATACGCTCCTTTGATGAGCTTAAATTAGTTTTGCTTGGACTCAAATATTTTGTTTACAGTTGTGTTTCATGCTTAATCTTTTATGTTAATGGCCAGTGAAAGAAACAATTTGTTGGGATAATAAAAATTCAAAAATAGGGGCAAGCATGTAATAAAAAGACCAAACGGTGTACAAATGCACCGCATTTATTTGATTGAATAATTATAGTAAGACAACAAGCATTCAAATGCCAGATTTTAAGGCTAAACAAGCCTTAGCATATTTCTAAAACACTTACACAGACACATGAACTCAGAAAAACAGACACACATAATAGACATATATTATAAACTTTATTGAAACTAAAACGACATATTTGTGCCATCAGAAGTAATTAAAGCGAGCA
>QANU01018855.1:0-20191 GCA_003254905.1 Nissolia schottii
ATCATTCTTCTCAATTCACTCTTCTATTCTCATTTTTCTCTGTTGTCTGCTTATGCTTTTCACTGATAGATCCATTTCCCATTGTTCATGACAATCATTGGGCCGGACTTGCTTTCTGTGCAGCATTTGTGATCCACCTAGTTCTAGTATTGCGTTCATGATGAGAAATAGAAATGTATGCTACGTTTGCTCTGTCGCTGAAATCTTTGAGAAAGATGAGATCGGGATTGAATTGGTTAGCCTTTGCCTACTCCATTTCACTCGACAGCATTTTATAGCGTTAAAACTTGTTATCCTGATATGTTATTGTATTTTGGTACTGACAACTCCTATTATTTATATAGCTAGGAGAAACAAACAAACTATTATAAATTCATATGTACGTGTGAGTGTAACGTACAACATCACATGAAGTCTTGCAGCAAATAAGCCTACCCCACCAAATTTAACACTAATCCAAGTGTCAATGAATTGGCTCCTCTGCTCACTGATGGACAATAGTTTTTTCTTATGTTTGTACATCAACCCCAAATAGATTTACACCCAAAATATTCAACTTAACCAAATTGGACTAAGCAAAGCACCAACACAAGCACCCATTGGCTAAATAAAGAAATGAAAATCTCCAAACTAAATGCCAGGAAGTGATGTGTCCAGTCCATCCCCCAGCCAATACTACAGAACATTCACCAGAAACCACCAAAAATAGCATCCACAACGCCTCAATTGATCCAGCAGGAATGTATTTCAGTTTTGTCGAGCAGATTAGTACCTCTCTAGACTAGCCACAAGGAGAGCAAATTGACCCCACTCATCAACACTGAACTAGCCACCTGCTACTGAGACATCAATAACATGTACTAATGGCTTGCAATTCGGGCATAAATAAACCATCCACAAACACTCTCTAGCAATTACCCCTAACACCACAAACAATGACAGCATGCCATCACCTCTCCTTGCTTTAATAATCAACCCCAAAATAACATTTGTTCCTTGACCTCCTCAACTGAGATGATTTTATTTTCAAAAATACTTGTATTTCTACATTTCCAAATTGACCATATAACTGCCATGTTTTCCTTTGTATAGGCCACGCCAACAGCCTTTAGGATCCCCCGAGCTACCCATGAGATGCCAAGTACACCAAAGAGCCCGAACAAAAAAAGCAATGGAAAATAAGTGATGAATTGTTTCTCATTACCAAAGAGCACACAAGATAATAAGCTTCCACAATTTATCATTGGTGTTGAGTTTCTCTATGAGCACAAACCAAGTTAAGAGTTCCACCCTCGGTGGGACTAGACTTCTCCATAACCCTTTAACTGCGTTATAGGATGACATGGAACCCACTAGCTTGAGCTTGTCTCATACAAAGACTTAGGATCCTAACTCAATCATCACACAGATCTATAAGGATACTTGTTCGCATCAGATAAGTTCTTTGTATATATATATTTTTTTCATTAAAATCAAAATCACTAAAGAATATTCTTTGATTCTATGCTATGCGAGAAAAAGCGATAAGATTCTTACAATTTGAGTTAATGAGAAACTAATTAATTGTAAACCTTTATTCCAGATATAAGGCATAGCTAAAGGGATCAATAATTTATTTTGTATTCCATATCTCAAATTAATGAAAAACTCACTTGATTATAAACTTTTATTCTAGATGTGGAGAATACTGGAAGGGACCAATAATTTATTTTGTATTCCATATCTCAAATTGAGGCTGGTACATCTTTAGGGCCTGGAGGGTACATGTGCCTTGTAACTGATTGTGTGCCCACATGTTTCTTCTCTTCTCACGTAGGCAGATCACAATCTCAAGTACAAAAAAGTATCCCCTCATACCATAGGTTTAGAGCTCCCTCGAGGTCAGGGGTAGTGTTTGTTCCAGCGGGGCATCCATTCCGGATTGGGACTTCCAAGAAAAATAAAGGTATGATTATATTGTGTTATGTGTGATTATTGTTATGTTATTAGTTTGTTGCACTTTTGCTAATCCAGAATTGAATTACACTACCTAGTATGTGATGAGTTGTGCAATATTACAGGGAAGAAGAACGTCAAGAAAGCATTTGAAAAAGGAAGCACAGTAACAAGCCATTAACTCCCTTACTGATACTTTGGAGGAGAGCGTGACCAAGCTATGCTTGATGTAGAGGAAGGTGCAAATACGAGTAAAATAAGTTGGTCACCGATTGCAATTTGTAATGATCAATTATCTTTGTAGGTGCAGATAGATTGAATTTATCACTTATCGGCTTATTGGCTTATCGCTTATCCGCTTATCACCTCGCTTATCCGCTTATCGTCTTATCGACTTATCCGCTTATCAATTATCGGCCGCCTATCACTTATCGACTTATCGCTTATCATCTTATAGACTTATCGCTTATCGTCTTATCGACTTATCGACTTATCGGTTATCGGTTATTGGTTTATCGACCTATCGCTTATCGGCTTTACCGCTTATCGCCTTATCCACATATCACTTATCACTTATCAACGCCTTATCAGCTTATCACTTATCGACTTATCCCCTTATCAGCTTATCGCTTATCGGCTTATCGGTTATCAATGCCTTATCAGCTTATCGCTTATCGCTTATCGACTTATCCCCTTATCGGCTTATCGCTTATCAGCTTATCGGCTTATGGGCTTATCGACTTATCGCTTATCGACGCCTTATCCGCTTATCGCTTATCAGTTATCGCTTATCGCTTATCGACGCCTTATCCGCTTATCACTTATCAGCTTATCGCTTATCGGCTTATCACTTATCAGTTATCGGCTTATCGCTTATCGACGCCTTATCTGCTTATCACTTATCAGCTTATCGACTTATCAGCTTATCGGCTTATCAGCTATTAATTATCGCTTATCCCCTTATCGTTTATCGGCATATCGGCTTATCCCCTTATCGCTTATCGGCATATCGGCTTATCCCCTTATCGCTTATCCACTTACCCGCTTACCCACTTATCACTTATCCGCTTATCGCTTACTCGCTTATCGCTTATCCCTTATCGCTTACCCCTTATCGCTTATCGCTTAATCGGCTTATGGCTTAATCGGCTTATCGCTTATCAGCTTATCAGCTATTAATTATCGCTTATCGACTTATTGCTTATCGACGACTTATCCCCTTATCGCTTATCCACTTACCCGCTTACCCACTTATCGCTTATCGCTTACTCGCTTACCCGCTTATCGCTTATCGCTTATCGCTTATCGCTTACCCCTTATCGCTTATCGCTTAATCGGCTTACGGCTTACGGCTTATCGCTTATCAGCTTATTGGCTTATCGCTTATCAGCTTATCAGCTTATCGACTTATCGACTTATCGCTTATCGACGCCTTATCCGCTTATCGCTTATCAGTTATCGCTTATCAACGCCCTATCCGCTTATCACTTATCAGCTTATCGCGTATCGGCTTATCGACGCCTTACCCCCTTATCGTTTATTGGCTTATCGGCCTATCCGCTTATTGGCTTATCCCCTTATCAGCTTGTTGGCTTATTGACTTATCGCTTATCGGCTTATCGCTTATTGACTTATCGCTTATCGGTTATCGACTTATCGCTTGTCGACGCCTTATCCGCTTATCACTTATCAGCTTATCCCCTTATCACTTATCGGCTTATCGACTTATCGCTTATCGACAGCTTATCCCCTTATCGTTTATCGGCTTATCCCCTTATCGCTTATCCGCTTATCGGCTTATCGCTTACCCGCTTAACGCCTGCTTATCGCTTATCGCTTAATCGGCTTATCGGCTTATCAACTTATCGCTTATCGGCTTATCGCTCGACTTATCGACTATCGCTTATCGGCTTATCGACTTATAAACTATCGTTTATCGACTATCGCTTATCGGCTTATCAATAAGCAAAAAAGTTAGCGGAATGGACAGATAGAACACCACTTCCACATTAAAAAATCGGAGGAAAATAAACAATAAAATACCTAGCCATGTCTTCAAGTGGGGCAGGTCCCAGGTAGTATTTGTTGTTTAATTTGTCTGGTGTAGATGTGAATCTGTACAATTGACATGAGTTCCGTCAGCAAACTTGTTCTCTGATTTCTAAATAAACCAATCATGTCATATATACATGTATCAATAAGCTTAAAGAATATGGAAAAAAAAATCTTATAACTTACACTATTACTCCAGTCAAAGCAGGGTGCAGTGAGTCTCCTTCCTAAAGAAAAGAAAGATCACAAATTATAAATAATAGCAATTATTAATGATTATACAAATAACAAGCACATATGAATAAATAAAGAAAAAAAAAAAACTTGAACGTTGCCGGTAACTCACCTTGTAGAAGTTTACCAGAGTCTTTTGATCATATTCACATTCCAAATATTACACAACAAAAGATTGAATAAATTGCCACCCAAAACACAAGTGAAAATTGAAGGTAACACTGAAAGCACAGAAAGTTGATGGTAGGAATGCTAGAACATACAAGTTCAAAAGTGTTCGGTTATAAGGTAGGTGGAGGGCAAGATTTTAGCGGGTAAATAAATGAACGCCTCAAATGGCAAAAGAACGGGGAACGTAAGATTATTACAAAATGGCATCTAGGTTATATATAGCTACTTATAGAAACCGTCAAAGTAAGTTTACCTGCATGGCAAGCTTTTCCTTTTCAGGGCAACTCGAACACAATAAGCAGCACCTCGCTAAAAGAAATTGAAAAAATTTATAAGAGAAAACAACATAATCGGGCACTACCAATGGCCAGTTTTACCTGCATGTTGCAATGGCAATAGAAAATATTCGCACCAACAATGTGAGTGCTCAATTTCAATTAATTAATTGCTACACTGTTGGGTGGCAATTGGAAAACCTACAGCTACCACAGTCAATAGAAATAAAATGTGCCCTTACGCAAATAGCTCCTCCTTTCTCCTCCAATGTGCAAGTTCTTGCAGGGTTTTCAGGTGTTCCTCGGTGGTCAATGCACGCTGCAAAGATTTTTAAAAAATGGCATATCTGAGCAAAATTGGAGAAAACTGGGAGAATTCAATATGGTGTGCACAAAAAATACAATCATGTGACCTAAATCAAATACACGTCTGTAGTTCTTTATGTAGCCAACAACTTTCTCATCATATTCAAATCCGAAGTTCCACACCAGTGAACCATAGCCAAAAACCCGGAAAACCATGGCTGAATGACTTCTGAGGAAATTAAAAAATATGAGATCATCATAACAACACCAAATTACATCCACAGTTCCATATAAGTGGACTATCTTATACTTTAAAACAGAGACCACATACAAAAAGTACAGAAAATTCAGTCCCTTTTCTCCACCTTCACATGGAGGCGGTGAGAAGAGTAACGCTTCTTTTTCTTTCATGAAATTAAAAAAAAAAAAAAAAGACTAAACAATCAACCGAAAATCCCTCAACAATTAAGCCTTAAAATCAAATAAAGAATAATAAAGGGATCCTAATTTCTTGTTCGAAAATCCGAAAGGACAATCAAGAATCACCGGCATTGAGTAACTTGTTAGGGAGTGAATGAAAAAAAGAAAAACAAAAAATAGAGAAGGAAAAAGAAAAAAATTGGCACTGATTCTTACATTCAGATGCTGAACGTTCCCGAGAAAATGAGAAAGATTGGATTTACGGCAATGATTGCACGAAGAGAGAAACAAACGAAGAGGAATGATGCCAACCAGATTAGGGATTACGCAAATTAGGGTTCCGATTGCAGAGAGTTGCAGAGAGAGAAGCAGAGGAGAACAGAGAAGATGGGAATAGAGATCAGCTATGTTATTCCATAATTCCCTTAACTCTTCCTTTACACCCTTTTATAGCTGAACCTTCAATCAGCTATATGAGTGGTAAAAGTGGAGAGGGGTGTTGAGGGAGAGATACATTGAACCTGGACAATATGGTGAAGCGGGAATCGTGGAATAATTAATGTGCAATCCAGTAACCTTAAATTGAAGTCAGAGAGAGACGGAAGAGAAAAAACTGAATTAGAGGTTCATCGAACCTGGACATGTGGTGTGGGAATAGTGCCGCGAATCTATTTATGGTTGGCAGGTTAGGTTGAGGAAGTTAGCTTTCCACTCATTAACTTCCAGCTAGCCGCTTGATTTGTGTGGCTTGTTTTTCAAACACCATTCCTATTTACCCATGATTGTTGTTTGTTTCAACACATTTAGTATTTTTGTGAATATTGCCAAAGCTAGAAATGTGCAATACTACTACAATCTCTCAAGAATCAAAAAAATTAACGAAGGAAAAAAAATAAAAAAAAGTTGTGCCCATACAGCAAAGATTTGCTAGAACGAATTCTACTTTTTGTTAACGGAAGTGTTTATCAAAATAAAATCTCATGTCTGTAACACAATACTATAGTCAAGTTTTCCCAATTTGACAAAGCAATGTTAAACATTCAGCTCTACAAAAATATAGATTGAAAATATAAGAAATTGAGCCAAGGTAGAGAGATACAGAAAAGATCAGCATTTGAAAATCAATAATTTTATTTTCACGCTTAAATATCCAATATCTTGAAAAAAAATCATAACATTGACATTTAGTGAGGATCACAAATACGATGAAAAATGTAATCACTCTCTCTCCAACAAATTATACTATCTCTTTTGCTCTCAATTTCTAAAACACGCGGGCATCAACATAATACAATTAGATATCAACATAATAGTCATAGATAGCAACATAATGGCAATAGGTATCAACATAAAAAAATGTATCAACGTTCACTACAAGAAAAACGCTAACCTATTGGATTTACCGTCAATATTTTTTTGATTACCTTCGGCATTTTGGCTTTCTGTCAGTTTTACCGTCGGAAAGAGACTAATGGTATAAGTCTCGATGGTAACTTATTACAGTCAGATATCACAACCAGACAGTAATTACTGTCGAATATTATAATCTGAAGGTAATTATCGTGGGGTAACCCGACACAAATGACAGTCTAGGAACGGTTCATACTGAACCGGTTACAGTCGACTAAAACAAACAATAATAATATTAATATTTTATTATGTTTACCGTCGGAATTAATTGACAAAAATTTAATGATATTTTATTCATTAATTTTTTATGATTTATCGTCGACTAAAATTGATGGTAATATATTAATATTTTATTAATATTTTAAAATTATTATCGTCGATATATTATTGTGGGTAATGTCTGACTTTAAAGATAATTAATTAAAAATTAATTAAATTATTATTTAATTCAATAAATTAGGAAGGTTTCCCGCGCTTGTCACTGTAACTTCTTTCTCATTTTCCAGTGATCCAACAGGTACAATTATGGTTTCCAAACGTCCAAAATCATCAATAACCTCTTTCCACAACTTATTCCCTAAAATTTCTACAAAGTATTTTTGCAGTCAAATACACGCAAATACACATATACAGTCATAAAATTAATCACATAAACAGTAGACTTAGAGTTATTCACTTCGAAACAAGTTTTTGAATCTGTAAAAATGAAGAAAAAAATATCTCCTTCACGTGAGTGTACTCATACTATTTTTCTGGAGCCCAACAGCGTAACTATAGAACACACGAGCGAAGCAGAAATAAATTTAGCAGTATAACTTTTTGATTTTGGGGGGCTCTGGAGATGGCTTCCGAAAGGCCATATTTATAGGGGGATTTGAGGCAGTGGCCATTCAGCCACTGTGCTTGATATTTTCTAATTTATTAATATTATATTATTATACTATATTCATATATATATTTTGTTTCTTATGTTAGGGGGATGTACTCCGACACACACATATATTATTATTATTATTATTATTACATTATTTGTTTATTACGATATTATATATAATTTAATAAATATATAAATATATATATATATATATATATATATATATATATATATCAACTTCGTTCTGGGGTATGTATATAATTTATTGTTATTATATTATATTATATTATATTATATATATATATATTATAACGTAACAGCAATGACATTCGGCCACTGTTACTTTTTATTATTATTGTTATATTATATTATTATTTTAGAAAATATCTTAACATATGGATAATTATTAAGGTTTTTTGACCTGTTTTCACGTTTGATCGCGCTTGATCGTTAATCGCTCTTGTACGTATCCTTAAAATATTCCCGCACATATTCGCGATCTACTAATTTTCCTGGTCATAAGGATATGTCAGGTTAAGGTATTTGTGAACTTTTCTCCATGAGAGTATGTTTCACAGATAGCTTTGGGACCTGACGGGCTTCCGAATTTTGTCAAAAATCGGTGCTGACCTTGTGGCATCCCACGAGATCGCGAAACAATTATTTTGACTGACATTTAAAAGAAATGGACCTCATAAATAATTTTTCCAATCCAAATAACTGTCTCTAATACGCTTTTAATTAGATAAAATTAGGAATTATGCGAAATCTTCAAAAGAGAAAAAATTCGGGATATTACACCATGACCAGATTATTAGGTTTTGGGTTGATCCGATCGAGCTAGGTAGGGCCGGTCCGAGCCGCCGGGCCGGACTGGGTTATGAACACCCCTATTGTGGCTTGTGCATTAAAAAGTGGATCAATTTCAGATACTACTATTTATCTTGATAAGATACATATTGGAGGAGAATTTTGAATTATTAATAACATTTATTTAATTTAAACTTATACAAATAGTTTTTAAACAAAAAACCATTACAAATTGAGTAAAACGTTCAATGTATTTATAATCACCAATAGATATTATGAATTAAGTCTACTTTCAATGTATTTATCTTTTCCCTCATGGATTTTTCCTATTGAGTATTCTCATGAGAGTTTTTAATGAGGTTTATTTTGTTTCATGTTGTTATGCGTGGAGGCGGGTTAGGGGGTGAGAGGGGGTGTTTCTCTGTGGTCCTATTCTTGTTTCCCTATGGGGTCGAACCTGTCTCAAATGAGTGCAAGATTCGTTATTAGCAACTTATCAAATAGAGCACATTCAATTTAAAAAAATAAAAAACATAGGAAATTTTTTTTAAAAAAAGTTAGAACAAATTGATGATGCTTTTTAATAATTACGTTTAGCTTTCAAAACCAAATTAGTTGCTTTTAAAATAGTGCAGAATGACATGTCATGATATTCTTTATGTACAATTATTATTTATGTATAATTATATGGACTCATCATTATCGTTATCTAAAGCTAAAGACAAATTAAAATTTTTCAATTTCCTAAACTACGATTCATTCCTCGTATAAGCTAGCATTTGTGATACATCAATAAATCAATAAATAAAATTATATAACTAAGACAGAAAATAAAAGACGAAATTAAGTATCAAACTCATATAGATCCAATTCAATGATCTAGTATTTCTTCTGCTCCTCTTTTATTTCATAGGTCTTTATGCGGCCCAGATCTACAAATAGAGAAATATTAATAAGTAGCCAAAAAAAACATCTAATTATAGAGAACGATAAATTGATAGGTTAAATCAAATACACTTACCTACTAAATAGTTAGGATCAAAATATCTTCTCATAAGATCTTTAGGGTTGGCGAAAAGAGAAGCCATACATCAGAATACCGAATGATACTGTGGTATTTCTCACTATAGTTCCGCAGTCAAAATTTAGCTTGTATTCATGGTTTGTGGCTGTAAAACTCTTCATATTTGTCGCAACAACAAAGTGCGAGATTAACTATACCTTACCCTCTTTTAGAATGTTGTTAAACTTGTACAACAGAGACTTCTTTATTGAAGCATGAATTTTATCACCCAGCATAAGAAAATAAGAAATAAAATTAGCAAATTAACACATTCCATAAAATCAACAGAATCAATATCTATCACACAGTACAAAATTAACGAAATTAATTCTTAATACAATTCGTGAGGTACCCTTACGTCCTTGTTCAAACTTTATCGTGCTTCAAAGAATTAAAATATAATTATAGAATTAAAAGTGTTAGGAAATAACTCTCTTTATGTATTATTTCCATTATTATTTGTTATCATTGTATTGCACTATAACTATCCTAAGACAGCTCTCTCATTTGTGTGGTGAGTTATTCTATCATGGTATCAGGTTAGGTAGAAACCCAAGCCCCAAACTCCCATCACCTCTTCCCTTCCTCCTCTTCTTCTGCCCCCCAAACCTCTCATCCTCTCGGAGCTCCGCCACCGCTCTCAGCTCAGTCGCGGCTCGCGCCTCCTCTCGCGCCTTCAACCTGTGCTCCAACAGCTCGCGTCGTTGCTCCACCGCGCGACCAAAATCTGCTGTTGCTGCTGCCCGCCGCGTCGCGCCTCCAACCTGCCCTCCATCAGCTCGCGTGCTGCTCGATCCACCGCCCAACAGCTCGCGTCGTTGCTCCTCCGCGCGACCCAGATCTGTTGTTGCTGTTGCCCGCCGCGTCGCGCCTCCAACCTGCGCTCCATCGTCTCGCGCGGCCTCAGCCTCCACCCTACACTCCGACCGCTCGCGTCGCTGCTCCTCCGCGACCCAGATCTCGCGCGGCCCTCCAGATCTGCTCACCTCGCAACTCAGATCTCGCGCGGCCTGCACCAGCACCCTGCCGGTCGCTTGTGCTTGCTGTTGCTGCATTGATTTGTTGTTCTCTCATTTGTTGTTCATTGTCTTCTTTTTGCTCCTTGTGCATCTATGGCCAACGAAACTACTCCATATCTTCCGTTTGCTACCATGGTTCACATGATTACGATCCGGCTGAACTCGACAAATTTTCTCCTATGGCGTAAACAAGTTATGTCTCTCCTTCAGAATCAGAACTTGTTCCACATTGTTGATGGTTCCGTTGACCCGCTGCCGCAACTTATTCAACAAACTTTCTCCACTGCCACCTCTCCAAGTTTGCGTACCGGGGTTCCTGTTCCTAATCCCCGGTTGCTGAGTGGCAGGCTCAAGATCGCAACGTTAACAGCCTTCTCCTTTCCTCCTTGACTGAGTAGGCCCTTGCTGAGACTCTCAGTGCTGACACAGCTCGTGATGTTTGGAATGCTTTGCATTCTGCCTATGCCTCACGCAGCAAGGCACGTGAACTGCGTCTCCGTGATGAACTTCAACTTATGCGACGTGGTTCTCTTACAGTGCCTGAATATGGCAAGAAGTTCCGCACTATTTGTGATCAGTTGGCTGCTATTGGTGCTCCTGTTGCTAATGATGACAAAGTTCACTGGTTCCTTCGTGGTCTTGGTCCCTCATTTGCAAATTTCTCAATGAGTCAGCTTGATCAGGTTCCTTTGCCTTTGTTTACTGACGTTCTTTCTAAGGTTGAAAGTCATGCCATTTTTCAAGCTTCCCTTGAGGAACCAGCACCCCCGCCGCCAGTTGCCTTCTATGCTCACCCTTACTCTCGTACTCATGGCAATCACTCATCTCGCGGTGGTGGTTCACATGGCAACTCTCGTGGAGGTGGCTCAAATGGTGGAACCGGCGGACATTCAAATGGTGGCTCCCGTCAGCGTCGCACCCATGCTACTTCTGGTCGTCGCAGCTCTTATGTCCCTCGCTGTCAGATTTGCCGTGCGCAGGGTCACTATGCTGACAAATGTCCAGCCCGCTGGGACAGGTCTCATGAGTCTGCCAATTTGGCTCACGCTTTTACTACCAGTTGCTCCTTGGACCCCACTCCTGACTCGGATTGGTATATGGACACGGGTGCAACTTCTCACATGACCCCTTCTTCTTCTCAACTGACTGCCTCCCAGGATTATATTGGTAATGATCGTGTTCTTGTGGGTAATGAGACTTCTTTAGATATTACTCATATTGGTTGTCGTTCTTTACCGCATACTGTTCCCTTGTCTGATGTTTTGGTTGTGCCTCAACTAACTAAAAACCTTGTTTCCATTACCAAATTGACTCGTGATAATCATGCTAAAGCTGTTTTTGTGGATGACTCCTTTGTGATTCAGAACCGAAAGACAGGAGCCGTTCTGGCAAGGGGCCGCTGTGACCACGGACTCTATGTGCTGGACCAAGGATCTCAGGCGTTGCTCACTACTAGTTCTTCACTGCCTTGTGCCTCTTTTGAACTTTGGCACTCTCGTTTGGGACATGTTAACTTTGATATTATTAGTAAGTTGCATAAACAAGGTTGTTTAGCTGTTTCGTCTGTTTTGCCTAAGCCAATCTGTTGTTCCACTTGCCAGATGGCTAAGAGTAAACGTTTGGTTTTTTATGACAATCCCAAACGTGCCTCTGCTGTTCTTGATCTTATTCATTGTGATTTATGGGGACCATCTCCTGTTGCTTCTATTGGTGGATACTCTTATTTTGTTATATTTGTGGATGATCATTCTCGTTTTACTTGGTTTTATCCATTACGGCATAAGTCAGATTTTTATCATGTGCTTCTTCGCTTCAAAGCTTTTGTGGAAAATCAATTTTCTCGATCTATTAAAGTATTTCAAAGTGATAATGGTACAGAATTCACAAATCACAAAGTTCAGGATCTCTTTGCTTCTTCTGGGGTATTCCACAGATTTTCATGCCCATATACTCAAGCACAGAATGGTCGGGTTGAACGCAAACATAGACATGTTCTCGAAATCGGTCTTGCTATGCTGTATCACTCTCATGTTCCTCCCTCCTATTGGGTTGATGCTTTTAGTTCTGCTGTTTACATTATTAATCGTGTTCCTTCTCAGGTTCTGTCTGGAAAAATTCCATTCACTATTTTGTTTCAGGTTGCGCCACAATATGCAAATTTTCATCCTTTTGGTTGCCGTGTTTTTCCATGCTTACGTCCATACATGAAGCATAAATTTAGCCCTCGGAGTTCTCCTTGCATTTTCTTGGCTATAGCAGTCATCACAAAGGGTTCAAATGCCTCGATCTGGCCACCTCGCTGATTTATGTATCCCGTCATGCTCAATTTGATGAATTTTATTTCCCTTTTGCAGGTTCTGTTTCGTCTGATACTACTTTCTTGATTTCCTCATTTTATGAGCCATTCTCAGGACACATGTTCTCTCCTACACCTACTTCTCCCGTTTCTTCGGACTCTTCAGCAACTCTCTCTTGGTCCTGTCCATCCTGCATTAGCCTGAATGCCCCCCAGGCTCCCCATTCTGTTGCTCCTACTTCACTGGAACCTGCCTCTTCAACACAGGCTCCATCTCCAGTGCCAACCCCTCCTCCTGAGTTGGCTGCTCCTCCTGTTGCCCCTCGCATGCGCACCAGATCTCAAAATGGTATTCATCGTCCTAACCCGCGATATGCTCTTGCTCATGCTCAACCTACTGCTCTTCTCACTGCCTTGCATGCTGTCTCTGAACCCAAGGGTTTCAAATCTGCCATGAAACATCCTCCCTGGTTGGCTGCTATGGAGGATGAACTTTCTGCTCTCCATAAGAATCATACTTGGACTTTGGTCCCTCGTCCCTCTGCTACCAATGTTGTTGGTAGTAAATGGGTTTTTCGCACTAAACACAAAAGTGATGGCACTATTGAGCGCTTAAAAGCATGTTTGGTGGCTCAAGGTTTCACACAAGTTCCCGGTTTTGATTACTCTCTTACCTTCAGCCCTGTTGTCAAGGCTACTACTGTTCGCCTTCTTTTATCTTTAGCCGTAATCAATGGCTGGCCCCTCCATCAGTTGGACGTCAAAAATGCGTTCCTGCATGGTCTTCTCAATGAAACTGTCTACATGGAACAACCCCCTGGTTTTGTTGATCCGCGTTTTCCGTCACATGTTTGCCGGCTGAACAAGGCTCTCTATGGCCTCAAGCAAGCGCCACGTGCTTGGTTCCAACGCTTGAGCTCTTTTTTGGTAAGCTATGGCTTTATCTGTAGTCGGGCTGATCCCTCTTTGTTTTTCTTCTATCGAGGACGCATCACTCTCTATCTACTCGTTTATGTGGATGACATTATTCTCACTGGCAGTGACTCCACTCTCATTACTCAATTTATTGCCCGTCTCAATGCTGAGTTTGACATTAAGTACCTGGGCAAGCTTGGCTACTTTCTTGGCCTTGAGATCACTTACACAGTTGATGGTCTGTTCTTGGGGCAGGCCAAGTATGCCCATGATCTGCTTTCTCGTGCCATGATGCTTGAGGCAACTCCTGTCTCGACGCCCTTAACTGCTGGATCCCATCTAGTCAGTAATGGTGTTGCTTACTCCGATCCTACACAATATCGCTCTTTGGTTGGGGCTCTACAATATTTGACTATCACTCGTCCTGATTTGTCATATGTTGTTAATACGGTGAGTCAGTATCTCCAGGCTCCAACTGTGGATCACTTTCAGGCTGTCAAACATATTCTACGTTATGTCTGTGGCACCCAACACTTTGGTCTTACGTTTAGCAACTCCTCTTCACCTGCGGTTCTTGGCTATAGTGATGCTGATTGGGCTCGTTGCACAGACACTCGTCGGTCTACTTACGGGTATGCCATCTTTCTTGGTGATCATCTCTTGTCTTGGAGTGCAAAGAAACAACCAACTGTTGCCCGTTATAGCTGTGAATCTGAGTATCGGGCAATGGCCAATACCGCTTCTGAACTAGTTTGGTTGCTTAATCTTCTTACCGAGCTTCATATTAGCTTAACAGCGACTCCTCTTCTCCTTAGTGATAGTCAAAGTGCTCTGTTTATGGCTCAAAATCCCGTGGCTCATAAACATGCCAAACATATTGACTTAGATTGTCACTTCATTCGTGAGTTGGTTGCCTCCGGTCGTCTAGCTGTTCGTCATGTTCCTACCTCCCTTCAGCTTGCTGATATTTTTACCAAGGCATTGCCTCGTCCGCTGTTTGAACTGTTTCGCTCCAAGCTTCGTGTTGGCATTAATCCCACGCTCAGCTTGCCGGGGGGTGTTAGGAAATAACTCTCTTTATGTATTATTTCCATTATTATTTGTTATCATTGTATTGCACTATAACTATCCTAAGACAGCACTCTCATTTGTGTGGTGAGTTATTCTATCAAAAAGTTAATATTTTTTTGGAATTTAAAAAAATAGCACCTTACACGAATGGAAAAAAAAATGCATATTTAAACGAATGATGAAAAACAAACTTTATAATTACACGTTTATCGAACAACACCATCTCCATATATAGAAGATGACATTTTTGAATTAGAGGATGGTGCCTTTGAATTCTCATAACCTGTGACAGTCCAAAAATGAATAACCCTTAGATGAATAATCTAAGAATCTTTTGCGGGATGATGTTTGCAGCAAAATCAAGCGAAGCAATCATTACCTAAGAAACAATGATGATAGTAGGTGCGTAGAATATGTGAGTAATTAACTAAATAATATAAAATGATAATTAACCAAATTATTATATGATTATAGCACATATTTGAAAACCAAAAAGATTTTTTGAATCTAAAGAGACTAATGTCAGATTAAAAATCAGATATTTGAATCAAATTAACTCCAGATCAAATCAATATATTATATGATTATAACACATTTGAAAATTAAAAAAAAAAAAATTGAATCCGAAGAAACTAATGTTAGATTAAAAATAAGATATTTGAATCAAATAACTTCAGATCAAATCAATATATTATATGATTATAGAACATATTTGAAAAAAAAAATTACTTGAATCTAAAGAGATACATGATCGATTAGAAATCAGATATTCGAATCAAATTAACTTCATGTCAAATTAAATAAAATTATTATACAATTATAGCACTTATATATAGAAAGAGATATTAATAGATATTAATCTATACGCGTTGTGATTATATAATTTATATGAAATATGAAATTAAAAAAATTATAAAACTTAAGAATTACATTGATGTGCCATGTGGCTATAGAAAAATGATTGTAGATAGTACATAATAATATCTCACTAATTCTAAAATAAAGAGTTTCTATTTGTATATTATATTGAATATTGATTTCTTTTTATGTAGTATAAATTTTTCATTATAGAAAGAAAAATATTTATTTTAGTATTTATATTTTTTAAATATGTTTAATTTAAAAATATAATTATTTAATTTTTAATCATGTGATAATTATTTTTATTTTATTATATAATTTTTAAATTTTTATTTTTAAATTTACTATAAATTTTAGAATAAATTTTGTATGGAAAAATGAATGACTGATATTTTGAATGTACATATTTAACTAAAGTGATAGATAAAAAATGTATGGAAGAAGTACTTAATTTGAATGAGATGTCAATCAAATTAATTGCACGGGAGATGCCAAATAACTTAATGTGCACAAGAGATGTCAAACATATAGACCTTCTGTTCTTTTTTATCTGTCCATTTTTTATTTTATTTTTTAGGATTTAATAATATTTTTTCATTGACAATATCTAGGTAACATTAATTATTTTCTTCCATATTTATCCCTAATCTAATTGTAGTGGGACATTAATTTGTAGTGGAACATTTATTATTATAATAAGATCTGAGGAGAATAATAAATATAATTTTTTTTGTTTTGCTTAATTTATGTGTTGTTTGATTTTAAACATATAAAAACCATAAACCCTAATAGAGAACACAAGGAGCACTTAATTTGCACGAGAAAATGCAAAACAATTTTGTTAGATGAGTGAAAAGAAGGATAAACTCTTGAATGGGTAAAAAGGTAACTGGCAACTAAGACTCAACAATGCTCGCGGAATCAAAACCTCATGAAAACTTATTATGAGAAAACCAAATATATTAGCAATAATTTTATCTTATGAAAATTATTCAATTGAACTAGTCTACCAATTTCTATTTCCATATTTACATATCAAAACAAACATTTAAACCCCATAATTAAATGTATTAATTTAACATTAATTTTTTTATAGTTATCTATTTAAATCTAGACTATAACTCATCCGTGCATCGCACAAGTTAAGAAACTAGATATTAATAAAATAGAAAATACATGTTCGTAGGTTCAATGAACAACAAATATCCATTTGTAAATATATGATGTAATATATTTTTTATTGCATTATAATAATATACATTTATTTTTGCAGATTCAGGTATTGTATTTAAGAGTGTATTAATAGTGTATAAGGTATTGCACTCGCTTCTTTTGTATGAAGTAATGCATTATGTAACATCGAATTAAGAATAAAAATTTCATTATTGTATTACACCCTGTATCATTCATTATTATTTTTTGTTGACATCAATGATTCTATTTTTGAGTGATAAATTTTATAACTGAGTATAAAATTTAAAAATCTCGTGCATTATACAAGTTCATATACTAGACTTAAGAAGAATAAAATGGCAAGTGGGTTCTCGAAAATGAATCCTAGATAATATAAATTATTATTTAGAATTTGAATTGACAAAGCATTTTTGAACTAGTACTCTTCACTCATCAATGAGCATGAGTATTAAATTACAAGTGAAATTTTAATTAAAACAAAAATTTAAGAATTTTTCATTATTGAAAGATTCCTTTAAATAGTGGAGACTCAAATCAACCACAAATTTAATTTAAAGAGTATTTTAAAAGGGTTGTTAAAGAGTAATAAATGAAACTTTTCATATTCAGAATCTCATCAAATTCTTGAATAGTATTGTTTTAAGATGTAGATATATGAAGATATATGATTCTTCTAACAACTATTATCAGTTGAAAGTGCAACTTGATCAATTTGGTCATTTTTGTCAACAAAGTTTTTAACATTAATACCTTCTCAGAGCACTCTTGAATAGAATTGAGATATAACTTCAAGCTTAATATTTTGCATGATTTGTGACATATCATTCCAACTCATTTTTTCTCATTCCATTACTAGAAAATTACTCTCTAACAGTAGATTTATCGGCAAATTTCTATGAATCATTGACAGATTTTAAAGGTTTTGGCAGATTTTGCAACAGATATTATCTGTTGGTATTGAGCTTGTCGATAACTAAAAATCGGCGGATAAAGAATCTGTTGACAATTAGTGGCAGATATATCCATCGATACACATCTCAGAAGCGATGCCAGAGATAATGGTTACTGACGGATATATTCGTCGGAAATCCCAAAAAAAATAAATTAAAATGCTAAAAAATTTATAAAAATATATAAAAAATAATTAATCAATACACAAATAAAATAAATATTATTATTAATCAACATAACCAAAATACATTAATTCAAAACATATATCATATTATTTATTATAAAAACCATAATGATATTTCTAATCCTCTTATCAAAGTTAATTTTCTTTTTATCTTCATCTGTCGAATGTTGTTTGAACTTAGGCCTAACACTCAATATGTCTATAGGAACATAAAGACCAAACTCTATAGCATCCCAAACATCTAAATCAATAGCCTCAATAAAAATTCTCATTCTAGATTTCCAATAAAGTGTAAATTTAGTTTTTTATTCAAAAAAGTTGGAGCCAACTTAGTCGTTATGTCTAATTTTTTTAAGGACTAATGTGTACAACGAAAAAAATTTAAAAACTAAATGGGTATTGAAAAAAAATTTCAGACTAAATTAACGCTTTAATTTTTTTTAAAAAGAAACCAAAATATGCCTAAGGCATTTCTCGAGACTAATTAGAGTAACTCCTTTATGTCAAATTAAGATCGTGTGGTATCTTTTCCCATTGTTTAATGTTATTAAATGAGTTAATGTCCAAGTTGAAATTAAAAAATGTCTTCATATCTAACTTAGTTTAACAAAAATTAAAATATCAGTTTAATTCATGATTTATTTTTAAGGTCAACTTAGTACTTAAAATTAATTAAAGTATCACAATAGTTTTTGAAAAAATTAAACATAAAAATTAAATTAACTCCAAAAGATTTAGGTGCTTGAAAAACCTTTATAAGTAAGAGCACTCTTCACACCTTGTGCTTGAGCCTCAAGTAATCTTCCTTAGGGATTCCACCCTAATCAATCTAGAGGGATACCTGACCCTCTTTACAAGAATATGAAATTTATGAATTGGAAACTCTCTCAAAGAATGGATAATATAAAATGAAGCTCTATAGGTATATGTGTGAAAATCTCTCTTTTTGGCTCTTTAAAATGACTCAGTAAATGCTCTTTATGATCTATAGAAGGATGGGAGTTTAGAAGTTAATGTTCTACCTTGAATCACTGAGGATGGTTGGTGTTTATTGAGCTCCAAATGATCCTAGCCGTTGTGCATTTAATGCTCAAGAAAAAGTACAACAGAATTAGTCGTTACTGTTTTCAGAGATTGAGTAATTCGAATGGCTAACGTTGGTCATTCGAATGACTAAACTTGAGTCATTCGAATGATTTGAGATTTGCAAAGGTCATAGAGAGCACAAGAGATTTGTCAATCAAATGATTACATCGAATGTCTCTTGGGAATGAGTCATTCTAATGACTTGGAATGACTTGTTCATGAGTCATTTGAATGTTTAAACATGTTTAAACAAAGAAGTCAATGTTATGTTGGTTCTTTTGTTTAAAAATATTGATTTCTTTTTTGAACGGAATTAGTTTTTTTTTTTAGTGGAGTTAGATTCTTTCTACATTAGAGGAGAGAGGAAAAAGTGAAAAGAGCGTTACAGGAAAAAAATGCAACAAATTGATAAAAGAGAAAGAGAATGACAATGACCTTTTTTTTGTCTTACTCCCGTTAAATAAAGAATCTAACCATGTTAAATAAACCAAACCAACACCACTAAAAAAAGAAACCAACATGTTTAAACTTATAGTTGGTTATTTTGTTTAAACATGTTGATTTGTTCTTCCAACAGAATTGTTTTTTCTTTTTCATCATTGTTGCTTTCTCATTCTAGTGGAGAGAGCGTGCAAGATGAAGAAAAGAGAACAAAATGATATTTTATTGTAAGAAAAAGTAAACGATTGCTTATTAATATTTTATTGTGTGAAACCCACTTTTGTCCGTAATTTATACGGCAGTTATGCTACATGTACACCCATATATCATACACCATACATACACCCGTATTAGAATACACAAATAACCGTTTCATACACTCTTTCTCCCACTCTCACCAACACGCGCGTGAATCCACGCTTTGTTCTCTTTCTCGAAAATTTTCGCTGTTCATTGCTCGTCATCCTCTTCGACCCCGTCGTTCTCTTCGACCCCGACGTTCTCTTCAACCTCGTCGTTCTCTGTGATTTCATGTGCAAGATCTAAGATTTGTTAGAGAGATGAATGATTGAAGATGTTGCTGCTTGTTATCATATTTTAACTAAAAAAGAAAAAGTTCAAAA
>QANU01018855.1:21500-31953 GCA_003254905.1 Nissolia schottii
TTAATGTTTGCACATATGCCCATATAAAGTTTGCACAATTCTGCAGTACATCAAATTCTGCATTTTTATGCATTTGTGATACATAAATAATGATTATATTACACAATCTAATATTTAATCATATAGTAAATAAAAATTCAATTTGTGTCAACAAATTATAGTGTTTTATAGATTATTTGTTGAAATATTGAGAATGTGCCAAAATGCACATCATCTCCCTTACCAAAAACATTTCTATGGCCCTGTGAATAATGTTTGCACATATGTTCACTTAATGTTTGCACATACGCCCATATAAAGTTTGCACATTTTATTTTCTGTGTTATAAAACTTCAGAACACTGTAATTTCACAGCAACGTCACCAAATCAAAAATTCTCCATGGAATTCATCAAAAAATGACGAAAAATTGCCACAGATTCTTGTATTATCATTTTCGATCACTAACTAAATGAGATAACGATTGTATACGCTTTGATTGTGGAATTGCACTTGCGACTTTGATTTCCATGGAGGATTGTGGTTTTCATGGAGCTCGCGTTTTGGTTCAGAGGAGGACAGAGGATGCCGATGCCGATGACGACGACAACAACGGCGACGACGACGACGACAGGTTGAAGATGATGGGTGAAAACGATGACGAGAACGAGTTCGGGATTGAGCGCGCGCGCGTTGGGTATAGTTATACGCTATACGTATAATTATCATTAATTGTGCATAAAAACGTATAAAAGACTGGTGTATATACGGGTGTATGGTTTATGGGTGTACATGAAGCATTTCTGTTTATACGGTGGCTCTACACCTTGTTCATATAGCACTCCTGCTCCTTGCTCTTTATGGAAATTTTGCCTATGCACTAATTGGAGATATGCATTCACCAGAATAATTTTTTATTTTAATCGAGTGTTACATAGAAAGGAACCTACTCAAATAAATGGCCAATAGAATCAAGTGATGATTCCTTCTCAAGTTCAATAACTCCAGCTATAGAAGCTCTTCTACTCTTCAAAAACCAGCTGTACCATTTTGCAGAGAGTTTTGGATATCTCCTTAGCTCTGGATCACTCCTATCAACATAGTAGAGGCCAAAGCTTGCTTTGTATCCATCCAGTAACTCAAATAAATCCATGAAAGACCATGCAAAATACCCCTTTACATTTGATCCATCTCTGAGAAAAATCAGGATGATATAGGTAATTAGAGAACACATGAAGCATTTGTATGAACACTTCTTCAAAAAAAAATAAAAAATAAATAATGTAATAGATCCTCAATTGGTAGCCTCTTTTTTCTCACATATATGCTCTACTCGAGGCAATTCTATTTCTGTTTGAGGCATACTAAATGTGGACAGTTATCCCAGCTGGATTCGAACCGCAATTTGCCACATCGTGGAGAACTAGCACCTTCTACTAGACCAATACCTCAATTGGTAATTATTTCGCAATTCTTGTGTGGTTCTAGAGCATCTTGTTAGACATGCACCAGAATACAAAATGAATGACGTTCTCAGCCTCCACCTTGAGAGGACCCACCACATAAAGTTGAGATATCATTCATTATGTGGTTTGAAGAATATCTAACGTGACGCTCTAAAAAACCATACAAAAATTCTCAATTATTATAGTTCAATGGATTTGCACTCCATAATTTTGATTCCAAAATCATAAATAAAAAAGCAAGTCCATCAACTGTGGAACTTATTGTGAAAGTGATAAGAAAAGATAGTGATCTTAAGTATCAAAGTCAATTGCATACCTCAAGGCATCAAGTGTGGCACCAATGTATCCATGCAAGTACCTCACCCTTGACACATCTTGCAGTGATGAATTGCTATCTGTCCTTTGACCTAACAACACAATGCAACCCAAATGTTTGATTAAAAAAACCCAACCAATTTGATAGATATCATCATTGGCACTAACTAGTTTTACCATTGAGACAACAAGTTACACAATAAATGGTTCACCAAACAAATCTTGATTAGAATTCTGAACGATTCAATTATAGTTTCCATACAACTGAAGATGCTCATATATATAGTGAAAAACACAGAATAGTCACAATATGCCATAAACTTACGATACTGTTAGCAACATATAGTAATGATGTATGAACTGATTGTTGGAGAATGCACGTGTGTGTGTGATATAAAAAAATATCACATTAGATAAGCCGAATGCAAGAAAAGCGTTTATACGGTGTGAATCGGAGAAAATCACTAGTTACTCTTTTGGTCTGAGTAATCCAATCCCTAATAACTAAGTCTAACATCCGAAATGTCAACTCTAGTACCAAGAACATTGTAAGAAATAAAGAACAAAGGACGGGGATATAGAACGGAGGTATAAAAAGTTTCACATTGGATAAGTCGAGCTAGGATTTGGAGTTTAGGGTTGAAACACAAAATGTCTTGTTCTATCGCGTCACTTTGTCGTATTATTACAAAATTTTCACCTAAAGTTTAATATCCAACCCTCGAAAGATCAAGAGAGAATCATGGCAGAGAGAGATAGAGATTTACCATTTTCATAAATGAATACAGGAGGGTTGCCATAGTGGAGCTTGAGTTTATCCAGCTCTTGCTTTAAACCCCATGGTTCGACAGGGTACTAAATCAAGCAAAACCAGTTACACAAAGTACAGTAATCTGAAGGAAATAAAAAAATGAACAAATTAAATATGTGAAAAAGTTTCTTTTTTGACCATTACCTCTGAATTTGAAAACAGATCTGATCCATCTGCCAAAACCAGTAAAGCACTGAGTTATTCACCTTCCTCCACCATTTACTCACAAATGAGTTAATCCAAATGGTTGTGTTGTGTGCATTAATGAAAATCATTAATGTGCTAAATCATGTGAGGGTGGACTGTGACGCAACACTAAGGTAAGGTTGTTGCTTTATGACTTGGAGTTGGAGGTTACAGGTTCAAATTCTATAAACAACCCTGTGTTAGTAGGAGTAATGATGTGTGCATCTACCCTCCCCGGACACCATCAAGTAGGAGTCTCATGCGCTGCATCACCTTTTAATATGCTTCATTATGTGAAAGTTCAGCTAATTGGAAATTTCATAAGGATAATGTTAAAAATGCAGTGAATGCTTTTTTTTGTACACTAAGCTTATAGACCAACTTCAATACTACATTGAGTAAATTTTCAAATTCGTCCTTAGGGTTCCTAGAGTTAGTCAAATTCGTCTCTAAGTTATCAAAATGATCATGTCCCTGAGATTGCCAAAAGTCGATCAAGTTAATCCCTAAGAGAGACTAATTTGACCAATGTGGAAAGACTAAATTAGTTTTTGACAGATTCACGGACTACTATAACAATTTTTATAACTTAGGGATGAACTTGACTGACAACTCCAAGAACGAATTTGAACTTGTATTAAACACAAGGAAGTACTTACGCCGGATTATAGCCATATCTGCATTTAAATCTCTCAGTTTGTTCTTCAGAATTTCTGAGTTGTCTGTAATATTAACATTGCTGTAGTGAATTAAGCCAATAAAGTCAGATGAACCTTTCACTTGCTTGGATTCGCGTTTCGTGAAGGTTGGAATTCTTGCACCTGCATTTTTCTTCATGGAAATGGGATAGTCACCATACACGAAGGGCTCCATAATCCTGCAAACAAAAAATGCAGGCACATAAAAACTTCCATATCCTTCACAACATATCATAGGCATCAGCAAAACTTGAGAGGAAATGTCATGAAAGTTTCCCCCAAAAAAGGAAAAACTCTAGTAGTATATAATTGTATAAAGTCTAAAGTACTTAATAATGAATCGGGGTTGAGATAAAAACAAAAACAGTAGTATGTCCAATTAAACAAACCGTCGACATGATTTATGACAGAATATTATCTGTTATCTGATCCATGTAGCTATCTCTATTTGGTTAGACAAGGCTTAATTGTTGTTTTGTGATTTTATCCACTTAAAGAAAGCATGTTTCTGTTTTAAGCCAAAAAGGAACTAAGAATACTATATCACAAGTCTTAAGAAGAAAAAAAGACAAAGAACATAAGGTAGGAGAGTGAAAAAACCAACTAGTTGTAGGGTCTGAAACTAACCAACCAAGGAAAAAGTCACGGGCTCTTTGAGTTGCTATCCTGTCTTTATCTGTGTTTGTGTGAGGGAAGAAGCCAAATGAATAGATAGAGATACCAACAAATCCATGTTGTTTGTCCTGCAATGCCAGTTAAGTGTCTACTGAATCATATGAACATTCTTTGCCAACAAAGTTTCTCTTATGAGCAAGGAGAACCATACAAGGAATTTATCTTGTATGTAAGTTGAAGCTCTTTCTATTTAAACTTCACGCTGACAACCAACGAGAATCTATGAAATTGCCACAAAACTACCCACATCTCCTCATTCCTTATTTTCCTCAAACTTTAATATATGACGACTGCAATTTCTGGTTATTTGTCAAGGTAAACCATAAACAAAGAGTTTATTTGTTATACATTGTGTCAGTGTAAAAAGTTTTACACTGTCATCCAATCATGAACAGCTGTATGAGAGACTTTTGAGACAGTAGGGGTGAGACTTAACCACATTTGCTGATGTATTAATACATAATCTGATGATAGTATAAATTCTTTTTACAATGACAGTACATAACAGTTAAACAAATCCAAAAGTAAGATACATGGTATGAAAAGAGGAAAGGTCTTATACCTTATATTTTCTCCTATACAATCTTGCAGCCGAAGAATGTGCTAACAAAATATGATGAAGTGCCAAGTAGGGCTCAATTGTTGAGTTTCCCTTGGTGCTTTCTATAACACAAAATGGGGAAGAACAATGTTGTGGCGGGGTGGTTCCATGATCATAACTACCTAAGCAGAACACGTTAGGCTCATTCACAGTAATCCAATACAGGACTCTGTCACCAAACTCTCTGAAGCACACATCTGCATAGTATGTGAAGTCTCTTCTGCATTCAGATACAAAATAACTTAGTACATTAATGTTTCTCCACTATGTCAATGGTGTTTGGTTCTCAAGTGGAACACACCTAGAATCAATTCTAAGCCTCAGTAGAAGTGAAAATTTCTCATTTCTAAGGCTCCATAATTGATTTTGAGCTACCACAACAGAAATCCAAACACGTTATTAGTATAAAGGAAGTAAACATACACAGTACTCATCATGTTCGTAAAAATGTGGTAGGCTGAGGATCATATGAAGAAGCAATATGAGAATAACAATAAGAAGACAAAACAAAAGAAACAAGAGGATTGAAACAGTTGTAAAATCTTGTAATCTTCTGAAAGCCTTTTGTATATTTGCAACTTAAACAGCAATTGGAATACATAGTTCTTGGTAACTCTCTAGAATGCATATTGCGATTGAAAGGTACTAACTAGGATAAATAGGGGTGTAAATACTTAATTATCCCTAATTAATACCTTTCCGTTACAATATTGTTTATGGTTTAGGGTATAACTAACATAGTGCTCTAATTTAGGGACGTAAATCCTTATTTCAAGCATCAAGGCACTTCTTTTATGGCTCTAGTGCATCTTAAGGGAGTAGTGACTGTATTTATGGAAAGTAATAAGTCTCTCCGCGTGTAAGGTAAAGCTGCTTACATCAACCCTCCTGAAACTCCACTAAGTGGGAGCCTCGTGCACAGGGCCACCTTTTTTTGTTCCTTTTTAATTTGTGCAATATAAGTTTCATTAACTAATATCAACAACATTATACTGCAAGAGATTGAGAAATTACATCATGTTACGGCTAAGCCATCCTCCGTATTCGTCTTCAAGTACTTGTGGAAAATCAAAGTTGTGTAGTGTGATATGTGGTTGGATTCCTGCTCAAGGCAAAGAATGGACCATATCATTTGAAGAAGCAAAATTGATTGCATTTTTTTTTTATTCTGGAAAATTAAGGAACTTGTATCAAACCATTGCTAATGAGTTCATCAATGACATTATTGTAGTACTCCAATGCCTTGGGATTGACGGGTCCTCTACCATCTAAGGAAGAAATAAAAGAAAATCATTTTCAGATGCATTAAAAAAAGGTTTCTTGAAGAAGAAAAAAACAAAGTATATTAACAATTCAATTTGTTTACACATAGCTCATTATGTACAAAAGTTTGAGTTGAGTACTATACTTGGTAAGAGTCTTGACCATGAAATTGAAAATCTATATGCATCAATGCCTGTTTCCACCATAAGCTGCACATCTTCCTGCATTAAATATTTCCGCGGAAACAATCACATTTATTAAACTTGTTAACTCTACCACATTGCTTGAACGTAAACATGGTCTATGATAGGGTATTATGACATCGCCTGTTCCATGTTGTTAACCGTGCCACATTGCCACTTTAGCAGTTCAAGCAGTGACTATAGCTTATAGCATTGTTTAACTTAATTTTCCTCAAACAGTAGAAACCAAAATCAGTGCCATTACTAAGCAAAGGAAAATAAATCGAAGGGCAGTCTTAGTATTCACCTTATATTTGTGGTACCCATCACAAGCTACATCTCCATTTTCTCCACGCACATGCCCTGTTGATTAAAAACTGACAGCATGAGTGCATAATTAAACAGTACATATGTATAATTCCCAATTTTTCATCACTAATTCTCAGTCTCACTTAAAAAATTTGGTACATAAGAACGCTAACCGATTATAACTAACTCTCCTATAGCAAGGGATCCGCTTGCTACTGGATAACAATTTCTTGTATGGTGGACTTTTGAAGTAGTGCTCGTGAGACTCCATTAATTTTGTTGATGTGATAATATATAATTGAATGACATTAGTGTGTAGAAATAGAAATTAATCGCAAAAGGCATTTTAGAATTAAAGGAATACCAACCAGCATGGACAAAGGTATCCCAGACACTGGGAGTTCTCCCATCTTCATTAGCAGCTCCTTCCACCTATTCATTCACACATAATCATCATACTTTAAATAACAAGAGTATAACAAGAGTGATATTATTTATCTTACTTTTTGAGACATGTTTCTCATACATTAGTTGAGAGAAACAATATTTAATTTTATATATATCTTATTATTGAAGACAATCATATTTGAACATTTGAAATTTTGCAGGGACATGACTCTCTTAATAGAGAGATTACTTTATACTTAAGACTTAATCTGAGATCACTAATTAAGAAGAATAAGCGTCTACCGGCCATATGTCAGTATAAGCCACATTTAAGGAACAGATATAAAAACTGGAAAGGAAAAAAGAAAAAAAAAGCATTTCTCTTTCATCAAATCCATCAATATTGCACAATAGATTAAGTAGAATGATTTTCAAAATGAATTAAGAAAGAAAGAGAGGGTACTAATTAGTTAGTGTGTACCTGATAAGCAGAGGTGCCAGAACCAAAGACAAAATCAACTGGAAAGTCATTCCTGCTGTACTTGTCATCATGATCAGCAGTAGCACACAGAGTACTACTAATTCTCAAATTGAGAAATAAAAATGTTAGCTTTAAAACAAGGAAGAGGCTCAAAGATGATGTTGCTTTGGGTTCCATCATGATTCAGGTTTCTGTGGGCACACAAATGTCTGCAATGTTCATCAGTATTAGTAGAGTACTTGGGAGTGAATGGGACAGTCAACATCTAGAAGTATGCAATCAAAAGGGAAAGGTGGGCCCATGTGTGTCTTTTTCATTGAAACGGATGGAGTGTTTGTAATTTTATAATGATGTGCTTATCTCATGTAAGATTTTAAAATATGTTGTGCAGAGTTAATAACGCATGGCTTAATAATTATATTGGTCATAGGGTATTTTTTGGTAATAGTTTTGTATAGGGCTTTACAACTCCCGATTATGATTGAAATAATTATTTATTCAGTTAACTAAGATAAGTCTAGATCTGGCCGGCCTTACAGCGTGTTTGAAATTTCATTCCAGTGTTTTGGAATTAATTTTGTGTTCTAACAATGATGAATATATATATGTGTGTGTGTGTGAGAGCTCAAAATCAATGTTAAGTGTGTCACTTCAAAATTAAACATACACTTAACCTTATACGTTCACATACCCCGCATGAAAAAAATATGCTCACAATAACAAAATATAGAATATAAATTCTCATTTTAGTTACTAAAAATATACAATAACAATGACGACCCTTCTGCAATTAGAGGTCTATCTCTTTACGGAAGTAACTCATATTAATTAATTAAATCACTTGCTTTCTTAATTATTATCATCCCTCTGTCTTATTCATTCTAGTATTTCTAATCTCTACCCATAGTTTCTACCAACGTGGTAAAACAAAATATTTAGCTAATGCAGAAACACTAGAAAAATGCTCTCTAATTAATTCAAATAAAATAAAATAAAGTTTTTGCTTTAGTGAGGATTCAAACCTAAAACCATCAAGCTCCATGTGCATGCNCCCCCCCCCCCCCGGCCATCACATTTGTCATATTATACTATGTTGCGTTTGTCATCTTATAATGTATTATAAGTAATATATATTTTGGCACTCCAAACCTTAGGCTTGTGGACGTGCACTCCATCCGCTGCAATTAATGTATATATTGATTAAATGTAAGTATTTTTTTTTAATAAGTTTAGCTTATCCCAAATTATGAAAATAAATCTCATAAAGAGATGTTGTGACATGAATATTTAGGCCTTTGAATAGAATTTTACTACAATTTCTTTCTTCAATTTTTTTTTATTTTGTATCTTCATATATCTTTTATTATACTTTCTTTCTTCACATTTTTTCAAATTCAATTATTGACTCTTAAATTAATTATAATTAAAATGCTTCTTAAAATTGATAAGAGGTTAATTTTGATGTACTAAGAGTGAAAAGATCGTTACATAGTCGTTCAATCAATGTATGTCATTTGGATGACCTTTCAAGTAATGGATGTGGTAGTCAACTACATTTGTTGATGTGTTGGTATATGATTGGATGACAATGTAAATTTTTTACTCTGTCAATATATTCTAATTAAATCTAATTGATAATTCTCTCTTAATATTTATGTTAATTAAATTTCTACAATGCAGATCCAAATTTCATTTTACATATCCAAAAATAATTTATGCTCTTTTTTATATTATGAAGGAATAAGGATATAATTATCTATGTGCAAAAGAAAAATGTATTGAATGTAAACTAATTATATTAATCTTTATGAGTATTGAATACATTTAGGTACATAGTAATATTTATAATTTAAATTGTTAAAAAATTAAAACACCTAAGTTATTAATAAGTTTCATACTTTCGTAGTTAAATATGATATTGTATATATCATATCTATGTTTTGATATGTAAGTGACTATAGTTGATATTTATTCATAAAAAATAACTTATGAAAAAGTGTATAGTTAGTTAATATTTAGAGATACATTCAAATAAATGCTTATTTTACTACAAATATATCTATATATATATATATATATTTAAATTGATATAATTAAAATATTTAACTTATTATTTCTAATTTTAAAAGTAGTATTAAGTTAAAAATTAGTTAAATACATATTAATCATTTTAACTTATTTTGTAAAAAAGAAGTTTAAAGATGTAAACAAAAAATGTCATTTTTCTTTAAGTACAACTTATATTTTAATTTTAAATATTTTTAAATTTAATAAATTATCTACGGATATATCCATCATTAATGTCCTTTTTTTAAAATTAATAAATTACTTACAGATATATTGGCCGGTAATATCCTATCTTTTTTTCAAAAAAAATATAATTATCGATAGATATATTTGTTAGTAATTAATTGCCGCCACAAACTACTGGCAAAAATAACGACAGATGTGATATACGTCGGTAACTTTGGCTTACTTTGTGGCCAAAGTTGTAAAAGACCAATTAGCGACAGATTTGGACATGAAATGCATCGCTAAATCCGCTTAAAATATCTGCTGATAAAATTCGTCATTATTCAACGTTTTTCTAGTAGTGAAATGAATCATGTTAACTAAAAATTTTAGAGTCTACTTGTAACACCCTAGCTAACTGTATACCCTCGAGTAGTACGCAATGCTCACTAGGTTGTTAACCACTTGGTGGGAATACTTATAGTCCCTTATTACTTTTTCGAAAATACTTGATTAAGGAAAATATGGACCAATTTAAAACTTTTCTACTGAGTGCATAATTACGAAATATGAGCCATGTGTGAATCAAAGTATATAAGACAAACGATAGAGCTTGAGGCTTACAACCAATAGTCATTCATAGCATAATTATTTACCTAAGCAATTACCTGGTCCTTCACAGATAAGTACAACCAATCATATAATATTATAATAAAGTATATGTACATGCTATAATCATCCATACACATAATAAAAGTTCGTCCATCGCATAACCAACTAAGCATGTCTTCATAGCCTTGAAGATCTGTCCGCCCGTCATCAGTAGCTTGTCCTCTGTTCTTTCCTGATCCTCTTGGTGCTCCTCATAG
>QANU01018855.1:34611-215480 GCA_003254905.1 Nissolia schottii
ACACCGTTTTGCGTGCCAAATTTCATCGGCGAACAACGGCTGTTCGGTTGTCCGCCGAACTTTCTACCGTGACACGTCCTATTTCCTAGGGATATTTTACCTAATAATTTCCCTTATTAATTCTCTAATCATGATTAGAAAATTAATTAAATATTTATGTTTACAGTTGTTTCCCGATTGGTCCGGAAATCGGCTCAAGGCTCTGAAAAATTCGCCGGTCACGAAACCTCAACTTTGACTGCTATTTTTATGGGTTAAAGATGATTCTTATGAATTAAAGGTAATAATTTAATTTTCTTACCTCCCTAATTAACCTATAATTATTTATTACGCTAATTATCCGTACAGTGAAAAAGCGGGATGTTACACTACTTGGTTCTTATTTTCATTTTTTATTTTTAGTATATTTTTATTTTTAAAGATTTTGTGAAGAAAATAAGAAATAATATTTTATTATTTTTAATGTTTCATTTTTAGAATCTTGAAAACATAAAATTAGAACAAAAACTAAACAAATTCCCTTATATAAATTGTTTATGCATTGATTTTCGTCAATGATCAACAAGGTGTAGCCAAGTATGAAACCTATAATAGAATCTAATCAATGGTAAAAATTAATACATAATTAAGTTATGTGAGATTTTCGTACAAAGATTATTTCTTTTGTCAAATACCCCCTTATTTTTGTACATATTCATCTCAACAGTTAGCTTGAAAGAATTTAAAATCAAGATCATTGATAGGTGGAGTTTGTACCCTATTTTATTATTCTATAATTGAACATTGTATACTAAAAATGTGTAATTTTAATGCTTAATTAATATGTTTTGCACATTATCCTCTTTTGTGAGAAATTGAGAAAAATGCAATTTTAAGTACTACTTTATCTTAGAATTTAATGTGTAGATTTCTTTTGTTCTTTTTTAGTTTTCTATTTTAATTGCAGAAAATAAATTGTCAAGAGGATCATTGAAGATTTGAAAGAGATTTGATAAGATATAAATGTTGAAGAAGAGAATTGAAGAGAATATTGAGACCAATAAATGCAAGATTAAATTCAAATTTAAAAAGATTTGGTCAAAGATTTGTTGAGAATTTTTAACGCTGACTTTACCACAGATTTTGTGCCAGGATGGAGATTGAATCTCGATTTGACCTCAACTATAAGGTTGTAGATCTATCTCTTAGCTTTAATTGGAGATTTGAATCACCTCAATCCGATATATGTAGCCAAAGTTATTGCGATTTTACTAACTACTGTGCTGAAAGTGCGGGATTTACACCCACTTTGTGTCAATCCTCTACAAATAGACATCCTCTCTCAACAACTTGAAAAAGAACTTCATACTAAGCCTCTACTTTTATTTTTTGCACTTTTATCTTTTATTTTATGCACTTTAGGTTTATGTTAATAGTGCTTAGTTATTCAACGATTGTTGGAGCGCTCGCATTGACAACGCAAGCTCCTAATTATTTGCGAATTCCTTCCGTTATTGTTTTGAGGTTTTGTTATTTCAATTTTTCATTATTTTCTACTCTCTTATTATTTTTATTTATTACGAGTTTTTATCCTCCACCCATGGAGGAGTAGTTTCTTAATATCTTGCATGCGGTAACTCTAAATTATGATTAATTCGAGGTCTTATGCTTAATGTTTATTCATGATTTGTTCCGTCTATGACTAATAATATAGCGATTGCATATTATTGGTTAGGGTTAATTCTAGGTTGATAGATCTAGACGATTGTAGGATTTGTTGATTTAGGATTTGGGAACTTTTTGGCGAACTAATTAGATTTAATTAGGTTAGGCAATTGGGACATAATTGATATGAGTTTTAAATGCTGAGATCTTAGTTTTAATTCTTATATTAATATATGCTTAGGGGATTGACGATCTTAGTTTCTTAAGCGAATTGTGTATTAATTAAAGATTTCAACTAATAAGCAACATCCTCTCTTATGGATAATTAGTTAGGAACCAATGACAATTAATCCTTGATCTGGAAACGCTGTATGCAGGATATTACCTTTTATCATTGTTTATTTATTTGTTGTAAGTTTCTTTTATTTTAAACGCATTCAATTCAAACCCCCCAATTTAATTAAACTTTTAATTGGTTCTAATTGCTTCCTTGAGAGACGACCTAGATTAGCCCCTTTACTACGTTTTTGGGGTTAATTTAGTTTTATAAATTATTATTTGATTGCGCACTAAAATTAACAACATTTTAGTGCGTGTCAATCATAATGTTTTTCAAGTATCACATAAAGTTTTGCAATGATCAAAATCAGCCAAATATCTCTCAAAACCACATTTACCAACACTAATCATTAAATTTACAAAAGAAAAACCAAAAAATATTTTATTATCCTTTCTTACAATCTGTTTGTTTCTCCTTAATAACATCACATAGCTCTTCATAATAAAGATAAGAAACATGGAAACGACATTGAAGAAGACCAATTTTTATTTCTTTAATACATCTATGGTAGGGAAATTTCTGTTATTGTGACATCGATCTGGAACTTCTATCTAGAACAAATGCTTGATAATATTGCGACACAAGTAAGGCTAATGGTTTGAATTATTGGCAACCACCGCAAGGGCATCACCTAATTGGCTGCAATGTAACCATTTTAGGCTTGCAATGAGCTGCATCAGGTCGCAAAACACTCAATTTCATTATGCAACAACATAAAAATTTCACACCATAATAACTGCATTGCACATCACGATGACTACAACACCCGTAATCACAAACACCTTGAAGTTCTGAGAGAACAAATCCAAAAATTTTCCTTTGAACTTTTTTGAATAAGAAAAATTATGAATATCAATTCTGATTTTGAGGAAAGACATAACAAATAAATAGAATTTTCTTGAACTAACATGAGAATTAGAACATACTCGTTGAAAAATGAACAACTCCCTTAGTTAACACATTCATTGGTGATGAACTAACTACCATTTTCATGTAAGTTAAATTTCAAATAATTTTTTTAATTGTTTAAATTACCAACACACACAAAAAATAAAAATCTTAGAGCATCTCCAATTGCTCCCTCATAGAGTCCTTAATCCCACTATTTTGGGTCTCACGTTTTTAAATCATTATAGCTAGGAAAGACCGAGAGAGGGAGTCCTACTTTAATACAGTAAGAAAAAAAAGTGGTTCAAGTCCCTTTAAGGAGAGACTCATCCCACCTTACATTCCACTAATACTTATATGACATGTGTCATGTGACAACATTTTTCATTTATTTATATTTTTAGAAAACATGATAATTGAAAATCTATTTAAGATGGTGCCATAATTTGGTTGGTCCCTTCCAATGGAGAGGAAATAAATATTTTTACGACACTTTTACTTGTTATGACACAGCGATGATATGATATCAATATAGCAAAAGTGAAGTCCAAATAAGAATTCTTAGAGAGATACCAATTGAAGATACTCTTTTATTTTATTTCAAATGAAGCTGATTCAGAAAGCATTTCAAATATAAAAGTTGCTTTTTTTTTTTTAATAATAAAATTATTACTAAAAACAAATCCACACGTTTCATGGACAGAGATAAACATAAGAATAATTAATAAATTAATAAATTTTGTAGGAATAATTAAAAGTAAATTTATTAAATAATAAAATCAAAATATTATTTATTTGTGACAAAAATGAAGATATGACATTTTACCAAAATTGAAAATATGGTATTATAAATTATAAGTAAAAAAACAAAGACACATCTCTTATGTTTGATGCAAATGTATCTAGTTTGACTAAAATTTTCATTGAACAATTTATATACATGTGACATTGGTGAGTCATCACATACATACATACATACATACATACATACATACATACATATATATATATATATATATATAAAGGCTAGAAACTGATTTTTTAAAAAGAAAAAAGAAAAGGCCAAAATCTTCAATTAATTAACTTCCTAATTTATTCTATAGACGCATAAATGCATGGCTATCAGGGCAGAATAAAACCAAACCAATCAAAATGAAATCACAGAAAACACAAAGATAATCAAATTTTTTTTTAGGTTGTCTACCCGGTATCCAAGGCTTAGCCTTGACTAATCCGGGCCGAGCACCTGGCTATGGCAGGTGAGTCTCCCAGCGGGGATAACTGCGTACACAAGGTCTCAAACTCAAGACCTTGCTTAAGCGATACCAAGCCACTTACCACTTGGACCAACCCCCGTTGGTCACAAAGATAATCAAATTGAAAACAAATCGCAAAGACGAAAATGGTATAGAATAAAAAGTTTTGGGATAAAGACTTTCAATTATTCGATAAGCCCGTGATTTTCTATGGGGATTGTGCCATATTTAAAGCACCATTCTTCCTACACAACTCTTGCTTGGAAAGCCTTAATTACTATCACTCTGATCCATGCCAAAACTCCACCATCTAATTGACAACATCATCAAAATTTATCTTTTGTAAAAACAATTATGTGCAAGAATAAAATAAAATGCAATCATCAACAATAAGCAAAACGCATCAAGAAACCCTATAATCTCTTAATGGCATGTCTCCGATGAGGCTTTGAAAAGATCTTGAATCATCTTTTGAATGAGAATGGGTAGAGTAGTCGTCCATGTTGAATGTATATGGCACAAATATGCACATAGTTTAGAAGGGTGCAGACTCACTGACATGTAACAGCTAGAAAAGCGTTACCGGCACGTAAGGGACTAGTTTTCTTATGGAAGCTTCTTAGATTGCTTTTCATAAATGATAACTCACTAATTTGAGTGTTTTCTTAGTTTGTTTCCTAAGTGTTTTAAATGGACTTTTAAGATTTTTATTTATTTTTAGGCATAAATTAGGATAATTTGCATTTAGTAGAATTATTTAGATTTTATTGGTTCTAACTCTTTTTTTTAGTTTTTATTTTAATTTTAGGAAAACAAATCCTAAGAGGATCATTTAAGATTGGAAGAAGATAAAAGATATTATTAAAGAAAAGGTTTGAATAGAAGATTTGGATGATAAAAGATAAATTTGAATGTGATCGGCAAAGATTTGGGTGAATATATGTTGAAATTTTTTCTATGCTGATTTTGTCACAAATTTTTCACCTTGATGAAGGATTTATCTTGACTTGTCTCCAGCTACAAAATTGTAGCTATTTCTTTAATCTTTGATTAGAGACTTGGATCAACTCAATTGGATATGTGTAGCATAAGTTATGGTGTTTTTTTACTATCGTAGTGCAATGCTGTCAAAAATCCAAATTTCAACATTTTTTTAACCTAATTTTGGGTCCAAACTCAATAAATACAACCCCAATAACCCCAAAGGAAGGGGGGAATTAGATTTGAAGAGAAGGCAACCCTAGAGGTGCTAACCAGGGACAGAGTACCGCCGTCGGGGGTGCTATGCAAGAGCTCTGCACACTCACTCGGCTTCTACCATCGTTTGTCATCTATGGTGTTGTTTCTAATGTCTCTGTTCTCTTCTTTTCACTTATTCTTTTCTTCTTTTATGTTCTAAGTCCCTTGCTAGGGCATTGATGTAACCTCTTTTGATGATACTATTTTAATTCAATTTATTATTCAATGTCAATTGATGTTTCTTAAGTTTTTCTCACTATTCTTAATGCTTTAATTGTTTAATCACAAATTAACTGAATCCTTGTTTTGTATGCAATTCAAGAGGAGGAATACAAAAGTGTTCATGTGAGATTAACCACAAGATAACGTAAGATTAGAGATAAATTATGCGGATTGTGTGGTCGTATGTAGGGAATTCACAAATCGTTCATGCTTTATATAGGTTAGTTTACACTAAAAGATTAGGTATTCGGCCTAGGAAAAGAAATTTCTTGACCTTGAGAAAGACTTATAATTAGGATAGGAACTTTGACCATTAATTAAGATCAATTGATAATTGTTTAATAGTTGTATTAAGATAGTTGTGTGGTTTTGTCTATGAATTCACCTGAGTCTAGAGTCGGTGAGTCATTAGCTCTAGTGTTCTTCTTAGATCTTGTTTTTCTTATCTTTTGTTTAATTATTTATTTTAAGCTTGTTGTTATATCTTCAACCTCCTCTCTATCAATTCAATTTAGTAATTTATTAATTAAAATTAAACATGCAATATTATCCTTATGCGTTGGACAACATGAAGTTTAATACTCACTTTTATTACTTGTACGAACTAGTGTACTTACTAACTGTGCCACATGACTTGAATGAGAAAACATGGTCTATGAATTGACATTATATCATCTGATCCATTTAGCTTGACCTCACTTAGTGGAACAAGGGTCAGTGGTTGTTGTTGTTAACCGTGCCACACTGCCACTTTTAACGATTCTACTTCTAGTAGTGACTATAGCTTTTAGTATTATTTAACCAGATTATGCCTCAATCATTTTATTTTTCCTTAAACAGGTGAAGAACCACAAGCAATGTATCATTGGGAAAGGAAAATAAATTGAAGGGGTAGTGTTAGTATTCACCTTATATTTGTGGTACCCATCACAAGCTACATCTCCATTTTCTTCTCCATGCATAGACCTTGCTAATCAAAATTTCTTTCTTCATGCATTCTACATTGAAGACCGATCTCATTCCAGAGACTAATCTTCCAAAATAATCAATTAAAAGATGGGTGAAAAGAAGATATAAGAGCAAAAGAAGGGAAAGGAATACCAACCAGCATGGGCAAAGGTATCCCAGACACTAGGAGTTCTCCCATCTTCATTAGCAGCTCCTTCCACCTATTCATTCATACATACATAATCACATTTATAATCAATATATAACAATTATGACAAGAGTGGTATCCACTAAGGATGGAAGAGAATATTTTGTTAGTCCCATAGTGTAAGCGGGGATGGCTTCAACGGTTGAAACCTAAGGTTAATATTCTTCTTCTCTGATCCATTCATATGGAAAGGGGTACATTTCTAGACTAATGTTATGGTGGCAACCATTTGGGACAAGCACACTTACAAGGATATGGGGTTTATTGCGAGCTCCACCGTGATAGACCCTACACCTTTGTGGCAGTGGTATCATTTCTCACAATTATAGGATATAACAATCCAGAACAAAAAAAAAAAAAAAAAAAACAGAACCAGCAAAGGGCATTTTAGTCATTTCCTTTTTAAAGCAGAAATCCATGAGAATTGGTTTGCAAACTAAGGAATTGAATTCCACATGCTGCAAATATTCCTCTTTTATCCCTTCCTAACAACATGACTCTCTCAGTAGAAGTTACTCTATACCTAGATAGGACTCGAATCTGAAACCACTGATTAATCAAGGAAAAAGAGTATATGTCACTCTAACCTGCTACATGTAGGTGTAGGCAATATTTAAGGAATAGATATCATAAAAACTGGAACAAAAATAACAAATCTATCAATATTGCAAAACAGATTAGAATTAGTGTTACCTGATAAGCAGAGGTGCCAGAACCAAAGACAAAATCAACTGGAAAAGCATGCCGGCTGTACTTATTATCATCATCAGCAGCAGCAGCAGCAGCACTAATTCTCAAGTTGAGAAGTAAAAGTGTTAGCTTTAAGGCAAGGAAGAGGCTCAAACTTGGTGATGATGATGCTTTGGATTCCATCATGGCCTAATTTAGGCTATGTGATTCATGTTTGTTTTCTGTGGGAAGCATATTTTAACGCCATCTGTTTTTTTTTATTTTTTCCTTTTTCTTTAGACATGGAAGGTGGTGAACACAACGTAGCTAGAGGTGGTTGCTCAACAACCCACGTTAACTCTTTGTGCTACCTAATTTATTTATTTTTAACAATTTTTATGATTAAATTTATTAAATTTTGTTATTATTTCATGTTCTATATGATCGTAATAAATTTTTCATTAGTCAAATCATTAAAAGAGTCAACTTATAAAAAATTTAGAGATTTGTAAACTATTTGAGCTTACGATGCACTTCCCTATAAATATTGTATTGTAAAATATTAATTTATCATATTAGATCATATAATTTATCAATATATTATATTAGATCATAAAATAATAATAAAATTTGATGAATTTAATTATAAAAATTTTTAAAAATAAATAAATTAAGTAAAATGTAGTATTTATCCATGTAGAATGAGTAAGAAATTACCCTAACTAGATATATGGAAGGCAAGCTCATGTGTTTGTCCGTTTCATTTATATAGCACGTAGACGTGTAACAACTTTCTCAAAATGTCACAAGCATAATTATTACTAGTAGGGCAAGCTCTCAGTACCGTTAATGTTTGATCATTCATATTGAAACTATTTTGCAAAATTATAACGGTAAAAGATAGGGCCGTCAAAATGAACTTAGCTCGCGAATCCGGTCTGCGAACCCGATTAAATGGACATGTTTTACACGCAAAAAATAAGTTTGTGAAAATTTTAAAAAAATTGGTCCGACCCATTTAGGTCTGCAGACTAAACGGGTCAGCCCAACAGATTCATGAGCTAGCCCGTGAGATAGCAACGAGTGGCTAAAAAATTTGTGTTATGAAAGCATTCAACTGGAAGTGGGTAATGGTGGCGAGACTTTATTTGTTTTTGGAAAGACTTATGGTTGAGGCAACAACATTAAAATATTTGTTTCATAGGCTATATTCAGTGTCAACTCTAAAATCATGCAAGATTTTAGAATGTAGCTTTTGGGATGGAGTGTTATGGACATGGAGCTTTCGGTGGCAAAGGAAATTATTTCGATGGGAGCAAAACCTGTTCAATGAAATGCATAATTCATTACTTGAAACGAAGGTGTATGCAAACAAATTGTTCTAACTGTGTATCAATCAGCCTAACTAAAATACATTAATTCAAAACATATATCATATTATTTATTATAAAAACCATAATGATATTTCTAACCCTCTTATCAAAGTTAATTTTCTTTTTATCTTCATCCGTCCAATGTTGTTTGGACTTAGGTCAGTTAATTTTCTTTTTATCTTCATCCGTCCAATATTGTTTGAACTTAGGCCTAACACTCAATATGTCTATAGGAACATAAGGACCAAACTTTATAGCATCCCAAACATCTAAATCAATAGCCTTAATAAAAATTCTCATTCTAGATTTCCAATATCCATAGCATTCACCATTGAAGAAATGAGGTTTGTTAATAGGATTACTATCAGTGATGAATGTAGATGAAGTCATATCTCTTAAAGCTATTAAGCCTTAGACAAGAGCCTTACTCTGATACCACTTGTTATCAAGTGGCTTCAAATACACAAGAAGGGGGTGAATTGGGTATACAACTTTTTCACAAAACTTTTCTTACTCAAAAAATAAGCTAGGAAATCTCAACAAAGATATAAGAATGAGCAATAAAGCAAGCTAGCACAAGCAATATTAAAGTAAAGAGTCTAGAGATAGAGAGAATGCAAACTCAATTTATCCTAGTTCAATCACTCTTGTGATCTACGTCCAGTCCCCAAGCTACTCGCTCAAGATTTTCTCCACTATCTTCAAGCTTGAAACTTAGGTGCTTGAAAAACCTTTATAAGTAAGAGCACTCTTCACACCTTGTGATTGAGTCTCAAGTAATCTTCCTTAGAGATTCCACCCTTATCAATCTAGAGGGATACCTCACCCTCTTTACAAGAATATGAAATTTATGAATTGGAAACTCTCTCAAAGAATGGATAATAGAAAATGAAGCTCTATAGGTGTATGTGTGAAAATCTCCCTTTTTGGCTCTTTAAAATGACTCAATAAATGCTCTTTATGATCTATAGAAGGATGGGAGTTTAGAAGTTAATGTTCTACCTTGAATCACTGAGTTTGGTTGGTGTTTATTGAGCGCCAAATGATCCTAGTTGTTGTGCATTTAATGCTCAAGACAAAATACAACATNTGTTCTATATGATCGTAATAAATTTTTCATTAGTCAAATCATTAAAAGAGTCAACTTATAAAAAATTTAGAGATTTGTAAACTATTTGAGCTTACGATGCACTTCCCTATAAATATTGTATTGTAAAATATTAATTTATCATATTAGATCATATAATTTATCAATATATTATATTAGATCATAAAATAATAATAAAATTTGATGAATTTAATTATAAAAATTTTTAAAAATAAATAAATTAAGTAAAATGTAGTATTTATCCATGTAGAATGAGTAAGAAATTACCCTAACTAGATATATGGAAGGCAAGCTCATGTGTTTGTCCGTTTCATTTATATAGCACGTAGACGTGTAACAACTTTCTCAAAATGTCACAAGCATAATTATTACTAGTAGGGCAAGCTCTCAGTACCGTTAATGTTTGATCATTCATATTGAAACTATTTTGCAAAATTATAACGGTAAAAGATAGGGCCGTCAAAATGAACTTAGCTCGCGAATCCGGTCTGCGAACCCGATTAAATGGACATGTTTTACACGCAAAAAATAAGTTTGTGAAAATTTTAAAAAAATTGGTCCGACCCATTTAGGTCTGCAGACTAAACGGGTCAGCCCAACAGATTCATGAGCTAGCCCGTGAGATAGCAACGAGTGGCTAAAAAATTTGTGTTATGAAAGCATTCAACTGGAAGTGGGTAATGGTGGCGAGACTTTATTTGTTTTTGGAAAGACTTATGGTTGAGGCAACAACATTAAAATATTTGTTTCATAGGCTATATTCAGTGTCAACTCTAAAATCATGCAAGATTTTAGAATGTAGCTTTTGGGATGGAGTGTTATGGACATGGAGCTTTCGGTGGCAAAGGAAATTATTTCGATGGGAGCAAAACCTGTTCAATGAAATGCATAATTCATTACTTGAAACGAAGGTGTATGCAAACAAATTGTTCTAACTGTGTATCAATCAGCCTAACTAAAATACATTAATTCAAAACATATATCATATTATTTATTATAAAAACCATAATGATATTTCTAACCCTCTTATCAAAGTTAATTTTCTTTTTATCTTCATCCGTCCAATGTTGTTTGGACTTAGGTCAGTTAATTTTCTTTTTATCTTCATCCGTCCAATATTGTTTGAACTTAGGCCTAACACTCAATATGTCTATAGGAACATAAGGACCAAACTTTATAGCATCCCAAACATCTAAATCAATAGCCTTAATAAAAATTCTCATTCTAGATTTCCAATATCCATAGCATTCACCATTGAAGAAATGAGGTTTGTTAATAGGATTACTATCAGTGATGAATGTAGATGAAGTCATATCTCTTAAAGCTATTAAGCCTTAGACAAGAGCCTTACTCTGATACCACTTGTTATCAAGTGGCTTCAAATACACAAGAAGGGGGTGAATTGGGTATACAACTTTTTCACAAAACTTTTCTTACTCAAAAAATAAGCTAGGAAATCTCAACAAAGATATAAGAATGAGCAATAAAGCAAGCTAGCACAAGCAATATTAAAGTAAAGAGTCTAGAGATAGAGAGAATGCAAACTCAATTTATCCTAGTTCAATCACTCTTGTGATCTACGTCCAGTCCCCAAGCTACTCGCTCAAGATTTTCTCCACTATCTTCAAGCTTGAAACTTAGGTGCTTGAAAAACCTTTATAAGTAAGAGCACTCTTCACACCTTGTGATTGAGTCTCAAGTAATCTTCCTTAGAGATTCCACCCTTATCAATCTAGAGGGATACCTCACCCTCTTTACAAGAATATGAAATTTATGAATTGGAAACTCTCTCAAAGAATGGATAATAGAAAATGAAGCTCTATAGGTGTATGTGTGAAAATCTCCCTTTTTGGCTCTTTAAAATGACTCAATAAATGCTCTTTATGATCTATAGAAGGATGGGAGTTTAGAAGTTAATGTTCTACCTTGAATCACTGAGTTTGGTTGGTGTTTATTGAGCGCCAAATGATCCTAGTTGTTGTGCATTTAATGCTCAAGACAAAATACAACATAACTAGTTGTTACTGTTTTCAGAGATTGAGTCATTCGAATGACTAACGTTGGTCATTCGAATGACTTATATAGTGTAGCTGTTGTGTGTCTCTTGTGTCAGAGTCATTTGAATGACTAAACCTGTGTCATTCGAATGATTTGAGCTTTGCAAAGGTCATAGAGAGCACAAGAGATTTGTCAATCAAATGATTACATCGAATGTCTCTTGGGAATGAGTCATTCTAATGACTTGGAATGACTTGTTCATGAGTCATTTGAATGTTTAAACATGTTTAAACAAAGAAGTCAATGTTATGTTGGTTCTTTTGTTTAAAAATATTGATTTCTTTTTTGAACGGAATTAGTTTTTTTTTTTAGTGGAGTTAGATTCTTTCTACATTAGAGGAGAGAGGAAAAAGTGAAAAGAGCGTTACAGGAAAAAAATGCAACAAATTGATAAAAGAGAAAGAGAATGACAATGACCTTTTTTTTGTCTTACTCCCGTTAAATAAAGAATCTAACCATGTTAAATAAACCAAACCAACACCACTAAAAAAAGAAACCAACATGTTTAAACTTATAGTTGGTTATTTTGTTTAAACATGTTGATTTTTTCTTCCAACAAAACTGTTTTTTTTTTTTCTTTTTCATCATTGTTGCTTTCTCATTGTAGTGGAGGGAGCATGCGAGATGAAGAAAAGAAAACAAAATGACACAGTTAAAAGAAAGACACGATAAAATAAACGATTGCTTATTAATATTTTATTGTGTGAAACCCACTATTGTCCGTAATTTATACGGTGGCTCTACACCTTGTTCATATAGCACTCCTGCTCCTTGCTCTTTATGGAAATTTTGCCTATGCACTAATTGCAGATAGGCATTCACCAGAATAATTTTTTATTTTAATCAAGTGTTACATAGAAAGGAATCTAAGTGTATAGCGAGGAACAACACTATGCATAGAATCTCTTGCGCTAACCAAGAAAATAAAAATAAAAGAACCTACTCAAATAAATGGCCAAGAGAATCAAGTGATGGTTCCTTCTCAAGTTCAATAACTCCAGCTATAGAAGCTCTTCTACGCTTCAAGAACCAGCTGTACCATTTTGCAGAGAGTTTTGGATATCTCTTTAGCTCTGGATCACTCCTATCAACATAGTAGAGGCCAAAGCTTGATTTGTATCCATCCAGTAACTCAAATAAATCCATGAAAGACCATGCAAAATACCCGTTTACATTTGATCCATCTCTGAGAAAAATCAGGATGATATAGGTAATTAGAGAACACATGAAGTATTTATATGAACACTTCTTCAAAAAAATAAAAAATGTAATAGATCCTCAAATGGTAGCCTCTTTTTTCTCACATATATGCTCTATTCGAGGCAATTCTATTTCTGTTTGAGGCATACTAAATGTGGACAGTTCTCCAGTTGGGATTCGAACCGCAATTTGCCACATGGTGGAGAACTAGCACCTTCTACTAGACCAATATCTCAATTGGTAATTATTTCACAATCCTTGTGTGGTTCTAGAGCATCCATCATGTTAGATATGCACCAGCCTACAAAATGAATGGCGTTCTCAGCCTTCACCTTGAGAGGACCCACCACAGAAGGTTGAGATATCATTCATTATGTGGTTTGAAGCATATCTAACGCGACGCTTTAAAACCATACAAAAATTCTCAATTATTATAGCTCAATGGATTTGCACTCCATAATTTTGATTCAAAAATCATAAATAAAAAAGCAAGTCCATCAACTGTGGAACTTATTGTGAAAGTGATAAGAAAAGATTGTGATGTTAAGTATCAAAATCAATTGCATACCTCAAGGCATCAAGTGTGGCACCAATGTATCCATGCAAGTACCTCACCCTTGACACATCTTGCAGTGACGAATTGCTATCTGTCCTTTGACCTAACAACACAATGCAACCCAAATGTTTGATTAAAAAAACTGAACCAATTTGATAGATATCATCATTAGCACTAACTAGTTTTACCATTGATACAACAAGTTACACAATAAATGGTTCACAAAACAAATCTTGATTAGAATTATGAACGATTCAATTATAGTTTCCATACAACTGAAGATGCTCATATATATAGTGAAAAACTCAGGATAGTCATAATATCTAGTACCAAGAACATTGTATCATAAATAAATGATCTTTGACGGCCTTGCAAGAAATAAAGAACAAAGAACGGGGATATAGAACGCAAATACGTGTGAGGTATAAAAAGTTTCACATTGGATAAGTCGAGCTAGGATTTAGAGTTTAGGGTTGAAACACAAAATGTCTTGTTCTATCGCGTCACTTTGTCGTATTATTACAAAATTTTCACCTAAAGTTTAATATCCAACCCTCGAAAGATCAAGAGAGAACCATGGCAGAGAGAGATAGAGATTTACCATTTTCATAAATGAATACAGGAGGGTTGCCATAGTGGAGCTTGAGTTTATCCAGCTCTTGCTTTAAACCCCATGGTTCGACAGGGTACTGAATCAAGCAAAACCAGTTACATAAAAAGTACAGTAATCTGAAGGAAATAAAAAATGAACAAATTAAATATGTGAAAAAATTTCTTTTTTTGACCATTACCTCTGAATTTGAAAACAGATCTGATCCATCTGCCGAAACCAGTAAAGCACTGAGTTATTCACCTTCCTCCACCATTTACTCACAAATGAGTTAATACAAATGGTTGTGTTGTGTGCATTAATGAAAATCATTAATGTGCTAAATCATGTGAGGGTGGACTGTGACGCAACACTAAGGTAAGGTTGTTGCCTTATGACTTGGAGTTAGAGGTTACAGGTTCAAATTCTATAAACAACCCTTTGTTAGTAGGAGTAATGATGTGTGCATCTACCCTGCCTGGACACCATCAAGTAGGAGTCTCATGCTATGTATCACCTTTTAATATGCTTCATTATGTGAAAGTTCGGCTAATTGGAAATTTCATAAGGATAATGTAAAAGATGTAGTGAATGCTTTTTTTGGACCAACTTCAAGACTGCATTGAGTAAATTTTCAAATTCATCCTTAGGGTTCCTAGAGTTAGTCAAATTCGTCCCTAAGTTATCAAAATGATCATGTCCCTAAGATTGCCAAAAGTCAATCAAGTTAATCCCTGAGAGAGATTAATTTGACCGATATGGAAGGATTAACTTGACTAGTTTTTGACAGCTTCATGGACTAATATGACAATTTTTATAACTTAGGGACGAACTTGACCGACAACTTCAAGAACGAATTTGAACTTGTATTAAACACAAGGAAGTACTTACACATGATTATAGCCGTATCTGCATTGAAATCTCTCAGTTTGTTCTTCAGAACTTCTGAGTTGTCTGTAACATTAACATTGCTGTAGTGAATTAAGCCAATAAAGTCAGATGAACCTTTCACTTGCTCGGATTCGGGCTTCGTGAAGGTTGGAATTCTTGCACCTGCGTTTTTCTTCATGGAAATGGGATAGTCACCATACACCAAGGGCTCTATAATCCTGCAAACAAAAAATGCAGGCACATAAAAATATTCTTCGCATCATATCCTAGGCATCACTGAAACTTGAGAGGAAATGTCGTGAAAATTTTCCCCAAAAAAAGAAAAAGTAGTATATAATTGTATAAAGTCTAAAATGCTTAATAATGAATCAGGGTTAAGATAAAAAACGAAANTTGTGTGAAAGTTCAGCTAATTGGAAATTTCATAAGGATAATGTTAAAGATGCAAGTGAATGCATTTTTTTGTACACTAAGATTATAGACCAACTTCAAGACTGCATTGAGTAAACTTTCAAATTCGTCCTTAGGGTTCCTAGAGTTAGTCAAATTCGTCTCTAAGTTATCAAAATGATCATGTCCCTGAGATTGCCAAAAATCGATCAAGTTAATCCTTAAGAGAGACTAATTTGACCGATGTGGAAGGACTAACTTGATTAATTTTTAATAGATTCATGGACTAATATGACAATTCTTATAACTTAGGGACGAACTTGACTGACAACTCCAAGAACGAATTTGAAATTGTATTAAACACAAGGAAGTACTTACGCATGATTATAGCCATATCTGCACTGAAATCTCTGATTTTGTTCTTCAGAATTTCTGAGTTGTCTGTAATATTAACATTGCTGTAGTGAATTAAGCCAATAAAGTCAGATGAACCTTTCACTTGCTCGGATTCGCGCTTCGTGAAGGTTGGAATTCTTGCACCTGCATTTTTCTTCATGGAAATGGGATAGTCACCATACACGAAGGGCTCCATAATCCTGCAAACAAAAAATGCAGGCACATAAAAACTTCCATATCCTTCACAACATATCATAGGCATCAGCAAAACTTGAGAGGAAATGTCATGAAAGTTTCCCCCAAAAAAGGAAAAACTCTAGTAGTATATAATTGTATAAAGTCTAAAGTACTTAATAATGAATCGGGGTTGAGATAAAAACAAAAACAGTAGTATGTCCAATTAAACAAACCGTCGACATGATTTATGACAGAATATTATCTGTTATCTGATCCATGTAGCTATCTCTATTTGGTTAGACAAGGCTTAATTGTTGTTTTGTGATTTTATCCACTTAAAGAAAGCATGTTTCTGTTTTAAGCCAAAAAGGAACTAAGAATCATATATCACAAGTCTTAAGAAGAAAAAAAGACAAGGAACATAAGGTAGGAGAGTGATAAAACCAACTGGTTGTATGGTCTGAAACTAACCAACCAAAGAAAAAGTCACGGGCTCTTTGAGTTGCTATCCTGTCTTTATCTGTGTTTGTGTGAGGGAAGAAGCCAAAAGTATAGATAGAGATACCAACAAATCCATGTTGTTTGTCCTGCAATGCCAGTTAAGTGTCTACTGAATCATATGAACATTCTTTGCCAACAAAGTTTCTCTTATGAGCAAGGAGAACCATACAAGGAATTTATCTTGTATGTAAGTTGAAGCTCTTTCCATTTAAACTTTACGCTGACAACCAACGAGAATCTATGAAATTGCCACAAAACTACCCACATCTCCTCATTCTTTATTTTCCTCAAACTTTAATGTATGACGACTGCAATTTCTGGTTAGTTGTCAGGGTAAACCATAAACAAAGAGTTTATTTGTTATACATTGTGTCAGTGTAAAAAGTTTTACACTGTCATCTAGTCATGAACTGCTGTATGAGAGACTTTTGAGACAGTAGGGGTGAGACTTAACCACGTTTGCCGATGTATTAATACATAATCTGGTGATAGTATAAATTCTTTTTACGCTAACAGTACATAATAGTTAAACAAATCCAAAAGTAAGATACATGGTATGAAAAGAGGAAAGGTGTTATACCTTATATTTTCTCCTATACAATCTTGCAGCTGAAGAATGTGCTAACAAAATATGATGAAGTGCCAAGTAGGGCTCAAATGTTGAGTTTCCCTTGGTGCTTTCTATAACACAAAATGGGGGAGAACAATGTTGTGGCGGGGCGGTTCCCTGATCATAACCACCTAAGCAGAACACGTTAGGCTCATTCACAGTAATCCAATACAAGACTCTGTCACCAAACTCTCTGAAGCACACATCTGCATAGTATGTGAAGTCTCTTCTGCATTCAGATACAAAATGACTTAGTACATTAATGTTTCTCGACTATGTCTATGGTGTTTGGTTCTCAGGTGGAACACACCTAGAATCAATTCTAAGCCTCAGTAGAAGTGAAAATTTCTCATTTCTAAGGCTCCATAATTGATTTTGAGCTACCACAACAGAAATCCAAACCCGTTATTAGTATAAAGGAGATGGTGTCCAAACAAGTAAACATACACAGTACTTATCATGTTCGTAAAAATGTGGTAGGATGAGGATCATATGAAGAAGCAATATGAGAATAACAATAAGTAGACAAAACAAAAGAAACAAGAGGATTGAAACAGTTGTAAAATCTTGTAATCTTCTAAAAGCCTTTTGTATATTTGCAACTTAAACAGCAATTGGAATACATAGTTCCTGGTAACTCTCTAGAATGCATATTGCGACTGAAAGATACTAACTAGGATAAATAGGGGTGTAAATACTTAATTATCCCTAATTAATACCTTTCCGTCACAATATTGTTTAGGGTTTAGGGTATAACTAACATGGTGCTTTAATTTAGGGACGTAAATCCTTATTTCAAGCATCAAGGCACTTCTTTTATGGCTCTAGTGCATCTTAAGGGAGTAGTGACTGTATTTATGGAAAGTAATAACAGTCTCTCCACGTGTAAGGTAAAGCTGCTTACATCAACCCTCCTGAAACTCCACTAAGTGGGAGTCTCGTGCACAGGGCCACCTTTTTTTGTTCCTTTTTAATTTGTGCAATATAAGTTTCATTAACTAATATCAACAACATTATACTGCAAGAGATTGAGAAATTACATCATGTTACGGCTAAGCCATCCTCCGTATTCGTCTTCAAGTACTTGTGGAAAATCAAAGTTGTGTAGTGTGATATGTGGTTGGATTCCTGCTCAAGGCAAAGAATGGACCATATCATTTGAAGAAGCAAAATTGATTGCATTTTTTTTTTATTCTGGAAAATTAAGGAACTTGTATCAAACCATTGCTAATGAGTTCATCAATGACATTATTGTAGTACTCCAATGCCTTGGGATTGACGGGTCCTCTACCATCTAAGGAAGAAATAAAAGAAAATCATTTTCAGATGCATTAAAAAAAGGTTTCTTGAAGAAGAAAAAAACAAAGTATATTAACAATTCAATTTGTTTACACATAGCTCATTATGTACAAAAGTTTGAGTTGAGTACTATACTTGGTAAGAGTCTTGACCATGAAATTGAAAATCTATATGCATCAATGCCTGTTTCCACCATAAGCTGCACATCTTCCTGCATTAAATATTTCCGCGGAAACAATCACATTTATTAAACTTGTTAACTCTACCACATTGCTTGAACGTGAACATGGTCTATGATAGGATCAAGGTTATCAAACTCGAGAATTTAAGTAAACTCGTGGAGCCTCCGTAAACTCAGATCGTAAACTCGTATGAGTTTACCTATTATTAAAAAAATGTTAAAAAAATATTTTAAAAAACTATTATACTACAAAAATATATTTAATAAAACTTGAAATTCATAAATACTTTTACCTCCATAACAAAGCAAAAATAAAGATGAAATATATGAGTTTTAAGTTCAATTCATACATAATACATAATACATATGTTTGTTTGAACCAGAACATATCCTCCTCCACATAAACTTAATAACAAGCAAAATCTATCAACACAGAGAGAGGCGGTGTGTTGAGCAACCAATATAGCAAATGTATATAAAGAACAATGTCACTCATTCTTGACAGAAGTAGCCTGCTTCAATCCAACAACCTTTGTTTCTGGAACAATGTCACTCGCTCAAGCTTGGCGATGACTTCAAGGGGCATGCCCTTTGTTTCTAGAACCTTCAAGAACACAAATATCCAGGAGACGACACACACAACAGCATAAACACCGAAGATACCAGCGAGTCCCATAGTACTTGTTAATGATTGTTGATTTGATTTGATTGTAAATATTTACATAATTGATTTGATTTGATTAATTGTAATTTGTTTTTGGCCGTTGTGTTTTGGTCGTTGAGTCCTCAGTCTATAAATAGGCTCAGGCTCCTATGTAAATATACACAACTCAGTAATACATAATATATTACTCTCTCATTGTTTCTCACATGGTATCAGAGCTGATGGTATCTGTCTATCTCAGGCCAAGTATGCATCTGATCTTATTGCTCGAGCTGGTCTCACATATAGTCACACAGAATCCACTCCTCTGGAACCTAATGTTCGCTTTACACCTATGGATGGAACCACACTCGATAATCCTACTCTATATAAACAGCTTGTCGGCAATCTACCTAACTGTTACTCTCCCTGACATTTCATATGCAGTACACTTAGTTAGTCAATTTATGACCGATCAACGATCTACTCATTATGCTGCAGTTCTTCGCATTCTCCGCTATGTCAAAGGAACTCTGTTTCATGGGCTCCATTTCTTTACCCACTCTTCATTAACCCTTCGCGCCTACTCTGATTCTGATTGAGGTGGTGATCCTACTGATCGTCGTTCTACCAAGGGCTATTGCAGTTTCCTCGATGACTCCTTTATCTCATGGCGAAGCAAGAAACAAACATTGAGTGCCCGCTCTAGTACTGAGGCTGAATATCGAGCTCTTACTGACACTACTTCTGAACTCCTTCGGTTACGTTGGCTCCTTGATGATCTAGGCATCTCTCAATCCTCTACTACTGATCTATATTGTGACAATCGAAGTGCTATTCAAACTGCTCATAATGATGTCTTCCATGAGCGTACCAAACACATTGAGATTGATTATCACTTTGTTCGCCAACACATTTTGCGTGGTGTCTTTCACCTCATCTCAATTGGGACTCTTGATCAACCCGCTGACATATTCACTAAAGCACATCATCCTAGCCGCTTCAGCACTTTGGTCTCCAAACTCAAGTTGGTTTCATCAAAGACTACTTGAGTTTGAGGGGGGATGTTAATGATTGTTGATTTGATTTGATTGTAAATATTTACATAATTGATTTGATTTGATTAATTGTAATTTATTTTTGGCCGTTATGTTTTGGCTGTTGAGTCCTCAGCCTATAAATAGGCTCAGTCTTCTATGTAAATCTACACAACTCAATAATACATACATATATTACTCTCTCACTGTTTCTCACAGTACTGAGCATCACAAGAAGCGAGTATGTGACGATGATGTCTCCAATTCAAAACATTAAAGCATAGATAGTGATGCAGAGGTCATGCACTCTGGTAGGAAAGATCTCTGAGCAAAGGATGAAATACATACGATGGATTAGTGACAGAGCACGACAGAGGAGCACTACAGAGCACGATGGCACGACGGAGCACGATTACAGGTATAGTTGTGAATGGCAACTCTGAAACACTAAACAACCTGAATCTAAAAACTCAGAGACCGTTTGGCTTGTTTTGTCCTTTACAAAAGAAAAAAAAAACCACAATTTGGTAAACTCTGAACTCAGTAGTAAATTCGCGATTTTATGCGAGTTTACACGAGTTTACCCAACTTTACCCAAAAACGAGTTTACATGCGAGTTAGCTCGATTTTATTACCTAGGAACGTAAACTCGTACGAGTTTACGACTTAACACGCGATTTTGATAACCATGGATAGGATATTATGACATCGTCTGGTCCATGTTGTTAACCGTGCCACATTGCCACTTTAGCAGTTCAAGCAGTGACTATAGCTTATAGCATTGTTTAACTTAATTTTCCTCAAACAGTAGAAACCAAAATCATTGCCATTACTAAGCAAAGGAAAAAAAATCGAAGGGTAGTCTTAGTATTCACCTTATATTTGTGGTACCCATCACAAGCTACATCTCCATTTTCTCCATGCACATGCCCTGTTGATTAAAAACTGACAGCATGAGTGCATAATTAAACAGTACATATGTATAATTCCCAATTTTTCATCACTAATTCTCAGTCTCACTTAAAAAATTTGGTACATAAGAACGCTAACCGATATAAGCTTTAGGATTATAAGCAGTTACATTTCTGTTAGTAGTTATAACTGCTCCTATAACTAACTCTCCTATAGCAAGGGATCCACTTGCTACTGGATAACAATTTCTTGTATGGTGGACTTTTGAAGTAGTGCTCGTGAGACTCCATTAATTTTGTTGATGTGATAATAGATAATTGAATGACATTAGTGTGTAGAAATAGAAATTAATCGCAAAAGGCATTTTAGAATTAAAGATTGGGATGTCGGTGATTTAATCAAGACAAAAGAAAAAAAAAAAAAAAAAGGCCCATCGCTTTCCATAAACAAGTTAGTAAGCTTCCAAAATGATCAAAATTCTCACTTAATAAAAGATGGCTGAAAAGAAGAAATAAGAGCAAAAGAAGGAAAAGGAATACCAACCAGCATGGACAAAGGTATCCCAGACACTGGGAGTTCTCCCATCTTCATTAGCAGCTCCTTCCACCTATTCATTCACACATAATCATCATACTTTAAATAACAAGAGTATAACAAGAGTGATATTATTTATCTTACTTTTTGAGACATGTTTCTCATACATTAGTTGAGAGAAACAATATTTAATTTTATATATATCTTATTATTGAAGACAATCATATTTGAACATTTGAAATTTTGCAGGGACATGACTCTCTTAATAGAGAGATTATTTTATACTTAAGACTTAATCTGAGATCACTAATTAAGAAGAATAAGCGTCTACCGGCCATATGTCAGTATAAGCCACATTTAAGGAACAGATATAAAAACTGGAAAGGAAAAAAGAAAAAAAAAGCATTTCTCTTTCATCAAATCCATCAATATTGCACAATAGATTAAGTAGAATGATTTTCAAAATGAATTAAGAAAGAAAGAGAGGGTACTAATTAGTTAGTGTGTACCTGATAAGCAGAGGTGCCAGAACCAAAGACAAAATCAACTGGAAAGTCATTCCTGCTGTACTTGTCATCATGATCAGCAGTAGCACACAGAGTACTACTAATTCTCAAATTGAGAAATAAAAATGTTAGCTTTAAAACAAGGAAGAGGCTCAAAGATGATGTTGCTTTGGGTTCCATCATGATTCAGGTTTCTGTGGGCACACAAATGTCTGCAATGTTCATCAGTATTAGTAGTACTTGGGAGTTAGGAGAGTCAACATCTAGAAGTATGCAATCAAAAGGGAAAGGTGGGCCCATGCGTGTCTTTTTCAAAATAAAATTTTTTAATGTTTTCTGGTTTCGAGTAGATGCAATTGTTGATTTGTTTTTCCTTTTAAAATTATTGATCTTGTCTTCCGACTAATCCTTAGTCAGAAAAATAAAGTGACTAAACTCATGGAAATTGATAGCCATAAAATATTTTTTTTTTTATAAATGAGATCTTAATCACTAATTATATAGTTAAAAGATAATACGAGTTATTATCATGTTACACCTAAAGATTACTCTTATAGTTGCAAATACTGAATATTAAAGGTTATTTTTAAAACTCATGTGTGTTTTCTTCTTTAAATAATTTATTTAATAATATCTAACTTAATTATATACGTGTATAATTGTGCGTTCGTACAACGCAAAAAAATAGTTAGTAATTAATTATATTTTTAAGTTTTTCTCATTATTAATATAGAGTATATTTTTTTTGGCTCAAATCATTTTCAGTAACACCTGTTTCACTTCATTTCGTTAAATTGTTTATAATTTAAATTTTAGATTTCGTTAAATTTATTTTACTTTACTATTTTCATTGAAACAGATGGAGTGTTTGTAATTTTATAATGATGTGCTTATCTCATTTAAGATTTTAAAATATGTTGTGCAGAGTTAATAACGCATGGCTTAATATTATATTGGTCAAAATAATTTTATATAGGGTATTTTTTGGTAATAGTTTTGCATAGGGTTTTACAACTCACGATTATGATTTAAATAATTATTCATTCAGTTTACTAATATATCTCCAGATAAGTCTAGATCTGGCCGAAGGACAAAAAAGAGGCCCAGACAATCCTGTCCCATTTTTAATAGGACCAATTTTTTATCCGCGCCTTACAGCGTGCTTGAATTTTCATTCCAGTGTTTTGGAATTAATTTTGTGTTCTAACAATGATGAACATATATATGTGTGTGTGTGTGAGAGCTCAAAATCAATGTTAAGTGTGTCACTTTAAGATTAAACATACACTTAATCTTATACGTTCACATATTCTGCATGAAAAAATATGCTCACAATAACAAAATATAGAATATAAATTCTCATTTTACTTACTAAAAATATTGATAAAGAATTTGTTTAGTCTCTAAAATTCTAAATTTTTCATCTCAATATTCATCCATTTAAAGATTAATGATATAATAAATTCAAACTTTTGCCAACCAACAAAATCAATCTACACAATTATGTTGGAAATATTGTTCACTTGAACTCCGTTATTTCAAGAAAGGATAGTTTTACTAAAGAAGAATAAGTCAATGGGGAAGAACTTGACAACATGACACATATGCATGGCCAATGAATGTATTTGATTACTTAAGCACACTGAACAGTTAGCATAGTTTTTCTTGGCTCGTGTTTCTTAATTCTTTATATATGTCATCACAAGAGTTTAAATTTCCTTATCATGAGATGCTTTATAAGATTTTCACCCTAGCTTTTGAACCAAAAATTCAACAATGACGACCCTTCTGCAATTAGAGGTCTATCTCTTTACGGAAGTAACTCATATTAATTAATTAAATCACTTGCTTTCTTAATTATTATCATCCCTCTTGTCTTATTCATTCTAGTATTTCTAATCTCTACCCATAGTTTCTACCAACGTGGTAAAACAAAATACTTAGCTAATGCAGAAACACTAGAAAAAGGCTCTCTAATTAATTCAAATAAAACAAAATTTTTGCTCTAGTGAGGATTCAAACCTAACACCATCAAGCTCCATGTGCATGCCCCCACCACCAGGCCATCACATTTGTCATATTATGCTATGTTGCGTTTGTCATATTATAATGTATTTCAAGCAATATATATTTTGGCACTCCAAACCTTAGGCTTGTGGACGCGTGCTCCATCCGCTGCAATTAATGTATGTATTGCTTGAATGTGAGTATTTTCTTTTTTGAATAAGTAAGAGTGAGTGCATTGTTTTTAATGAGTTTAGCTTATCCTAAATTATAAAAATAAATTTCATAAAGAGATGTTGTGACATGAATATTTAGGCTTTTGAATAGAATTTTACTACAATTTCTTTCTTCAATTTTTTTTAATTTTGTATCTTTATATATCTTTTATTATACTTTCTTTCATCACATTTTGTCAAATTCAATTATTGATTCTTAAATTAATTATAATTAAAATGCTTCTTAAAATTGATTAGAGTTTTATTTTGATGTACTAAGAGTGAAAAGATCTACACAGTCGTTCAATCAATGTATTTCATTTGGATCACCTTTCAAGTAATGGATGTGGTAGTCAGTTATATTTGTTGATGTGTTGGTATATGATTGGATGATAATGTAAAATCTTTTACTCTGTCAATATATTCTAATTAAATCTAATTGATAATTCTCTCTTAATATTTATGTTAATTAACTTTTCTACAATGTAGATCAAAATTTCATTTTACATATCCAAAAATAATTTATGCTCTTTTTTATATTATGAAGGAATAATGATATAATTATCTATGTGCAAAAGAAAAATGTATTGAATGTAAACTAATTATATTAATTGAATACATTTAGGTACATAGTAATATTTATAATTTAAATTGTTAAAAAATTAAAACACCTAAGTTATTGATAAGTTTCATACTTTCGTAGTTAAATATGTTTGTATATATCATATCTATGTTTTGATATGTAAGTGACTATAGTTGATATTTATTCATAAAAAGTAACTTATGAAAAAGTGTATAGTTAATTAATATTTAGAGATACATTCAAATAACTGCTTATTTTACTAAAAATATATATTTAAATTGATATAATTAAAATATTTAACTTATTATTTCTAATTTTAAAAGTAGTATTAAGTTAAAAATTAGTTAAATACATATTAATCATTTAAACTTATTTGGTAGAAAAGAAGTTTAAAGACGTAAACAAAAAATGTAATTTTTCTTTAAGTACAACTTATATTTTAATTAAATATTTTTAAATTTAATAAATTATTGACGGATATATCCATCCATAATGACCTTTTTTTAAAATTAATAAATTACTTATAGATATATTGGTCGATAATATCCTATCTATTTTTCAAAAAAAAATATAATTATCGATAGATATATTTGTCAGTAATTAATTATCGCCACTTGGCGCCATAAACTACTGGCAGAAATAACGACAGATATGATATATATATATATATATATATATATATATATATATATATATGTCGGTAACTTTGGCTTACTTTGTGGCCAAAGTTGTAAAAATCCATTAGTGACAGATTTGGACATGAAATAATCACTAAATCCGCTTAAAATATTCGATGGTAAAATTCGTCAATATTCAACGTTTTTCTAGTAGTGAAATGAATCATGTTATCAGAAAATTTTAGAGTCTACTTGGTTCTTATTTTCATTTTTTATTTTTAGTATATTTTTATTTTTAAAGATTTTGTGAAGAAAATAAGAAATAATATTTTATTATTTTTAATGATTCATTTTTAGAATCTTGAAAACATAAAATTAGAAAAAAAGTCAAAAACCAAACAAATTCCCTTATATAAATTGTTTATGCATTGATTTTCGCCAATGATCAACAAGGTGTGGCCAAGTATGAAACCTATAAAAGAATCTAATCAATGGTAAAAATTAATACATAATTAAGTTATGTGAGATTTTCATACAAAAAGATTATTTCTTGTGTCAAATACCCCCTTATTTTTGTACATATTCATCTCAAAAGTTAGCTTAAAAGAATTTAAAATCAAGTTCATAATGTGTTTCAAGTATCACATAAAGTTTGAGGATTATCAAAATCAGCCAAATATCTCTCAAAACCACATTTACCAACGCTAATCTTTAAATTTACAAAAGAAAAACAAAAAACTATTTTACTATCCTTTCTTACAATCTGTTTGTTTCTCCTTAATAACATCACATGTCTCTTCATAATAAAGATAAGAAACATGGAAACGACATTGAAGAAGACCAATTTTTATTTCTTTAATACATCTATGGTAGGGAAATTTCTGTCATTGTGACATCTTCTATCTCAAACAAATGCTTGATAATATTGCGACACAAGTAAGGCTAATGGTTTAAATTATTGGCAACCACCGTAAGGGCATCACCTCGCAATTGCATGGTAACTTAAATTTACTGGAATTGGCTGCAACGTAACCATTTCAAGCATGCAATGAGCTACATCGGGCCGCAAAACACTCAATTTCATTGTGCAACAACATAAAAATTTCACACCACAAATACCGCATTGTGCATCACGATGACCGCAACACCCGTAATCACAAACATCTTGAAGTTTTGAGAGAATAAATCCAAAAATTTTCCTTTGAACTTTTTTGAATAAGAAAAATTATCAATATCAATTCTGATTTTGAGGAAAGACATAACAAATAAATAGAATTTTCATGAACTAACATGACAATTAGAACATACACATTGAAAAATGAACAACTCCCTTAGTTAACACATTCATTGGTGAAGAACTAACAACCATTGTCATGTAAGTTAAATTTCAAATAATTTTTTTAATTGTTTAAATTACCAACACACAAAAAAAAAATATCTTAGAGCATCTACAATGGCTCCCTCATAGAGTCCTTAATCCCACTATTTTGAGTCACACATTTTTAAATCATTATAGCTAGGAAAGACTCGAAAGAGGGAGTCTTACTTTAATAAAGTAAGAAAAAAAGTGGTTCAAGTCCCTTTAAGAAGAGACTCATCCCACCTTACATTCCACTAATAATTATATGACATGTGTCATGTGACAACATTTTTCATTTATTTATATTTTTAAAAAAATGATAATTGAAAAATCTATTTAAGATGGTGCCATAATTTGGTCCCTTCCAATGGAGAGAAAATAAATATTTTTGCAACACTTTTACTCGTTATGACGCAACGATGATATGATATCAATATAGCAAAAGTGAAGTCAAAATAAGAATTCTTAGAGAGATACCAATTGAAGATGCTCTTATGAAACCTTTTTTTCTATTTTATTTCAAATGAAGCTGATTCAGAAAGCATTTCAAATATAAAAGTTGCTTTTTTATAATAAAATTATTACTAAAAACAAATCCACACGTTTCATGGACAGAGATAAACATAAGAATAATTAATAAATTAATAAATTTTGTAGGAATAATTAAAAGTAAATTTATTAAATAATAAAATCAAAATATTATTTATTTGTGACAAAAATGAAGATATGACATTTTACCAAAATTGAAAATATGGTATTATAAATTATAAGTAAAAAAACAAAGACACATCTCTTATGTTTGACGCAAATGTATCTAGTTTGACTAAAATTTTCATTGAACAATTTATATACATGTGACATTGGTGAGTCATCATATATATATATATAAAGGCTAGAAACTGATTTTTTAAAAAGAAAAAAGAAAAGGCCAAAATCTTCAATTAATTAACTTCCTAATTTATTCTATAGACACATAAATGCATGCCTATCAAGGCAGAATAAAACCAAACCAATTAAAATGAAATCACAGAAAACACAAAGATAATCAAATTGAAAACAAATCGCAAAGACGAAAATGGTATAGAATAAAAAGTTTTCGTATAAAGACTTTCAATTATTCGATAAGCCCGTGATTTCCTATGGGGATTGTGCCATCTTTAAAGCACCATTCTTCGTACACAACTCTCGCTTGGAAAGCCTTAATTACTATCAATCCAACATCCATGCCAAAACTCCATCTAATTGACAACATCATCAAAATTTATCTTTTGTAAAAACAATTATGTGCAAGAATAAAATAAAATGCAATCATCAACAATAAGCAAAACACATCAAGAAACCCTATAATCTCTTAATGGCATGTCTCCGATGAGGCTTTGAAAAGATCTTGAATCATCTTTTGAATGAGAATGGGTAGAGTAGTCGTCCATGTTGAATGTATATGGCACAAATATGCACATAGTTTAGAAGGGTGCAGACTCACTGACATGTAACAACTAGAAAATCGTTACCGGCACGTAAGGGACTAGTTTTCTTATGGAAGCCTCCTAGAATGCTTTTCATAAATGATAACTCTCTAATTTGAGTGCTTTCTTAGTTTGTTTCCTAAGTATTTTTAATGGACTTTTAGGATTTTTATTTATTTTTAGGCATAAATTAGGATAATTTACATTTAGTAAAATTCTTTAGATTTTATTGGTTTTAACTCTTTTTTTTTTTAGTTTTTATTTTAATTTTAGGAAAACAAATCCTAAGAGGATCATTTAAGATTGGAAGAAGATAAAAGATAATATTAAAGAAAAGGTTTGAATAGAAGATTTGGATGATAAAAGATAAATTTGAATGTGATCCGCAAAGATTTGAGTGAATATATATATGTTGAGATTTTTTCTATGTTGATTTTGTCACAAATTTTTCACCTTGATAAAGGATTAATGTCGACTTGTCTCCAACTACAAAGTTGTAGCTATTTCTTTTATCTTTGATTAGAGACTTGGATCAACTCAATCGGATATATGTAGCATAAGTTATGGTGTTTTTTACTATCGTAGTGCAATGTTGTCAAAAATCAAAATTTCAACCTTTTTTTAACCTAATTTTGGGTCCAAACTCAATAAATACAACCCTAATAATCCCAAAGGAAGGGGGAATTAGATTTGAAGAGGAGGCAACCCTAGAGGTGCTAACCGTGGACAGAGTGCCGCCGTCGGCCATCGTTTATCATCTATGGTGTTGTTTCTAATGTCTCTCTTCTTTTCACTTATTCTTTTCTTTTTTTATGTACCAAATCCCTTGCTAGGGCATTGATGTCATCTCTTTTGATGATGCTATTTTAATTCAATTTATTATTCAATGTCAATTGATGTTTCTTAAGTTTTTCTCACTATTCTTAATGCTTTAATTATTGTTTAATCATCAATTAACTAAATCCTTGTTTTGTATGCAATTCAAGAGGAGGAATACAGAAGTGCTCATGTGAGATTAACCACAAGATAGCGTAAGATTAGAGATAAATTATGCGGATTGTATGGTCGTATGTAGGGAATTCACAAATCGTTCATGCTTCATATAGGTTAGTTTACACTTAGAGATTAGGTATTTGGTATAGGAAAAGAAATTTCTTGACCTTGAGAAAGGCTTATAATTAGGATAGGAACTTTGACCATTAATTAAGATCAATTGATAATTGTTTAATAGTTGTATTAAGATAGTTGTGTGGTTTTGTCTATGAATTCACTTGAGTCTAGAGTCAGCAAGTCATTAGCCCTAGTTTTCTTCTAATATTTTGTTTTTCTTATCTTTTGTTTAATTGTTTATTTTAAGCTTGTTGTTATATCTTCAACCTCCACTCTATCAATTCAATTTAGTAATTTATTAATTAAAATCAAATATGTAATATTATCCTTATGCGTTCGACAACCTGAGGTTTAATACTCACTCTTATCACTCTTATTACTTATACGAACTAGTGCACTTGCTAGTGTGCGAAATTCACATCAGTAAAAACATGTTTTCTAATTTTAAATATAAAAAAAACTCAAACATTCTTTTCTGAATAAACATAAACTCTTACAACTATTGCCATGAAAATATAAACATTAAAATACATGTAAAATATGTGATACGATCTTAATATCCTGCATGTATACAATGGGAGTACTCTAGAAACTGACTCGATTACAAATTAAAATAAAGTCTCATATAGTCTTATGGATAGTTTCACCTCAAGGTGACTCTTTACTCAAAATTTTTAGACATCTTTACGGCTGACCATGACCTCCATGAATCAATTGTTACAACTTAACCTGCAATTGGAAGGAGAAGCTTAGGGGTTAGAATTCTGGGGAGAGCCTCAGTGAGCGAGTGATCACCCACAACACCCACAACAGAGGCCCCATGACTTTTCTAAAAAGGTTTTCATGACTTTCTAAAATCCTTTCTGTAAACTATTTTGTACACAAATTTATAAACATGTTCGTAATGGTAAATATGATTTAAATAGAATCAACATGTTTCCAAAAAAAAAAAAGGTTTTATAAATCATTTTTGCAAATCTTTCCGTAAATCCTTATTTTCTAAATATTGTTTCATAAATCAAACCTAAAATCACGCTTTATAGAAATATGAACATAATGTAATGGCTAAAATAAGCCATGAACAACAACTCACTCATTTGTATTGTTTGTGAGAACGGTGTTGTAACCTGCAACAACCTGCAGAACTCTGAAAGGCATTCTTGAACTGACACATAGATATACATGAGAATACATAGGGATTACTAACGCATGGAATCAAGCTAGGAAAAGACATAATGAAAAATGCAACTAGTCACTGCACGTCAATGCTATAATGCCCTAACAACACAGTGGCATCCACACCGGAAAAACCTAAGATGGTCCTAGTGCCATTGCGCCCCTAGAGTGCAATTACGCTAGCAAGCCCAATGCCATGACTCCCTAGTAGTACTATTGCACTGGCACCATTGCTAGAAACCCTGAAACTATGAAAGACAAGACATCATGAAGACTAGGGGACTTACCACTCATGAAGAACACTCAAATGATTGTCTTTGAGCTCGCACGCTCCCCAAAGATGAAACTTGAACTTCGCAATGGTCCACTCATGGAGGAGCCCTCACTTGCACTTATGAAAAAATAACAAAAATAGTATTTGCCAATGAATGTTGAGACTCATGAGATAATGCTCTATTTATAGGTAAAGACTTACACTCCAACTCTCCAAAACTAGTGATGTGGGACTTCCAAGGTCAATACAAAGTGTCATTGCACTGAGCTAGCGCAATTGCGATGGCACTTAGCCCCATTGCACTACTAGAGCGCATTTGTGCTGGTGTCGGTGAGAGCTGGCGCTCTCCTAGCGCCATTGCGCTAGTGCAGGGGTCTAAAAGTCAACATTTTTTACTATTAGGACTCATTCTTGATTACTTTATACACTTTATCCTACACTTTAAGGTTACTAAACCTAGAGGTCATCACATGATCCTCTTCATCCATGGTTTCCTGTACCCATGGTACTTCCGGCATCATCATATCACATATCCGACTTCCCCTGGCGGGACCCTAGACATCCATGGCTTCGGAGACACAGACATGTTTGGCATGTCCTCTGCTATGCCAGCTTCAACGTCGTAGCCAACCTCATCAGGTCACTAGATGTTGTAGCCGCCCGCCAAGAGATGATCGAACTCTATTGTGATATGGGTAAGAGGAATGTCATAGTTGTAAAACATTATAGTAGTTATAGTTGCATTTTAGCCTTTTGAGAGGGTGTTAGTAATATTGGCAAGAGTTCCATACCTTTGCTTATCTGATGCTTTAAATGACAATGACATAGCTGGGGATAAATAGGAATTTTATTGTAAGGAGGAGTCACGACTGAAACAAATACAAACCTCACACAACGCGAGAAGGCCCAACCTACAGAGACGAAGAAAAGAAAAGAGAAGAAAGAAGATAGAAAAAACCAAAATGGCAAAACAGACAAGTGGCAAGATCTCATCGGCTCTCAGACTCGCAACCATCTGAGAAGGCAAATTACAACACCAATCGAAACAAGGGAAACAGAGGGGAGATTCATCTTGAGATGATTAATGTCTTCAACAATAGCAATTTGCAAAATTCCTTGCTCAACAGATTCTTTGTTGCAGGTCAAATCTAGAGATATTGCTGAGCTAATGGCAATTTGGATTTGAGAACCAAACCAGACTGGCTTGACCCAATCGCAGAGCAAGACGGCCTGTTCAGTAGTCTCTGGGTTGGAGCTGTACATGGAGCAAAGACCATATTCAAAAGGATGCGGTTTCAATTTCTGTTGCCGGCCGACGTGAGGAACAGATGATTTGTAAATATTTTTGTAAGTGCTCAAAAAATTTGAGAACATGTCCTAATGGAATGACCAGTGTTGAACCAACTTAAACTTTTTATAAATAATACAAAAAAAAAAGGCTTAACTGCTAACGGCAAAAAGTATCAGCAGCATGAGCCAGAGCTACTAATGCTACATTACATTCTGGGACAAGTCTTACATGAAGTGTCATTGCCAACCAATGGTTCTTACAACAATTCAATTCACCCTTACAATTGGACGAGTTATCACTATGTGTATGTTTGAATTAGACTTTGCAAAGTGGAGTTTGTTCAAACATGATTCTGCAAAATTGATTTTGATCAACAATTAGTGTTAACGTGATTTATATTTAGATAACTTTGGTAAAAAGTGATTATGATAAAATGAATATTGTTTGAATAATGTTATTTAGAATCGCTTTTAGACATATAATTACCCAAATAGACATGAGTTTTATAAAGTAAATGAAATTAAAAAAGAAAAAAAAAAGCCCTAGTTGCTGGTGCGATTCTCATAAGTCATACACCCATCAATTTGCTCTCTAAAGTATCGATTTGCTCTCTAAAGTATGCAACAATCAGGACTGTCAAATGGGTTAGCCCAACTTGTTTAAACCCAACTCGGCTAACCCATGGGCCTAAACAAGCTGAACCTTAACTGACTTTTACTATTCGCGAGCCGATTTTTATATGTTTAGTCTGTCTATTTATGTGAGTAAACGGGTTAATCCGTGAATTTTACCTATATTAACACTAAAAAAGCCAATTTGACTCGTGGGTTAAACGGGTTGGGCCTAAACAGGCTTTTGCTATTCGCAGGTCAATTTTTATACGTTTAGTCTGTCCATTTAAACGTTAAACAGGCTGAGCTCGCGGGCCAGGCTCATTTTGACAGTCATAGCAACAAACATGTGAGAATTGCATTAGGTATTCACTATTCAGTACCCAAGTAGCCAAAAAAAAAAAAAAAGGAAAATAACACCCAAACATTCATCCCTAACCCCAAGTGGTGGCTAATGGCTGGAAACAAAATCCCTAAGTTTGTGGTCAATCGTGCACAAAAATGGAGTTCTTGGCCTCTAATCTCTTACATAGAAACCAGGGAAGATCCGGACGGTGTAGAACTGCAGTTGCACAGCGAAGATCGGTGGCGATTGGAGGAGGTCGATGCTGGCGTCCAAAAAACGACAACTCGATGGTTGTGCAATAATAAAGCAGAGGCACTCCAATTGAAATTTCCTCAACCGTCAAATTCTGAAGCGGAAGCAACAATTTCTTGCTTCTGGCTGAACGTGAAAACACCCGAACAAAGAAATCTTGGCGTTCTAGGACTTTCAACTAGCGTTTGAAACTCCAAAAGCTTATCCAAACATGCTCTTCAAGTCATGTTCCACAATGATATTTTTCCTTCTCGATGCCTTCTTCTCTCACTCTGAAGCCTCAACAGTTCAAGGACCTTTCTTAGGACAATAAGACACACATGAGCAAAGAATCTATGAAGAAACCATTACAGGCTGCTTGAACAAGCTATCTGCTACATCACTTGTTAGTCACTAAACTAAACAGCTCAGCAAAAGTATCCATAAACTGCTGAGGAAGTACGAACTGGAATTGGCCTGATTGCCCTTTCACTCATGTCAATAAATCGGAAACAATTAAGAAAGTAAAAAATGAGATTGATTCACTTGATCATTCGCAATCTTCATAAAACTTTCTTTTGCCAAAAACTGAGCAATTTTTCACCGGATCGCCCTTGCTTATCTCCATAAACTGCAAATTGCAAAGTAAGTACAAATTGGGATTGATTGATTCACCTGATCGTCCTTCTTCTCGCCTTTCAGCATGACTTAAATTCATACTTCTTCAATTTGTAAGCTACATGTAAGCATCCCTATAAAAACAGCACCAACCTTCTCTGCATCGTAAACTTCCTTTCACCAAACTGAATCAAACTGCTAAGACACAGCAATAACAACAACAACAACAACAACAACAACAACAATGCCTTTTTCTACTAAATAGTGTCAGCTACATAGGTCAGATCATCAAACAATGTTATTGAAAGAAATGCTGCGATAGTTTAGCATCAACAACTAAGTCTTTTCCCCCAAATAAATGGAGTCAGCTACATAAATCAAAATGACATCATTGCTTCTAATCATTGATTCCGGCTACATGGATGAAACAATGCCGCCATACTAATATTATTAAAGAGAAAAAATCCAAAAAAGAAAAATCCAAACTTTACCCCATGAATTTAAAACAATAAACCGTCAAATTCGTCTTTAACATTGATAACATTGATCAAATTTATCCTCAAGATTTAAAAAATAACAAATCTGTCACAAGGTTAACATACATACATCAAATTCCTTCCCAAGTTGACATCGAATTCATACCAAGTTCGAGACGATTTTGCTATTTTTCAAAACTTAAAAATGAACTTGAATGACGCTACCAATATTAAGGACAAATTTAAATGTTTAGTAAATTTAAAAACCTCCGGAAGAATCATCATCTTTGTAGATTGGAAACACAAAATTGGGGTCTGGAACACAGAACTCCAACTCCATGTCTGTCCCACTGCCGTACCAAAAGCTGCCTAAGAGTACATAGGGACATCAGTCCAAGCACCAGAGACATGACCATTCTCACAAACAAAAGCCCTCACCACAGGCTCCCCATCATCATGGTACCCAAAGCCCCTCCTCAAACAAGAAGCAGAGTGAAGGTCCCAAGTCTCCTCACACCTACAAAAAGCACAACCACCCACATCAACCTTCTTCTTCTTCTTCTTCTTCATCATCTTCTCATCACCATCACTGATGGCCCTCCAAACCCTAGTTCCCTTGAAATCCCTAAAAACCCCTCTGAAGATCCTGTAATTTCTCTTCTCTCCGGAATGCACGCAACCGGGCAAATCGCATATATACAAGCAATCATCGCGGAATTGGCGAGATAATAGCTTGCCACCTTGCTCCCTGCTGAGATTCCATGCCCCAGATGCCAGATGCGAATTGGGGCTGCAAAGTTTGCGCCTTTTACCAATTGGGTCGCTGGATTCGAAAAAGGCGTCGTCAGAGGAGGGATCACGGGAGGGGGCGACGATGCCGGCGTGGAGGAGGCCGGGGCAGCAGAAGTGGAGCTTGAGGAGGGAGGAGTCGTCGGCGACGGGGAGGAGGTGGGAGGGGAGGAGGGTGCGGTGGTGGCGGAGGAGGGAGGAGAAGCGGGTGCAGACGGAGGAGAGGATGGGGCGGTGGCGGGGGTCGTCGTCGAGCTTGGAGAAGATGGCGAGGACGATGTCGTCGGTGAGGGCGGAGAAGAATGCGTCGGCGGCGGCAGAGGAGGCGGTAGTTGTGTCTTCTGAATCGGCCGCCATGGGGTGGTGGTAGAATGAATGGACAAAACAGAAGAGAAGTGATATATGGAGGTAGCAAGCAAGCTGGATTGGTTACATTCACGGATGAATGTATTTGGTTGGTAATTAAATTAAGTAGGTTGATTTATAAAATTAATTGATCAAGATACATTAATTTATTTATAAATGATTTTAATTGTTACATAATGATATTGTAAAAAAATTTATCCTGTTATTTTAAATAAATTAGGAAAAAACCAAAATTTAGTCGTTCTTAAATTTGATTTCGGTCAATTTCATCTCTTTTAAATTTTTTTAGACAATTTTGTTCTTTTCAATTCAAAAAATGGGACACGTTAACAGTGACTAATAATGTGAGGGTTAACGGAACGATGTGACATGTTAACCACAACATCATCCCTTTATCGTAGGCAAACAAGACACATAAATCCTAACTTAGTCCCTCTCAATTCAATTTCGGTCAACTTAGTCTCTCTCAAATTTGATTTGGCTAACGGTGGTTATTGAGGTAGCGGTTAACATGCCATGTAGTTCTGTTAACTGTTGTATTTTTTAAGTCATTTATTAGTAACACTATTTAGGTATAAAATATATGCAACATCATATGATAATAACACTAGTAATCTAATGGTTAAAGTGTCAGTTTCACACATGGAAGGATGCCTAAGTAGAAGGGGTGATGTGACAGTTAACGAAGCTATTAAAATTTTAACAGATTAAACATAAATCTAATAAGGCACATTAAGGGTGTACATAGTCCAGGTTGGGTCAGGTTTACCTTTACCCGAATCCAGCTCTATATTTAAACTGAGCTAATTTTGAAAATCCAAACCCGAACCTAAACCTGAATAGACTCAATCATCTTTGGGTCGAGTTAAAACCCAAGTTTGGATCGGGCCTAAAACGGGTCAATATTATCGCAAACAAATAAAAAATGACATCCATTAAAAAATAAAGTTGAAAAAATTGCAAACCAACTATTTCATTTCTCATTTTGCTTCCCATTTGAACAAGCATCATAGTTCCTAACTAAACATCCATTAATTTCAAACACAACAACAAAATGACATAAAATTTCATTCCAATTCAAACTTCCATAGTTTTAGTGCATAATACAAACAACAAAAAATAATGGGTACACTCATTAAGATGCATAAACTAAGAAAATTATACATATTTCATGTGCTAGGTTTCTACTTTCTATACACCAAAATAGATATATGGTTTAACTACAATAGATTATTCAAAAAATGTTGCATCATAAAATGTACATAAGCCAAGTTAGGTTGGGTTTAGCTTTACCCGAACTCGACCCTATATTTGGACCAAGCCAATTTTAAAAAACCCAAACCCGGCCATAGACCTTAATAGAGCCAATTATCTTTGCACCGAATGCTTTGGGTCGGTCTGGATTTTGTATACCCCTAAGGTATGTGGTTAAGGTGTCAGTCTCACATGGAAGGATGCCTACATGGAAGGGAGTGACGTGACGGTTAACACAACTATTAAAATTTTAATAGGATTAACATAAATCTAATAAGACTATTAAAATTTTTATTTGTGTCATTTTTTCATAAAGATGCTTGCTTGCTTGCTAATGGCAAAAATTTGATTTTTTTTAAGTAATTTATTAATATCATTCAAGTATAAAATATATGCAACATCATATAATAATAACACTAGTATCCTAATGGTTAAGGTGTTATTCTCACACACCAAAGAATGCCTACATGGAAGAGAGTGACGTGACAGTTAATAGAGTGATGTGGGACGTTAACTGCCATGATGACTAACAAGACCAATCTTTTGAATTGAGAGAGACGAAATTGACAAAAAAAAATTGAGAGTGACTAAGTTGATCAAAATCGAAATTGAGTGGGTACTAAGTTAGGGGTTCATGTTTGTCACTTCCCTACATGGAAGGGGGTGACGTGGCGGTTAACGTGCCACATTATTCCGTTAACTGTCACGTCATTAACCACCGTTAGTGAAACAGATGGAAAGACTAAGGTGTCCAATTTTTTGAATTGAGAGGGATGAAATTGTCTGAAAAATTTAGAAAGGACAAAGTTGACCCAAATCAAAATCTAAAGGGACTAAGTTGGGATTTTTTTTAATAAATTATTTTGTATGCATGACTTGTTAAATAGGAGGTGAAATAATCACTTATTTTTGCTTAAGTGTTATAATATGTGATTGGATGATAATATAAGTTGAGTTCAATTTCTATGCACAGATAGCGTAGAAGAGTTTCATATTGTCATATTAGAAAGTATGGACACTTATGAGACTTCTGTGTTCGTGTGTATGACACACTGTAGATACCAACACTAGAAGATACACATCCGACACTCATGTCTCACGTGTTCGAAAATATCTAAATAAAAAGTTTATGATTTGCCGTGTTTAAATGAGTCTCAGTTATATCTGAAAGTTTTATTTAGTTGTTTAGGTCGTGTTCAAGTAAAAAATATTTTAAATGCTAAATAATTTACAATAATATGGACCCTTAAAAAATTATTAAGTATTTATGCATGAAAAGTTTAGAATACTCCATTTTTTAATAAATGAATTTTGAAAGTATTAAAAATTAATAGTTTAACGTTAATCCAATATCATATATTATAATAAATATTGAATTTTATACATACATGTGCGCCGTGTCTGTGTCTTATAAATTTTTTTAATTGGTGTATCACCATCTCCAGTGTCATGTCGTGCCTTGTGCCTCGTGTCCGTATTAGTGCTACTTAGCTATCATATAATTATTATGTGTTGTTATGTATAAGACTTCTTCAATAATATGTAAGAGACTTAACCACTTTTCTTTACATGAAACCACATGATTGAATGTCAGTAGGAAATGAAATTCTTTTATGCCAGTGGTTTGTAGAATTAATCTCTATTAAAGTTATGTATGTTATTGTAATTATATATTTAAAAGTAATTTTGGTTAGTATTATCCAATCCAAACTATCAATTTGATTTACTAGTTTTTCAAAAAAAAAAAATGGTAATATTAAAGAAAGGGCAAAAAAGAAAAATTAGTTTCTTAGCATATCATGCTACAAAAGTTGAACAATATCAGTAAAAGGAGAGGACAACATAGAGAATGAAGTTGTCGTACGAACCCCTTCATGAGCATGCCAATCTGGCGCGTGGTTCGCCATTCAAAAGATATGACGAACACTAGCCTCCTATTCATGACCTAGAAGGTTCTTGATGTCCAAAAACAAGAAGTCCAAAGGAAGAGTCGACCGAATCGGTTGGGATGAGAAAATGAACCCAACTGCATGAAAACAATCTGACTCACAAACAACATGGTGCGCATCAAAATTTCACGTCATGAAGAGCCCATCATGAATAGCAAACAACTCAATCCAAGTAACATTTATGGAAGTTGTCTGCACCATAAAACCAAGGAGCCAAGAGTCGTGATCATCACGAAATCCACCACCATGGCCACTACACCAGTGTTGAAGATAAACACCCACATCAACATTGACTTTGACACTTCCATGTTAAATAAATCATTTCAATTTAAAATTACTTCTAACAAAATAAACTATGACAAATTTCAATTTTTTCAAAAATCAATTTTAAGAAAAGAGAAGCAAACACACGTGTGTTGTAATGGACAAATGAGTAGGGGAAAAATCTAAATTACGTTGTGTGCGCTTTTACTCTGCAAATTTTAAAAATATACAAATTGTCTTTCTAATATATGATTAAAATCTTAAATGATTAAATTACTTTGACTTTTTCGAAGAAGTGAAGAATAGAAAAATGAAACGGTGAGCATAATTTATTTATTTATTTAAAGGTTAATTTATACTTTTATAAAACATTATAAAATCAGTTTAAACGTTTTCAAAGGAGAGATAAGAGATAAAAGTACATGTAAGGTATGCTTCAAAGATTGTGTACTAAGAATCTAAGAAAATGGAAGAGGCGTGGGAGATTAAAACTTATATGGTGATATATGATAGTAGGATGAAAAAGGTAAGAAGAAGATTTTCTGTGTGCGAAACTAGTGACGCAACAGAGAAAATTAAAAGAAGTAAAATAAGGAGATTAAAAAAAAAAAGTCCCTTTCAAAGATCGTCAGAGTTAACTTGGCGTATAGCATTAGCAACCATTATTTTAAAAAATGAAATAATGTTAATATAAAATTTGAATGCCATGGGTCTAAAAGTAAAATAATCTAAGAACACGACATTTCTAACATGGAATCTCATGAATGTGTGGAACACCACAATTTAAAATTTTGCAGTCGTATTCTATACCCGGCTGTATTTTAAAAAACAAAAAATAATAAAGCATTATAGACTGGCTGTATTTTATTTATTTATTTTTATCTTCTACTACCAAAAAAAAAAAAAGGAATTGGCATTGTTTACCCAGCACCAGATCAGTCCAATGGTAAACAAGTTGGTCTCCTTCTCAAAGAATCTTGGGATTAAAACTCAAAAAGAAAAAAATTCCTAAGAAACAATTGCAATATCCGAACTAGATTATTCCGTACTAGTGACACAAAAGACAAAAAAAGAAGTGGACCAATAAAAACAACAATCAAAACAAAAACTTAGGACCCATGGGGCTGGGCCCAACTGTTACAGCAAAAGCTATAAGATAAGCAAATATACAAACAGCCCAAAAGTTGTCCCTTTTTCTTTTGTTACTTACACTTCGAATTTTTTATTGTACTCTTTCGTTTCCCATTTGACAAGTGTCTTGAAATTCATCCAAAAAATAAATTGCTAAAGCTTTTTTGTTTCTAAAAGTGGCATGACAAAGCTTGAAAAGAGAATAATGCCAGATAATACAATGGGCCTGTTCGCCGAAGATATAGAATAATCCGAACAATTTAACACAATCCCTCTTTTGCGTTCAAAAATATATTTTGAACTAAGGTGGTTTCTCGCCTCCTCGTTAATGTATCAATATTTAATAATTTTTATAATTAAGTTCATCAAATTCTTGTATTATTTTATATTCTAATATGATATATTGAAAAATTATATGATTAAATGTAATAAATTAATAGTTTTTAGTATAATATTTGTAGAAATATGTATCATAAGTTCAAATGATCCATAAATTTTTAAAATTTTTAAACTGCTTTTAAATTAACTCTTTCAATGACTTAACTAATGAAATTTTTTTTACAATCATATATAACATGAAATAATGACAAAATTTAATGACTTTAATTATAAAAATTATAAAAAAATAAATAAATTAAGTAATATAAAATATTTATCGTGATAGGATAAATAAGAAACCACCTTTCCACTTAACCAAACCAATAAAGCTCCACTATAACGGGGGCAAAAACAATATGCTTTTGGCGTTGTTTTTTTTCTTTTGTTAAATTCTTCTGACAATAAATAAGAGATTGCAACTCTAAAAAAAAATAATGTTTCTCTCTCTGATATACCGCTATATCTAAACATTCCCTTCTTTGTTCCGCTGAGATCGAAGAGAGAGAAATGGAGAGACAACTTGCACCTTGCTGAAACAGAAGCTGAAAATTAAAAATGCTGAGGGAGCAATTGAAGAGGAACAAGATGAAGCTATGCACCTTGCTCGAACAAAGCATCTATCCATCTTACTTGGTTGTTCTATTCAGATCGCATCTCTACATTCAAGTTTTGCAATTTTTCCTTTTTTGTTTGCCTATGATTTGTATCAAGGTCAGTTTAAGCCTTTTCTTAAACATACACATATATTTGTATATCTATTAGATCATATATTTGTCAAATCATTCATTGTATGGTCAGTTAAAACATTCTTTTTCTGACTGAATTTGTTTATTTTTGTTGTAGCCTAAAGATATTCAAACCCTCTGCTCTAGAAAACAATTCTTTCCTAACAATGAATTCAACAACTAAGAACATTGATCCAAGAAGATAGCAGATTAATAAGGAATTCAACAACGTAAGTGTCAGAAATAGATTATGCTAATAATAAAAAAAATTCCTCACATAAGTGTCCAAGAATCCACATATAGGGATTAATCAACAAAAAAAAAAAAAAACTGAGGAGAATGGATACTGCACAAAACACGTTCAAGAGCGAAAGAAAATCTGATAAAAAAGAAGAACAGCAGTTCATTTGAGTAGCATTATTTGTGTTCCATTGAAAGCAGCACATGGCTTGGGTTCATGCTCCATTACACTATCTCTATAGCATACCCTAAAGAAGCATAAAATTAGTAAAAGAATGTAGTGTGGTAGTAGTAGGAGTTATTTTGCATATATTTTGCAATGAGATGGAGCCTATAACAAATTAAGGCATATAGCTACTCAAACAATTATTCACATGGTGATCAACTCCGCTGCCAGCGACTCAAGTGATGGGCGGCTGATCTTTGAGCGGCGGAGGAGAAGCTTAGCCGTAGGTGGCGTAGAAACCACCTCAGCTCTAGATCTCAACGCGTCAACCGGTGAGTCCCATCGGCGTTGTGATGACGGCAACCGAGAAACATGAGAGCTATTTACAAGGACTTTCAATTTGAAGAGAATCTGTCGTTGAGAGATGCTGAAAAGGAAAGAGAGTAAAGTCTAGCACATGAGGTCTTAAAAATGGATTGGTTGAAAATCTATCCACAATTCAAATAATCAAAAAGAGTTTTATATTTATATTTACATTTTTAGTTCTTAAAGCTAATAGTTATAAAATTCGGTCAGCTGGGTCGACTTGAAACCCAGTGACTCGACCATAGAACCGAGATGGTTATCTTATTGGATCGGTCACATTTTAAATTCAGACTGACTCGGCCGAATTTCATAAAACCCAGTGACCCGGCTTGGTTTGAAAGACCCGGTTGGGTCACGCTTGTTCCTTTTATTAAAAAATAAAACGACGTTGTTTAATAACAAGAAAAAAAGTAAAACGACCTCATTTGTTAAAGGGAAAAAGATTAAACAAAAAATAGAAACTCTTCTTCTTCTTCAGCAACTACTCTCTCACTCTCAGCCCTCACTACTTCTTCTTCTTCTTCTCTTCGTATCCTTGTTTGGTAAGGATAACAATCTGTTTGGTAAGTTCCTTACCAGTTAAGTCAACTTACGTTTTAGTTTTTCTTTGTGTGTGTGGGAACGAGTTTTGATTAATGTTTGTTGGTGTAATATAATGCACTAGATGTCATTGGACGAGTTGTTGGGAAGGGAAAGGCTGCAGACATGTTGGTTAATGGCACTAAGCATTCTAAACGCATTTCTATTGATATTGATGACATCAGGTAATTCAGTACTGAAATCTGTGACAACAAACAGTTTAGGTTTGTAGATATGTCTTGCAAACGTTACCTGATTTAGCAAATATTTTGCAGTAAGTACCCCATGACTGTTGGTTTTGATATGCATTTTAGAGAGATCCATCGATTATGAGGCTGGGGTCTCATCTTCCAGGACAAAAAATAAATGTAGTTTTTAAGGATGAGGATGAGTTAGATACTGTTGTTAATAGCCCAACAGTTAATCAATCAATGTTTCTGAAATGGTTTGAGGCAAATAAAGAATTTTCTGAAGGAAGGACACTGAGATATGCAGAATTTCCATAAAAAAATTGTATGGAAAGTGAAGCCAAGAAGATGGGAGTCGAGGAAATCTAATGATGTCATTGGGCAAATTTTCTTTGTCCTGCCAACTTCTGGTAAGTTGTACTGTCTTAGATTGCTCTTGATTACTGTTAGAGGATCAACTTGCTATGAAGATATAAGAACCGTACGCTGATGGTGTTGAATATCTATGTTTAAGATATGCTTGTTATGCCCGTGAATTGTTAGATGATGATAAAGAATACACAGATGCTATACAAGAAGTAAGTCATTGGGGGGGGGGTTGTGGACAGAACCTTCGTCAAATTGTTTTGCACCCTTCTATTCACCAATTCGATGACTAGACTTGAAGTAGTTTAGGAAAAATCTTGGGAATTACTATTTGATGATATATTACACATGCAACGACAATCGTTCAACCATACCGGCATTGTTTATTCGACACAAACTCATGAATAAATTTAAATCAAATTACAAGTAGCCGTGTTTATTTTATGTCGGAGATCTTATTTTCTTAGCAATATTTAAAGTTAAATCATCTCATTAGATATGTTATTCTCTATGTTGTAATAGATCTGTAACTTACTGATCAAGAGTTATACAACCTCACGATGTTGGAAGTTGAGAAAATACTGAAAAGCAATTACAAGAGCTTAAAGGAATTCTCAACAATGCCTTTCCCGAAGATTGATTGTTTGTTAAAGGCCATTTTTATTCCCAGTAATTCAATACAATGATACGTGCTTGAATAAGTAATGACCAATTACGAAAGACATTAAAAAAAAAAAACGTAGTATAAAAATATAACTTTTTTTCAATGTTTTTAAATTGATTTGTTTTGATTGCACTTAGTTTCGAGAATTGACACTAGAGTTTTCAATAATGGGATGCATGAATTTATATTTAGTTATTCATATAAATGATGTTTTCGTTTAAACTATGGTTTTACGTACAGTTGCACATGATTGTAGTTCAAATAAACTTATACTGGATGAGCTTTGATATAAAAAGAGCATTGACTGAGCAATATATATAAGAGACTATTGTCTACATTGACAGAAAAACAGAGAGGCGTTTATCATAAAAATTATTTATCCAGTGCAACGTGGCAATGGTGGTGTATTTTTTCTATATGGTTATGGTGGTACAAGCAAAACTTATATTTAGAATACCTTAGCTTCTGCGTTCAGGTCCGAAGGTCAAATTGTTCTTACTGTAGCATCAAGTGAAATTACATTACTATCATAACCTAGTGAAAGAACTGCTCATTCAAGGTTTGTTGTTCCTATTAATCTATCTTGATGAATTCTTTACATGCCAATTAAGTAAGGTAGTCAGTTGGCTAAATTGATTATAAAGACACATATGGTTATACAGGATGAGGCTCCAATGATGAACATATTTTGTTTTGAAGCTTTGGATAGAACAATTAGAGAGATATCATGAGATTTTAAGAATGAGAATAATTTGTCTATAACACTTGGTTGAAAGACAATTTTTATTTTTATTTTTGGAAAATTTTAGGCAGATTCTTTCGGTTATTTAAAAGGGTAGTGAACAAGATATTGTTAATGCCACAATTAATTCATCATATTTATAGGATCATTGTGAGACACTTTGGTTGACACAGAACAGGCGCCTTCAATCAAATCGTGGTGATTCAAATAGGAATGAAATAGCAGAACTTGCAAATTAGATCCTGCAAGTAGGTAATGGAAAAATTGGAGTTTCTGTGGGTGGTGATAAGAAGATTGATATCCCTCATGATTTGCTTATTCAAAATTGGGATGATCCTGTCAAGGCTATTCTTGAAGCTACTTACGACGACTATCTAAGAAAAAACTAGAATGAATGCACTTAGAAGGAAGGGCCATACTTGCTCCAACATTGCATATAGTGGATGTCATTAATGAGTACATGCTATCTCCGAACAAAAATGTTGATTCAACATACTTGAGTTCTAATTCAGCTTATAAGTCAGATTTAAATAATGATTTATTTTATAGTATTCATATATTTTTAATACTATTATATGTTTTGGAGTGTCAAATCATGATCTTACTTTAAAGGTTGGTTGTCATGTTATGTTGCTTAGAAACATTGATCACTCTGCTGGATTTTGCAATGGGACTAGGTTGGTTGTTACTAGACTCGGTAAACATGTTATTAAAGCAAAGTCATCACAAGAAATAATGTTGGGGAGAAAGTATCCATACCTAGAATGAGAGTTACTCTCTCGAACACTAGATTACTATTCAAGTTTTAAATAAGACAATTTTTTATTATGGTTTCATATAGAATAACAATTAACAAGAGTTAGGGACAATCTTTGTCCACCGTTAGATTGCTTTTGAAATAACCTGTTTTTAGCCATGAGCAACTGTACATGGTGATATCAAGGATTACTAATCGCAAGAGCTTAAAGATTTTATTATGTCATAATGACATAGAGAATATTACTCAAACAACCAATGTTGTATATGAGGAAGTTTTTCACAATGTATGTTAATTGTATTTGTTATAAGTACTTACACTTAAACCAATGAAAGTAAGTCCAAGTAGTAAGCGGCTTGGTATCGCTTAAGTAAGGTCCCGAGGCAGACAACCTTAAAAAAAAATTACTTACACTTAATTCAATATTAGTTGTGAGATACTTTTGATATATAAATGGCAACTACCTTTGAGTGCTATTCAATTAAGTCATCTTATATCTTTCTAATTCTAACTACATTTAATGTTTATCAAGACATATAGATTCAAAAACAAATTATTTATATTACGGTTGAAGGAAGAATAAATGTTAATCATATTTATTTATTTACTTTTGCGTAGCACAGCTATCCAAAGTGTGAACACAACTATAAAAATCGTTTCTATCACTACTAATTACACGCGCAACAACGCGGGTCAGATACTAGTTTGTGTGATGATTTGTAACAGATTAGTTTGTTGAGAAGGACCTAGTTTTCCCTTTGTGTTTTTGGGCCTTTTGGTTCCTTCTCATATAAAGGAGAAAAGCAAAACTTCAGTTAGAAAATTGGTGATTGTGGTATCTTGTTGCATCACAGTTTCAACATTTATTATCATTATTTTTTTTTTAATCTAATTTGTTTTTTTTTTTTTTTGTTAGAATGATACACAGATGTTAATTTTGATCAAGCCCTCTTGAATTTTACTTTATTCTCCAAAATTGTAGTTGGATCGAGGATCTTCCTACATTTTGTTTTATACCACGAAAATGTAATTTAAATTGAGAATCTTCCTATGGTTGCTCTTATTAAGGCATTGAATTTTTAATAAATTTGTACTTGTAACTAAACTCGTCTCCTTCTTAAAGAATTTTAATTTGAAACTCAAGTAAAATAAAAGAAACGGTGTGGAGAGCTTAATTAGTAGACCTCACTTACGAAGAACAAAAGAAAACCAATTCATTTTACTCAATAATCACTAGGCTTATACCAATAAAGCCTATCACATGATTGAGTTCTTTAAACATTTGGTCGTTATCGGCAACAAACACTTCCTAGACAAAAAAAAATCACTAGTCTTATTTTCAAAATTTTTTGACAATAATTATTTTTATTTTCCAATTTTAAAAATAATATTTAACTATATAACAATACTCCCTCCGTTCACTTTTTATTGTTATTTTTTATCTAAAAATTTGTTCAACATTACTTACCATTTGATTAGATTAAAAAAATGTTATATATATATATATATTTAATTATATTTTGATTATCTCTCATTCTCCTAATGACATCTAATAATTATAACACTAATTACATAAGATTAATTTAATCTACCACTCTATATCATTTTCTATTTCAATTGTAATTAAATAATTTCTTAACATGTGTTTTATAAAAAAAATGAAAACAAAGAATAACTCTTTTTTATTTATTTTAACGGATTCATCCTCAATTCCCATATAAAAAAACAAATTCATTCTCAAATAAGGGAAAACTTTGACTCCATAGAATTCCCAAAAACAAAATTTCGTAACATTTTGTTTCCATAAAACGTGAAAGTTTACACCATGTAAGAATGCCGACCTAATTGACGTGCCAGTGAAGGATCCTAAGGAACTTCCACGTACTCCGCACAAAGTGCCTCCCTTTCCCAGAGCACCCTCCTGATTGGTTAAATCCAAAGCCGAAAATGGAAAACGCATTGACCTCACACTCATACCACTCATACCCGTCGATCTAGCCCCTTGGTCAATTACCGAGCTCACATGGACCCGCGTCGTACGGTATCATTTTCCCCTCTCCATATAAAAGGGACTCACCTGTCCCGCGGGACTCGACACGCTCCCCCCCACACTCCGTCATCGTTCTCAGAAAGCAGTGTGTTAGAGAGAGAAAATCAGAGGAAAAACGAAAGTTCTTTTTTGCATTTGAGAACGGCTTCTTCTTCTCGTAACACTTGGTAGAGAGAAACATATCGGTGTGTGAGAGAGGTGGAATCAGAGAGAACGAAACGTTTCGGTGAAAGGTTTCTGAATTCCGGACGATGGCGTCTTCTTCTTCTTCTTCTTCGCCTTCGAGTAAGGCTTCGTACACTTCGCAGCCCGATTTCTCGTCGCTTCCGGTGATGGCTCTCAGGGAGAAGATCGTGGAGAAGATCAAGGAGAATCGCGTCACCCTTATCGTCGGCGAGGCCGGTTGCGGTAAAAGAAAATCTTCTCTGTAAATGTGTTTCTTATTTGTTTTTGCTTCTTTTTTTTATGTTTTATTTTATTTTGTGTTGGTCTCATTTCTGAAATCAATTTTGCGTTGCATGACTTCGTTTGATTCTCCGTTTGACCTGCATTGACTATATCTCAGTAGCCTTTACCTTCGTGCTTAAGCTAATCTTGGTGTTTCTTCGCTCTTTGCTTGTCTAGTAGTAGGCAAACAGAATTAAAAAAAAAAAAAATCCACGTTTCTCTGTCTGTCTTCACTTGATCATTGAATTTTTCCACAGCCAATTTGTAGCTTCCTACATTGAAAAGTACAGCTTATTTTTTATTTTCTGTTTATTATTATTATTATTATTATTAATTTTTTTATTTTATTTTTTTGGGAGGATTCGTATGATACAATGTCGTGTGGATAATTAGTTTTGTACAGTCTTACTTGCGGGTTCATTGATTTTTTCCACTGACGATAGAGTTGAGTGAAATATGTGGCTTCCTAAAAACTAGAGAGTTCATGTGCAACTGAAAGTAAGAGTTGTTACATGTTCCTTTTTATGTACTTCTATTCATTTAGGGACGTGTATGGAAAATAGCTATGCAGTTCGATATTGTTAACTAATTGTTTTTTTATTTTGTTGATTTAATTACAAGTACTTATTAGGAGAGTTTGGTATGCATTGCGTGGTACGTGGAATTTGGTATGTAGTACACAGGATAATTGAGAGAATCTGGTAACTAAGATTGGTAATTGCATGGATAATTTTGGTCAACATTTATGGTTTGTTGCAATTGTGGTTTATGAGTATTAGTGTCCACTTTAGAGGCATTGATTGTTCTTTTCCATGTTGCTGATATTTCTGCATCTTTTGCTCTCAAGGGAAGAGTTCACAAGTTCCGCAGTTTCTTCTGGACGAAGGCATGTCGCCCATTCTGTGCACACAGCCTCGGAGGTTTGCTGTTGTAGCAGTTGCCAAAATGGTTGCAAAAGCTCGAAATTGTGAAGTGGGTGAGGAAGTTGGGTACCATATTGGACATTCAAGGAACTTTTCACCCGGGTATTCCAGACTGACATTCCCTTAAACTGGTTCATACATATCTATATCTCTAGCAATATTGTTGAGTTTGATAGTTATTTGATCATTCCTTCCATCTTGTCCTGTTTATCCATTGACTTTGTAGATGCAATGACTTGAAATGTTTTATTGAAGGTAAATTATAAACTCGAATACTTAAGAAAAAAAAATGACTTAAATACAAATATGTGACAGAAGAGGCTATGTTGGTCATCAAAATATAGGACCATTTTTTGGTAACATAAAAAAATACTTGTTTGACAAGGATGCAAGTACGTTATTACCCATAGATCGTACTAGCATACATGTCTCATGTAATGACAATAGCGCATTAAAAATTGACACTTGCATATAATAAAGTTGGGTATGTTTCATTTGTCTTAAAGAAGTCATTTAAGACAGTGATATGACACTCATTTGTCATTTCTTTTGGGTATAATTCTTATGGTTAATGTGTCTTTTTGGTATGGTTCTCCTTGCATTTATAATGCCGTACTGCAGGTCAAAGATTGTTTTTAAAACTGCTGGTGTGTTGTTGGATGAATTGCGAGAGAAGGGCTTGACTGCACTGGAGTACAAAGCTATTATTCTCGATGAAGTACATGAAAGATCAGTGGAGTCTGATCTTGTCCTTGTCTGTGTCAAGCAATTTTTGTTGAAGAGCAATAGTCTGAGGTTCGCATCTTGGTTTTTTGTGTTCAGCAGAATACTTGTGTACTTGTATGCAGCAAACTATTATCTTTTCAAGTAGTTTTCATTTAGTTTGTTTATTTATCTTGTTTAGCATTCTCTTTGAGCTTCGATTAGTGAATCAAATGGTGTTTGATGTGGATAATTCAAAGAAGTTATTATTCTTTTAAATGTACTGCCATCATCTAGTCCTTTAGCATCAAAAACTTAACTACATCTTTACGATTACCTGAGTACTAAGAGGATCCAAGTGGAGAATTCTGTTCACTTCTATTCCTGAGTGCTAGGCTGGACTTGTTGGAATTTGAAACGATGCTTCTTATTTGAATGTCAGGGGCAAGTAGTTGTTCTGGATCTAATGTATTTATATTTGCAGGGTGGTTTTGATGTCTGCAACTGCTGATATTTCAAGATACAGGGATTACTTTAGGGATCTTGGTAGAGGAGAAAGAGTTGAAGTGCTTGCAATACCTAGCTCCAATAAGAAAATTGTTTTTCAGAGAAGTGTTTCATATCTTGAGCAGGCATGTATATATACTCTTACAAATTTATTCTATTTAATTGTATCCCGGCTCAAAGGGTGAGCCTTGGTGCAACAGTAAGGCCACCCCTTGTAATTGTATCCATGCTCAATACTAGTTTAATGGTTTTAAACATTACCTTCAAATCATTTTGGCACAAAACAAATGGACTTTTGAAACATTCATGATACTAAATCCTGGGACTGAGCTTCTGCATGATTAATGACACTGCTGATGAATCTGTATTGTATTCTATTGCACCTTAGTATTTGACCAACAATATTCTCTATCAAAGCGAAACTAAATTTCATAAAGCTTTTAGCTTTTCTATGTTGTTTGGAGTGGTACTACATTTTGATAAATTAACAGTAGCTTTATATGGAAGCACCTTTGTTGGTGAATAGCTTCTCTATGTACATTTATGAGTAGGCATGTACATTTATGAGTAGGCTGGTTGTGTTTCATCAACTAGTTGATTGGAATAAGTTCTAACGAGGGCGCTGGAAGACAAAATGAAATAAAAAATAGAATCACATTCTTATTTCCAAAGGCTTGAGATCATATCCATTTTAATATGTTCAGGAGAAGTGAAAACACAGAAAACAGTTTAGAATGATGCAGTATTAGTGAAGGATTAGAAACCTCTTTTGGCATAGATTATTATTTTTAAAGAAGATGATGTGAAAGCTGTTCAATAGTCAGGTCATTATTTTTCTGGAGCACATGTGATGGTGTTGATATAATAGTGTGACAATGCTAATGTTCTTTGCACAGGTAGTTGAATCTCTTGAGATAAGTTCTGAATCACTGCATTCAAATTATTCTCGTGATCTAGATCCTTCCACAGCCAATGCTTACTTCAAGACTGAATTTCACCAGCTTATTCATGACCTGGTGTTGCATATCCATGAGAATGAGCCAGATATTGAGAAAAGCATTCTGGTATTCCTTCCCACCTATTTTTCACTAGAGAAGCAATGGCGCCTTCTGAAGCCACTTGAATCAACATTTAAGGTTCATATTTTACATCGTAGCATTGATACTGAGGAAGCTCTCTCAGCTATGAAGATTTGGAAGTCACATCGAAAGGTAATTGTTAAATGTTAATTAAGTTTGCAGTTAATAGTAGAAGGTTTTTAAGACTATGGAGGGGCATGTGCTTGGTGCTAGTTACTTTGTATGTTATGAAGATGAAGATTATACACTATTAATTTATGAATCATAAATTGATCTTAACTGAAAATAGAATTAAAAATCTTTATATTAATGGTAAATTATAATTTTGCAAATTGGTTGTCAGCTTGAAAACATTTATATATGCTGTGGAAATTTATTAATTTAATTTTATTATAAATTATATGCGACAACAATTGTTTTGACTTTTGAAAATGTCCACTATTTTTTTTGGGTGTTATGTTATTAAACTTAATCATGGGCTCATTTGTTGTGCTTATGAAGAGATAAAAGTACTTATTTTGATGATATTATTTTTAAGGATTAGTTGTTTTCTTGTGCTTATTAGTAAAGGCATAATCAGAAAATAAGCAGTTTTCTGCTTATTTTGAGAAGCAGAGAGGGAGCTGCAACTAGTTTTAAGCAGAAGCAGTCGAAGAGAGAGAGAATTATTCCTGGATTTCTGCAACCACTTTCTTTGCTCTATTTTCAAATCTATCCTTAAACTTCTTTAAAAATGTCATGTGAAGAAATTAAGAAGTGATTTTATGTCTTTAATTGTAATTTTATGAGAGAAAAAAAAATTACTTGTATACATGTCACATCCAAACAATTTACAAATTTCAATTCTAACAAAATGTACTTCAATAATTAAATTCAAACATAAGACCTCTGCTTCTGCCTCTGCTTTTTGAAAATGATTTTTTCAAATAAAGCTTATCCAAATGGGCCCTATATAAGATGTCTTTACTGTCATATTTGTTTCTTGAATGTTTCTTTTAGTTACCTCTGCATGGTTGTAACTTATATTTAAATTATTCACTTTTTATAATTGTGGCTGCATGCTATCAGGTAATATTGGCTACCAATATTGCTGAATCATCTGTGACAATACCTAAAGTTGCATTTGTCATTGATTCTTGCCGATCATTACAAGTCTACTGGGATAATTCCCGTAAAAAGGAATCTACAAAGCTTGTTTGGGTTTCCAAGTCACAGGTACAAATGATCTCATTCCTATAAGTTTATCTGCCTTTACAATTTTCTTATTTTTCATATAATCTTGTAGGCCGAACAGCGCAAAGGAAGAACTGGTCGAACTTGTGATGGCCAAGTTTATAGATTGGTCCCTGGATCATTTTTTAACAAATTTGAGGATCATGAAAGCCCAGCTATTCTGAAGTTATCCTTGAGGCTTCAAGTTCTTATGCTGTGCTGTGCTGAATCTAAGACTATCAATGATCCAAAGGGTAAGTTAATATGATCCTTGTTATTTTGGCAGAAAGTGATATTACTATTAATTTTTTAGTTGAGGAAAAATTAATGTTCACTATCATTGAGTATTTATATATATATACAAAATATAACTGTGATCTCTTTTAATAGTTGTGGACATTAAGACTCATAGTGAGTTCTTGACATGTTTTAAGTTTAACTATTTTGCTACATGCACTTTTGTCATCCAAGAACTCCACTACCAAGTGCTTGTTCACAATGAGTCAATATATATGTATGGCTTAGCTTATATAAGCAGTGTTTTGAGTTCATTTATTTTGGAATGGTTAATAATAACTTGTGATTGTCAATAAACGAGCTTCTTTTGATGTTGCAGAGCCAAAGGTGTGGATATTTTGATATTTTTTCTTTAAATGACGATATTGATTCTAGATGTTATTCTTACTTACATTGCATCTATTTTTAGTAATCAATGCATTGTGCTGCAGAGTAAATTTTGACTTTTAACTGGTCATAATTGTGTTGATTTTGGTACCAATGTTACAACTTACAACTATTACAAGAAAGTAGGCTGTGCTTGCTGCCTGTTCGATGGTGTCTTTAGAGGATTTATTTTTAGGCAAAGAGCTAAACTGAGTGTATATTATTCTTTTTGAATTATGAGTATTGGTTACTTATTTCCCTTTTCTGCTTGCACCTGTAATTAATTATTACTTATTACTTATACACCAAAGATTCCTGTTAATGAATCTAGATTTGCTATTAAATTTATCTTAGTTTTATATTTTTTTACTGTTAATGATTACAGATATACTGTTTTATCACAATCAATCGGAGAGATGTAATTTGTTGTTTGACTTAAAAAATAAAACAGAAGAAAGGGCAAGGGAATCAATTTGTGTTCATAGTCGGCTTTTAGTATTCTTGTAAAATGTAAATTATTCTGAAGTGAACTTTTTTATGTTCTATGATCCTACCAAGTTTACCTCACAATGCACTCTGCACAAAAATTTGGTCATTCAATTTCAATGTATTCCAATTCTGTGTATGTTGATCTAATCTAACTGATGAGTTTGACGGCAGTTTTGCTGCAAAAAGCTCTGGATCCACCAGATGCTGAAGTTGTTGAAGATGCATTTAACATGCTTGTTCAGATGCGGGCATTGGAAAAGATACCTCCAAGGGGCCGATATGAACCTACCTTTTATGGGCGATTACTTGCTAGTTTTCCTTTGTCTTTTGACACCTCAGTTCTAGTCCTGAAATTTGGAGACGTTGGTATGATACGGGAGGGCATACTGCTGGGTATAATGATGGATACACAGCCTTTACCCATTATTCATCCATTTGGAGAGGAAGGATTGGTAACATCTATGAGTTGAATTAGCATTACTATTTCTAAATGCATTGATTGTTTGGTAATTCTTTAGCCTCAAATCGTGTTCTAATTTAATCCTTTTATTTCCATCAGTTTGCGAAGTATGTTGATAGCTACTTTTGTGACCAAACAATCTTAAACGGTCGAAAGGAGTTGGAATTCATGGGTAACTTCTGTGCGTTTGAGTTTTGGCAGCATATTTTCAAGGTAAAGCTGTATTCCGCTGCTGTATGTACTTCCAAATACCTTGGCATTATTCAGTTTCTGCATGGCGGATGGCAAAAAATTGCACATTGATGCTTTTTCATTGAAAGCGCCTTATTTACTTCTCACCAAACAGTATGCCTGTTGTTTTGGGAAATAGTACACTTGATAACTAGAGGATTTCTTCCACTTGGGTTTCCTGCAAAACTTGCACATGATGAACACCTGGAGTGGGTGCAACCAGCTGCATCGTTTCCTGAAAATAATTATTCTTTTATGTTTGTTTTATGGTGTGCAAGCTTCAAAGGTTGCATGAATTTGATGGTGAAAACTTTCTTTCATATGCAGGATAAATACCGACTTGAACATTTGAAACAGGTTCTAGAGACTGACAATGTAGACCCTGCCATACAACTAATGCCCAAGCTAGAGGAAGATTGGTATTCTTTCCATAATCTCTCCCAGTCATCTCTGCATCAGGTGTCAGAAATTTGTATGTATCCATGTTTTAGTTATGCCGGTGTACTTTATTGAATTCTTTTGATGCAAGTGTATCTCATGTTTTGTGAGTTGAATTACTGTTTCTTTTAACTTTTACTCCTTTAACACCCCTTAATTCTGACATTTACAGATGATGATTTATTAAGTTCAGTACATCGGTTCCGGCCAAAATTTTTGGGCTCTCTTAGTGGCATACCGCCCTATTATGGTCCTTGTGAATTTGAACACATATGCCTAGTTAAATGCCAGCAAAATGGGGACATAGATGAAGTTGCTGCAGATGAGGAAGGCCTTGAGCCATCAAGTCAAACAAGAAAGTGTGTTGCTGTACCTTATGTTACTTCGCAACATTTTCACAGCTACAATGTGGCAAAAATGTTTGCTGAAATCATAAAAGAGGTAGTCTCTTTAGAATTCTTGCACATACAATATTTGTTGTAAGATATTTGCTGTTTCTAAAAAAGGGACGGTTTTTCTTTGCTGCATGAAACAGATTAGGGCTCAACCCAAGGAGGGTGCTCCTGGCAATGAACCAGAAAGTGCTGGTGTTTATAATTTTAATGTCAATGGGGGGCCTTCTACTTGTGTATTTTTCCTCCGGGGATTCTGCGATAGAGGCAGTCAATGTTTATTTTCTCACTCATTTCAAGCTGAGAGACCCCAATGCAAATTCTTCTTTTCCTTGCAGGTAAATGGTTGTTTGAGTTGTATTCATTATGATGCTACCATTATTATGATTATGAATATTATTCATTTTTCAACAGGGATGCCGAAATGGAGAGTCTTGTAAATTTTCACATGGTTTGGGTCCGACAGCAGGGCCATTCAGGCCAACTGCCTGCCTGCCTGAAGATAACGAAATGAATGCTGCGCCTCTTCTAAATTTGTTTCCCAAAACTGGCAACAGATCAATTCTTATATTGGACGACACTGATTTGCATTACGCTACATCTTTTGCTCGCCACTATAATCCATCCAACATAATTTCAACTACATGTTTATCTGAAACAACAATACTGGAATCATCACTGACAGGACTCAGAACTTTTTGGGGTCTATATCACCCATACCAGACAATCATTGCCAAAGCAGGGAAGAACCCTGTTCCTTGGAATGAAGTTCAATGCATACTGTGGTTTCCTTGCTTTGATAGCTATCGTGAAGATTTGGCTACACAAAAGCTGCTCTTGCAGAACTTTTTCGAATATCTAGCCATTCGAATTTTGGCCGATAATTTGCACGAGGTGAAGGTTATCATAACCACAAACAATATCAGATTTTCTCAACTTCAGGTAATGGCTTGTTCTCTTCCTACCTTTTGGTCATAAATTACTAGTGTTATAATATTTGTTACGCTGGAGACTATGGTAGCCAATGCTACATCATATCTATGTATATTATAAATGAGCTTAGAAAATAGATTATGGAACTCCTTACGAAACCAATCATTCTGATCATGTTGCTTCAGGTAGAAAAATTGGCAAGAGAGTGTTTCTTTATCCTTGCAGAAACGTTTACTTTCGACGAAACTAGCTTTGGGGCAATCTTACATGACAGAGTTATCCCTAGGCCACGATCGTTGCCATCGAGACCTTTCTCGTATGTATTTGAACTGCACCCTCCGAGTGACGAACTCTTTGGTGACTATGCTGCTACTATAAGAAAGCAATTGTACAAAATTCAGAAAAGTTAGTCGGGTTTGATGATGTTATCTTGAAGGCGTAGCAATCCTGTTGTAGCATCTAGCTCCTAGTTTCATCATGAACTTGCATAATATAGGCGTAAATGCTGCTTTTAGTTCCTGTATAGATTTGGCAAATATGAGCGACATATGGTGAATCCTTTGAATTTGGGGGCAGTGGGGAGGATTATGATTTTATGGAAACATTAGATTAATTGGAGTATTGATTGCGATATGAGGGGTTTTTATCATGTTGGCAAATGGCACAACCCATCCGTTGCTCGCTCTTTCTCGTTTTCATTTATTTGTCTCTAATCATGTTTATTAACATTTAATATATTTATAAATGTTATAATATAATTTTTTTTAAAAAAAATTTCATAGATGAATATGTTTTTAAAAAGATTATTTATATTTAGTACCAGAATAATTATTTTATTGTGTATAAATAAATTATATTTTAAAATAAGAAATAATAAAATAGTGTAAAAATAATTATTTTATTATTACTTTCGTCAACTTAATGTTTTGAATCACCAATTTGAATTAATAAAGTTTAGAATTACAAATTAATATTGAACTCTTCAACGGATTCAAAAGTATAATTTAAGATTATGTACTTTTAAAATTAAAATTAAATTTAGAATTCTAGATTACAATTTTAATTTTGACATGCAAATGCGAACCCTCGTATGTTTTTCTTTTTTGTACTATGATATTTTTTTAATTATTATTATTATTATTATTATTTTATCATTACAGTTGTACATCCTAAAACCAAGGAATATTAATACACTAGTTATTTGTTTTTTGTTTTCCTATTCTTTGGTAATACTAGTATAGTATGTGTATTATACGAATTTATTTTGATATATGTTTATATGTTCATAAGTGAATTTTTTTCAAAGTATATTTTTGAATAAATTATATTTTATAAGAATTAAATGTTATTGATTTTAGTTGTTAAGAAATTTTTAAAATTTGAATATGATAATAATTAAATGTTATTTTAGTTGTTAAGAAATTTTTAAAATTTGAATTTGAAAAGATTATGTTAAAGAATTGTTTTTAAATTTTAGTTTACATTTATAAATTTTTTTATAAATTTTAAATGATGTTTATTTTAAGTTGAAGAGAATACTAATATATAAATTAAAAAAGGTTTAGTGAGCTTTAAAAGATTTTTTCTTTCGTAGTGGTGAAAAAACTCAAATATTAATTAATATAAATAATAATCATTGATAATCCGCCAAAGGAGGGATAAAATATTTTCTTAAGAATTATGAAATATAAAATACGGAAAGTTCAGCTTAGCACGGATAAATCTAAATGGTAGTATTAGTTATTACCTCTAAACGAGGGGGAAAAACAAAAAGCAATATTATTCCCTATCGTAATAATCAATAATCAATAATCAATAATCAATAATCATGATAGATATCTAAATAAATAGATATCCCATTAAAAAAAAAATAGTGGAGGCCAGTGAGCGTGGGGCCCAACACTCCAGAATCTTGTGAACTTGAAAAATATCAGCTGCCTCAATCTTGAAAAAAATCAAAATCCTGCTCCCAATTTAGCCATCACAGCACAAAGCTCCCTCCAACACAATAAAACAAGCACCCTTTCACCAGTACACCCCCATTACTCTAACTAGCACCATCTATCTCATTCCATCTCTTCAAAAAATAATAAAAAAAACCCAATCAAAACCCTAAATTGATTGATTGATTCATTCATTCATTCATTCATTCATTGTTGTTTTGCTAAATTGAAAACTGAAACCTAATGACTCAATCAATGTCCCAAACCCAATCACCGAAGCCTCTGGAATCTCGCCACTCCTCCACCATAGATTCGTGCATCTTCCAGCTCCGAACATGGAACCCTTTCACCCCTCTCAACAACAAGCGCCCTTGCCTCTCCGATCGCGCTACAGCGTCGTTTTCCTCCATCGATATTTCCAAGCTCAGCCTCCTCGACGATGACACTACAACCACCGCCGCCGCCGTTTCGGCTAAACCCTTCAAGGTGCCAACCAGTTTCCGCTTAATCGCCCGGAAGCGACGGCGAAGGGGAGGATCCCGGTCGGTTTCCGGCCGGAGCAGCGACCGGAGCGGGACGCGCGGCTGCTGCTCCGTTGGGGCGTCGGCGGCGCACGGGACGTGCTCCGATTTTCCGGTGGCGATGGGGACGGACTCCAGCGGGGAGCTGTTCGGGAACGGCGGCGACGCGAATTGGGCGTCGGACGTGAGCGAGGCGAGGAGGGAGAGGGCGGAGCGGGAGAGGGACGGCGGCGGTAGCGGCGGTGGCAGCGGGAGTGGGGAGAAGGAGAACGTTGGGTTTGGAGGGGTGATTGGTGGGTGTTCTGATGGGAATGGTGGGAACGAATCTGGGTATGGGAGTGAACCTGGGTACCGTGGAGACGCTGAGTTTGGGTATGGTGATGAGTTTGATGAGGAAGAGGATGATCCCAGGTTGAGATTGCTGTTCTGGGGGGACCAAATTGGAGGTAAAGTTTTCTTTTTTCTGTTTTGGATTAGATAATCAGATTTACAATGTTGGTTGCTTCAACTGATTGGTTACTTGTTTTTCATGTTCCAGCATTGAGAATATTAAAAGAAAAGAAAAACTAGGTTTTGGGGAAAGCTTTATCTTGAGCTAACCTAATTGGAGCCAGATTAGTTCTGATCATACTTGAGTATTAATTTTGATAAAAAATAGGATTAAGGGAACTTGTTAAGGGACCTAAAGTGGACTGTTTTGAGCTTTCCAACAATGTCAGTGCAGTGAAGACTTAAAAATTTAACTTTTTTTTAATAAAAACTTGAACTTGCTAGCAAAACCCTTAAAAAAAAGTATGATTTGATTCTTTCTGTTAAGCGGCGGTATCTAGATTCTAGAGTATTGGTAGCATAGATTAAAAGAAAACTGTGTTTAGATACGGTATTACTAATCTACTACTCATAGGGAATGGATCGTCTTTGTCAGATGGCCTTGTTATGTATACTATTGATTCAAAAAGTGTGATCCATACCTGACCCGACCTAGGGCATGAGAGAATCCATTCCCCTACTTATATGCTTCGAGCAGAGGAGGTAGCCCATTTAGATAATGTGAGCATGGTTGATGCATTAGATAAGTAGATTTTGGTTCCTCGAATTTGGTTACGCTGTTGTGATGTAATATGTTTTCTTTCTCACGTTTCTGGTGTTGAATGCGTTAGAGTTTAGAACTTTCTAGTTATCATTGCTGTTATTGATTGTATCAGTTGATCACCAATTTGGCAATTTGCTTGTGTGGTGACTTTTTTAGTAGTAGGTACTAGGTGGGTTGGAAAGAGTTTGTGTTTGGAACTTTTGAAATGGGAAAATTTCTTTGGTTTATGAGCAAGTTTTTTTATTTTTTAAATAAACTTACTTGGCATTTTATTAGTTTAAGAGTTCGTTTCATTTACAAATTCTTTTGGTTGACTCCTTCCGTGGCTAGTGAATCCTTCCTGGTTTGATGGGGTTGGTAAATCGTCTCATGTGGAAGTGAAATGGATTCTATCCAATTCTGAATTTAATGTGTTCCAAACATTGGGTCAGAGAGTTTGTTGTTTCTCCTCCTACTTGGATGTGCTTTGAGCCTTTGATTTGTTTGAAGGTAGTACTGAGAATGTCATATATCTGTTACATATAGGTTTATTGTATTGTCTGAGGTTTTCAGTGTTGCTGTAATGCATCAGTAATCATCATCACTACTTAGTGATAATGTAGATGCTGTTTGGAGTGTATTGCTTCGGTTCCATCATGCTTTGTATTTTTGGAGTTTAGTGAAGCTTCTGGTTGGTATTGTTGGATAAAAAGTATTATATAATCTCCATCTCAGCTTATTACATGATCGAAGTTGCAACTTGTTGAGAAGACAATAACTATACAATCCACTACCTCAATCCTTTTTCCCTTTTCAACTGTGTAATGTTTTAGTATATGAATCTAAAAGATTGGGTCAATTCCCTTTGACAAGTCCCTTAATTTTCTTAAGTTTTAGACAAAGTTGATTCCCACTTTTTAGATACTCAGAAATGTGACATAGAAACATAATTGCAACTATAGGTTTGAGATTTCAGTGAGCACAAGTTGATGGATGGAACAACATAATTGTGTTGACAGTGTAGCAGTAAACTTGTGATTTGGCTGTAGCTGAGACCTGTGAGTAGGACTTAGTGTGGTAGTAGGCCATAGTGTGGTGATTATGGTGAATGTGAACATTCTTGATAGAGAATTATTTCTTAAACCGCTATTATGAAGTTGCATGTTATATTGTGGCAGAACAACCGTTTTGAAAAGGCATTACTGTTTTGATAGTAACTTGTAGGGCAGGAAATGAATTTTTCTGAAGATGATGGTTTAATCACTAAGATAAGGATAGATGAAAGGAACTTTTTAAGTAGGGAATGGATCACATTTACTAGAAATTTTGTTTTTGCTATTTCTACTGATTCCTGGTGACAATTCGCTCTCCTGTTTGCCAACTAACTTAAACATTTTGAATGTCACTGTTCTATACCATGTGATGGAGGTTTAACTGGAACCTTATTTTACATATGCTTTGTTCATGTTGTCATTAATATCTGAAACTGTGATTCCCTGATAAACATTAGTGATTTTCTGTTGCTCGAGCCTGTGACACAAACCATATGTGCATAACTTGAAAGGCTCTATATTTAATTTTGTTCTTATCTTATTATATTTTTTTGTATTTCAGAAAAAATATTTTTTAAGCATTACTAAAGCCTTTGCTGCATATAAAATGTTCCTGAGACTAACATGATCTTTCATTCCACCAGCTGTAGATTCTAAAATGGAGATGGTTAGAGAGAACACCTTGTTAGATCAAAAGTCACATCATAGATGCCGGCGCAGGAAGCACGACTGTAGAATGGTGGATGCATTGAGGTAGCAATCACCTAAATCTGTGACTTATGCAACACAAACAAAATCCTATCTTCCAATCCAACCAGGGACTGGCTTCTTTTGTGCATGAATCCCTTGACAGATGATGCTTCATTCCATCACCACCAGACCCATTTGCCCAATCACAATCAAAATCGTAAGCATTTCAACAATTGTGGAACTAAGACATAAGAGGTCGGGGTCATGCTGCTGCTGTAAAATTTTGTCCAAGTTTTGAAGTGATATGCTTGATGATTTTTGTGATTAGGAAAACTGCGTTGCTGTGTTGTCCAGATATATACAAGGACGGACGTGAATGGATATATTTTTTTTATCCTTTTTTCATATTATATGATCATGATATGGGCAAATAACCCTCGGTTTCGCAAATTTTAACTAAATTCTTTTTTCATTAGATACGATTGGTCATATATGGATTAAAAGATGTTATTGTATGTATATTTACTTTGGGTATTGCAACTTGAACAACAAAATTGGACAATGTATGAAAATATAATTAGTTGTGAGTGTCCATATAGAGTACAATAATTATGTGAGGTTTATGTATTTATATATCGTCTAATTTTATTGTTTAAGTAGCATTACCCATTAATATGAATTTAATTTCTATTTACTGTAACATTTTCATTTAATCAAGTTTTGGCTTAGATTGGTAAAACTTTTTGAGGGGTGTTTATACATTCAAAAAGTATAAGTCAATTTTTGTGTGTTTGATAAACAAAAAATAAATGTGCTTTTGGTGTTGAGGGTGCTCTTAAGAACTAGGATTGATAATTATTATTGTTTTTAGTATTTGTGTTTATTATAATAATTTTAGATATAAAATGTCACGTTTAAAATATATTTATCAAATATTACTCACATAACTTTTGTTTGTTGAAAACTATTTTTTCATTTTTTACTAAATAATATTGTCATGACTTTTTTAGAGTAACTTTTAAAGAGTTAAAGAGTTGAGCAATTCGCTAAAAGTCATGGCATTAGCAAATCAAGCCTTTGTGATATGCATGACTTGAAGAAGTGTAATTTTTTTTTTTACAAAATTTCACTATTAATATAGTTCATTCATTAAAATTTAAATCCTTTTTAATATTTTTTATATATATTTTAAGCAGTTGGTTTACGTGCAATTACTTGTTTAGTAAAAATTATCCCACTCTCGTGAATATTTATAATATTTAATGATCTCTTATAATACTTTTAATCAATTAAATGTTAGTGATTCTCAAGCTATTTCCGAACCATAGTTTGTTAAGAAACTAAGGACATGAACATTAAACACAACACAATATTGAAACACATTAACTTTAAAATTTTATAAGATATAAACACAACAGCCATGTATATAATTCAAAATTCATAATAATAAATAGATACTTTTACTAATGATAAACTGCTCATTATCAACGCTTTTAAACTTCGTTGGAAAAAGGAGAGTAGCATATACGACGTCGTAGAAATAGCTATCGCACAGTGTGCTGACGAAGGGGAAGAAGAAGATCGATCAGTGACCAAAAAAACAAGAAATGGTGAAAGGTGAAGTTCTGACGGCGTACCGTTCACTCCTGAAGGCCACCCGCAAGACGTTCGCCGGCGACGCCCTGATGCTGAGGGAGTCCGCCGCGGAGGTCCGCAAGAAGTTCGAGGAGAACAGGAACGTCGCCTCCGATGCCGAGATCCAGAAGCTTCTAGAAGAAGCCGGCGAGGCCTCCCACTTCATCACCAACATGCTCGTCCAGGCACAACTCAACCCCGACGCTGGCACCTACGGTCTCTCTTTCATTTTTTTTTTTTACGCTCACCACCTGTTTGTTAAAATGCGTTTTCATTTCGCCATTTGTTAAGAGTCTTTAATGGTCTTAGAAATTGCTAGCTCTGGTACTTAGCTTTGTTCAAATCTTTGTTAAAGCGGCGACTCGAAAATTCGAACCTGAACTCAGTAGAATTCACTTGGACTATTAGTGTGTTTCAACTTTGATTCAGTTTTGGAGGGCCAGAATTCACTTCTACAATGCTCAGAATTGATTTTGGAGTGCAGCCTACCGGCTTTCCTAACATACGCTAACTACTTTTGAATCGTCACAATATTTTATGACTGGTATTGTTATAGCACTCCAGGACTACCTGATCATTAGATTAGCCATGACAAGACTAGTTATTCATGGTTGTTAATAGTTACTGTTACTCTGTTATAACGGGACAGTGTGCTAGGACACGATGGAATGGTATGGAGTAGAATGGAATGAATGTTCTGTTCCATTGTTTGGAAATTAGACGATGGAAAGGAGAGAGGTTTCCATTGTGTTGTTTGGAAGTATGGAATGGTAAGGATTTCATACTATTTACTCTCATTCTACTCCATTCCACGCGAACTGTAAGGGAAAAAAAATAAGGGTATTGGGTATAATGGAGTGGGTATCATCCAATACCATCCATTCTCATCCTATTTTAAAGCATCTAAACAATGGAATCCAATATATTTTGTTTTGTTTTACTTCATTTCGTTACTTTCTATCAAGCCAACATAACCATTGTGTTCTTGTCTTGTAGCGGTAAACACTTTCATACTGATATCAAAGATATTAAGAGTCTTTTTTTCACATTTTCATCAATGTTTTGTAAGTGTCTCTCGTACTCAATAAAATCTCTATTTGATTAGACTATAAGTTGTTTTTCATGTGTTCTTGCTGCAGTGGTGAAGCCTGGTATGGACCATGCGGGAGCAACGCTTGAGCTTCCCTCAGAAGAAATTATTCGGAAATCTGGATGAGGAGGACTACAGGGAAGAGTTTAGAACCAAGTTCTACCTATTTCTAGATTGCTTATTTTTGCATAGGAGGAATAAGTAGTGTTGGTAGTGCATGAGGGGAGTGGTTTCAAATTTTCTGCTTAGATTTAGTAGTTTTTTCTTTTTCAATACTTTTGTTGGCCTTCAAATTTATGTAGCAGGATGGATACGATATAAAGCTGATGCTGATGATCGGTAGGAGTTTATTCTACCCTTTATTTGTTGTATGATTGCATAATTTTGCTCATCTACCTTTCAGATTGTTTGACCTGACCATGCAGCAAAATTTAAAATTGGTTTAAAGAAGCTTCTTTATTTTTGGGTAAGGGTTTAAAGAAGCTTTTGGTTCCTGTAGTTTTTTAGTGGATGAGTCCAATTATCTCCAATTATCTCAGATCAATATCTTAATAAGTGAAAACTATAGAAACCAATACTTAATTTGTAGAAAGTAGAAACTAGAGTCCAAAACTCAAATGAGTAGAAAAATAGGCACTGGTATCCTGTTGGTAGGTAGGGAAAAATCAAAACTCAAATGAGTAAAATATAGGGTTTAGGGTTTAGGGTTTTGGGTTTATGTTAAATCCAGACCTAAGACATGCATGTTAGTCCCTCTATTAATAATTAGTTCAAATTGATCTCTAATAAAAATAAGATGAATTTGTCTAAAGATTTATAAATGGTTCAAATTTGATTAGTGATGAAAAACAAATCAGGGACTAATTTGAACTATTTATTAATAAGAGATTAACTTTTTCTAAATTTTTAATTGGCAGGGACCCTGTTAAGAATTTCTTTATTAGAGAAATCAATTTCTGACACTAAATTTAGGGGACACCAATTCGAGAGTTTTCTTGTTAAATTAAGATGAAACAAATCTCAAAATGGAGAAAAGGTTGCAACGCACACATAAGAAAATTGGGGCAACTGTGTTAAACCTGTGCTTTGGTCGTATTAAATGAACAATTGGGCATATGGAGCCAAATTCTTCCATAAACTTTGGAGTTCTATTACCATAAGAAAATTGGTAATGACAAGGGGAGTCTACGATCTGAAATAGATAGCCCAATCTTATTTATGGCACAGCCGCTGGTATATGTAGGTACAAAGGTGAAACACTGCGCATGAGCCTGCATGATACTATTATGTGTTTAGAGCTCAACATGCCACAAAGCAAAATTGGGATTACCACCTGCATCAAACAAGAGATTAGGAGAATAATTGGGCACATGGAGCTAAATTCTTTCCTACTCTTGTCTATTATGGTTTACGCATGCAATGAATTTAGAGAAGATTAAATGATGCACATCAAAACAAAAGAACAGTTTCAATTATTTTAATAAACATTATGCAAATAGTCTTGTTATTGATTTACTGTCCTAAGTAGTACATGGAGTACTCTGGGAGGAAGAGGGTCTTCAGGAGCACATTAATTGCTGTCAATACATACAACTTGTCAGATACGTCACTCAAGAACTTGAAATAGGCATATCTCCATGATTTCTTCAAAACTAACGAGCAACAAACTCCCCAAAATCCTATGATAAATCCAACCGCCACAGCAATGTAAAATCCCTCGGTAAAAAATTGTTCAACAATATCAGCATCATTTCCATCACTTTGATGACCATGAATGGAACATGTTTTGTTGAGAGGAGCACCGCATGGCTTTGGGTTTCCAATATAGGAAGAGGCATCCCTGGTTTGGTTCACCATATAAATCATTATATGATAAATCGAGAACACTGAAACGGTCTAATTGAGAAAGTTATAAAGGAATCTTTCCAGACAATTGATTTTTGGTTAGATCAAGAGAATCTGTTGACTTCAGTTGTCCAATTGTTGGAGGAATTTCTCCGCTTAACATGTTTCTTGAAATGTTCAAAGAAACTAAGCCAACAAGACTCTTTTATCTCACAAGGGATTTTCCCAATTAACCTGTTGCCGGAGAAATCGAAACTTCTCAATAATCCTAAGGTACTTCTGTATTTTGGCTTTTTTTTCCTTTCCATATGAGTGACGCACTATCATCAAAAACATCAATCATACGGCTGTAATCACACTAATATTCGAAAAAGATGTAGTTAATAGTTGCTTTTGAATTTGCTTCACTTGCCATAGCAGAAAGATTGCCCATGCATTTAGGTATATTCTGAGAGAGATTATTCAAAGAGAGGTCCAAGAGAAGAAGTTTATCAAGATGACATATGCTTGACGGGATGCTTCCATGGAATCTATTTGAATGCATGCTAAGTATCAGTAGCTTTTGAAGATTTTCTCCAATCCAGCTCGGCAATGGCCCAGACAAATTATTTTGTGCAACATCAAACTCTTAGGTGATTGTTTGACGATGTGTTTGCACATAGAAGAAGGCTTGCTGATGAAAATGCCATTAGATAGAAACAACTCAGTCGTCATAGAAAGGAATGCTGGAATTGGTCCTTCAAATAAATTTGAGCTGAAGGATATTTGGAAGCTCCAATGGCAAATTTTCAACTTTGCCTCTTATATGATTGTCTGAAAGACTCAGTTTTCTCCATCATGGAAAGGAGGTCCCAAAACCAATTGGGAATAGTGTCGGCTATTTCAGCGAGAGAAATATCCAACCAATAAATGCTCTTTTGGGTTTGAAGCCATCTTGGAAAGACAGGTCCCAGAATGCAAGGTGACAAGATGATGTTGTTCGAACTAAAAGGAGGAACCCAACCACTGCTAATGTTAAAAGACCAACGCATTATTATTAGACAAATCCAAGTATGTGAGTTTGGAGAGTGTCGAGAAATATCAAACCTTCCAATGGGTTATTCCGAAGGCCTCCACTAAATTAGATAACTGTCCAATGCCTTCATTTAAAATTCCATTCAACCCATTGCTATCAAGTTGCAATACTCGCAAAGATCTGGCACCATCCCTGTAACTTCATTCCATCCCAAATTCTAAGTTTGTAAGGATATATGCGCACAACGGAAAAATGCTTGAACTATTTAATTTTATACTTATATATGTCATATCGTATCCTGTAAAATTTTAAAATTAGTGTGTCGATATGTCGTATATCGTGTCATGTCCTATGTCCGTGTCCCAGTCGATGCTTTTCAGGTGCTAAGCAAAGGTTATGTCATGCCAAATGGTATTAATAAGTAGAATAGAAAGAATTCTAGTAGCACGTTGCTGATGAAAAGCAAGTTTAATTTTGATGAGTTAAATTAAACCACGTTACTAGTTACCACTTCTATTAAGTACCTAAAGCCTCGTCATAGTTTCTACTTTTTCGCTTATTACTCAGGAACATAATAATCCAATTTCTTAATTCCAATTTCCAAATATGTAGAAACGAGGTTTGTGTTCCAATATAAAGATTAAGGCCGGATTTGGTTCCTTACGTCTCTTCTTTATCTTCTTATCGTCACTTGATTTTTCCCATGGGACGGAATTGTAGTGACTAAGGACTAACATTACGTTCAAGAAATGGCAATCTGGAAGAATTTGCATACGGAATTTACTACTCAAAATGGTTGTCAGAAAAATTGGTGACATGAATTTGATATTTGAAACGACTAAAATTTATTTTATGTTAGTCATTTTCAAAATTATCATATTAATAATATGAATGTTATAGACCAACTTGAAATACTATTAACCGATCAAGAATTAAATTGATGTTACAAATTTTTTGAGAACAAAATTGATGTCTTGCAATACTTTTAATGACTGATTGGAGGCTTTAATCTTTACTTAGGAAGCACTAACATTTTTTAAGATTGTCATATCCTTGTGCTTGACACATTACAAATATCAACACACAAAAACATTCAGCCAACACACATGTCGCACATATTTTTGAAAGTGGTCAAATAAAAAATTATGATTAGTCATGTTCCAGCGTGTCTGGATTATATCTGAATGTTTTTTAAGTCATGTCCGAGTAAACAATATTTTAAATATTAAATAATTTATAATAATATGGACTATTATAAAATTAATAAATATTAACACATGAAAATATCTTAAATATTCTATATCTTTTGAAAGGGATTTGAAAAGTATTAAAAATTAGTAATTTGATATTAATAAAAATATTATGATATTATTATAAATATTTAATTTTATATTTATATAAAATTAAAATTATAGTGTTTTTACGTCATTTGTTATTATTTGTCCGTGTGTGTCGGTGCTTTTAAGCGTTGAAAGATCTTGCAAAAAAAAAATCTCATCTGCAATAAATCGATGCCTCGAAGTACAATGAGTTTTAATGTTGGTTTTTATGAACATTATTAATCATTTAAATTTCATTCTAGATCATTATAAAACGGAGCATCTCATCCTTATCCAAGATTGATGATAAGCTCAACCTCCATTCACATGTAACTTGCGTTTCCCATCCATTTCAGTTCACCACCCCCGTTACCTTTTTTAATTGAACTCACCAGTCTCTTGCCCATGCATCAAACTCCCCTAAAAAGGGTGCAATTGATTGAATAAAGTTAGACTTAACTGTAACCCATGCTTGAAAAGAGCAAACCTTTTTCAAATCTAGTCCACGAGTTGGTAGAAATTATTGTGTGATCTTGGAGCGTTATGCTAGACATGTTTTGATCCACATAATGAATTACATATTTCAGTAATAAATTATGGATATCCTCAAAGGAGAAATTGAAATGTCATTCATTAAGTAATCTAAAACATATCTAACATAACGTTCAATAATCACACAAGAGCTTGTTCTAGCTCTCAATTTCCGCTATAAGAACTCTACATGGTCACTCCCTACTCATCATCAGTTCTATTCTTTTATGCTGTTAGTATCAAACTACTCTCATAACTACTTTGTTTCATCTTCTTTCAACTTCTCCATTGATCTCTTACAAAATGGTAAGAATCTCACTCCTTTCAATGCTGTTTGTGTTGTTTTGTTTCCTATTAAACTCTTGCCAATTGGCATATGCAAAAGGGGAAGAGAATGTTAGAGAAGCATGCGGGGTGACAAGGTACCCAAACCTCTGTATCCAAACCCTCACGCCGTTCTCCGGCATTGCGGGAAGGAGCCCCAGCAAGTGGGCGAGGGCAGGCGTGTCGGTGACGATAGGGGAGGTCAAGAGCGTTCAAGCATACCTTGCAAGGCTTAAGAGGGAAGGCAGCGCGAGAGGGGGGAAATACTACAGTGCTGCACTCTCCGATTGTGTTGAGGTCTTTGGTGACGCCCTCGATGAGCTTCACCGGTCACTGGGAGTGCTCAGGAAGCTCAGCAGGAGCACCTTTGGCACCCAGATGGGGGACCTCAACACATGGATCAGTGCAGCACTCACTGATGAAGACACTTGCCTTGATGGGTTTCAAGGCAACAAGAAGAAGGAGGGTAGGAAAATCAAGTTGCTGCAGAATAGGATTATCAGAGCATCTTATGTAACTAGCAATGCTTTGGCTCTTGTTAACAAGCTTGCCACTTCAGGTCTTGAAAGTGCATCTGATCCATAGAACAAGTTTGTGGTAAGATTGTACTTTGTTCTAAAATGATCATCACTCTCACTTTTCAAGTACATTTTATAAATTAATGTATTTATATACAATTAAATTTAAATATGTTGAGTTATAAATGTACTTAAAAAATAAAAATGAAAGTTATTTTAAAATGAAGGGAGCATCAAAGGAGATATGTTTCTCCAATGAAAAGGAATAAGGTGTAAAGTGCTCACCATGTTAGTTTCGGTGTTTTATTTCTGTGTGTGTGTGTTTTTGAGGGTCATAGTTTTTGTTTCTGATATTTTATGTTGCACCTAAGAAAGCCAAAATTGCCTAGAAAATGTGTGTGTGTGTGGGGGGGTTAAAAAACAATTGTCTCATGAGCTGTACACATTGTGTACTTAATCCAAATAACCAAATTACCCCCTTCTTTCCTTCCCTCTCAATAAGAACGTGAAGATAATTTGGTTATTTAAAGATTAATAAGAACATAAAGATAATTTAGTTATTTAAGGATCAATAAGAATGTGAAGATAATTTAATTGTTTAAAGATTGATTTGTACTAATATGAAACATTAAAAGTTGATTAGCAGATTTTTAAATAAAAGTTAATGGGGTAAAATGCATAGTGTATGGTTTGTTAACGGGGTAAAGTATTCTTTTCCCCTTAATGAAAGGAATAAATAGCCTAACTAGGCCTGTATATGTCTGAAAGTTTAGTTTGGATTAACTAGTACTATGGATGGAGCTTGTTCTTTGCAATTGTGATTTGCAATCCCAAAAGACTATCTTGGGACTTTCTCTAGTTCTGACTACGGATTAACCCAAAAACAACGCTATCGATCAAGAGCTGTTCGCCTTTTGCTATTGGGCTCGGCTTGATATCCTCATAATAGCAGTCCAATTCCATTACCTTCCTTTGGACTGATAGACAAATAGGCCTATAATGACAAAAATTGAATCAAATAAGCCTATTATTGACCAAAAATACTAGGCATACAACGACCCCCAAGAAAATTACGAAAACGCCGACACGGGCTACACGTGCTACAATTGCTTGCATGGTTACATGCTACTAATTTTTTAAGCGTAATTTCAGAACCTCATTGGTTTAATTATCTTTTTAACAATCTTACGGAAACATTTGGTAATTTTGAGGGGGAAAAATATGAAGAGAACATTATTATCAAGTATCATTTATAAGAATTGTTAAAAAAAGGACACTTGTTAAGAAATTTAAAGTGAAAATATTTGAGTGTTTTTAACATATTCAATATATTGAAAACTTCAAAAGCTTACAATGTTAGTATTTCTTCTTTAAACTTCTTAGCAAGGGCCCTAACACTCGTTAGTTTTTTCCTTTAAATTGAATAATTACGAGACTTTAGTGTTCCTCAATTTTTAATTGCCAAGTCCCAAGTGCAATTCTTGTGATTGAGTTAGCATCAATGTGGTGCATTGTGGAGAAGGTGGATTCGGTGTTGTTTTGAGTCAGCATCAATGTCCATTCTTGTGAATAGAGTCCCGACAACGCCGTTTAAAATGGAGAGGGGCTTGAGGCAAGGCAATCCTATATCTCCTTTCCTTTTTGTTCTTGTTTGTGAAATTCTTGATAGATTATTGGGAAAGGCTAAGTTGTTAGGATTGATTAATGGTATTGAGGTGGGTCGAGATAGGATCAACCTGTCCCACCTTCAGTTCGCTAATGATACTATCTTAATTTTTTCTAGCGGAGAAAAGTGTTAAAGAACTATAGGGGGATTCTACAGTGTTTTGGTATCATGCCAGGGCTCAAGATCAATTTTGAGAATTCAATGTTAATTCCTCTAAATTGCTCGGAGAGTTGGGTGTTGCATATACAAGCATTATTGGGGTGTGCAGTTTCTAGCCTCATAATAAAGTATCTTGGGATCCCATTGGGAGCGAATCCAAGAAGAGTAGTCACATGGATTCCTGTTAATGAGAAAGTTGAGAAGAAGCTTAGTGGGTGGAAAGCGAGCTTGTTGTCCAGAGTTAGGCGGTTGGTTCTGGTTAGATTAGTTATTAATAGTCTTCTTCTATATTATTTGGGCTTGTTTCATATGCCTAAATAAATGGCTAAGAAGATTATATTCATTCAATCTAGATTCCTACGGAGTCATAATAAAGGGGGGAAAAAAAGAAAAGAGGTGCCCCGTTGGTTAAATGGAGTATCATTTAGAAGCCGAAGGAATTTGATGGCTTGGGTGTGGGTGATTTATTAGTAAAAATGTTGTCATGCTCTTCAAATGGTGGTGAAAGTTCTCCGATAAGTCAAGCACTCTGTGGAAGAAGGCGGTGATTTCTTGCAACATGTTGAAGTGTAATAGGTCGATTCTAGACCAAACATTAAAAGATTATAGTAACCCTTGGGGTGGTACTTGTAGTATGGTGTGTCTTGGCTCTTTGTTTGAGAAGCTCATTGTGGATGGCTTTTGAACGTTGGTTGGGAATGGAAATAACACGGTATTTTAGGAAGATAGGTGGATTGGTGATGGTACATTAAGAGAAAAGTTTCCACGGTTGTTTTCCTTATCTCTTCAGAAAAAAGGTTGTCATTGTGGAGTGCGGGTTTTGGGATGGGTTATTTTGGGTTTTGGACTTAAATTGGAGAAAAGAGTTGTTTGAGTGGGAAAAACAATCATATTTTTCTCCGTAGGATGATCTTAAACAGGTGGCTCTCAACTAGGGTTGTAAAGATTCTATGATTTGGAAGCACCGTCCCGCAGACATCTTCTTAGTTGGATCCTTTGTTGAATGTTGTGAATAGAAATCTCTATAGTGATCAACCTTATGAAAATGTGTTAGCTTCAGTGTGGAGATGATTAGCTCCCCTAAAATTGTAAATGTTGATGTGGTTCATGCTTACGGGAAGGCTAAACACAAAAAATCATCTTGTGAAGATGGTCATCCTACAAGGTGAGAAGTTATGTGTATTGTGCAAAGAAAAGGAGGAATCAATGGAGCATCTATTTGTTGCTTGTTCTGTCACATGGAGAACCTGGATCAACATCTTAAAAATATCTTTTAGTTTTCTCTTAAAAAGATATTATTACATTTTTTAAATCTTAGCAATTTGTTTTGTCAATTAAAATCATTAGAAAAAACTAGAATAGGTTGTTTTATAAGGAAAACAAATGGAATAATGGTGTTCATTTATATCCAAGGGTTATGGATGAACCTCAGAGAAAACTATAGTGGTGGGTTTGTACTAGCTATGTGGTAGAGAAGGACATATATATCTGTAAGAACTGGTATCTATTGAAAATAACTTGCTGAATATACTGATTATTATTGATGAAAAACCGAATCCCAGTGGGAGAAGTAGTACCCCCACCTAAGGTGTTAGGAGCTCCCAGTTTTTTCACTACCTATTTTCTGACCATGTATTTATTTTAAGAAATATTTTATGCATTCTTTTATAAAATTCTAGGAGGCAGGATTTATTATTTTACTTTAATGTTTATAAAATTAGTTACTTATTTAGGAATTTCTTATTTATGAAAATATTTACGAAACTATTTTAGAAACTTATGAAAAATCATTTTATAACTATGCGGGACCATATACCTTTATTGCGTTAAATATATCATGTTACGTGTGTATGAATGCTTATGAACAAGTTAAGTTATGTTATGCTATCAGTTATCAGTTACAGTGTTTATGTTATCATATTCATGTTATTTTATTTAAATCATTTTCATGGGAGTAGATCCGAGATATAACTGTATGTTAGTAACAACCCACATTGACTCGGCTGGTATATATACCTTTTATGATCGTAACATGGAATGAGATTCAATCATGTAGAATAATTAGGGCAAGACCGTGAAACCCAGACATAAGCAACTCGTGAGGCTTGGACATAGGCAATCCGCAAGGCCAGACACAGGCAGTCTGTGAGGCCCGGTGTAAGGATTTTATGAGACATATGTTTAGTTATATATGAAGTTGATTTAAATTTTTTTTCTTAATATTTGTTATAAAATGTTGTGCATTTTCATGATTAGTACGTTAGGAGAATTTCATAAGAGAATTAGTCTATTGTGTTTCGGTGGCGACTTTTTGGGCCGTCGCAACAAATCAGGGGTTTTTATGCACCGGTGGTTCAATTACCCTTTATTATTGTAAAGGGTGTGACATCAATCTCTATGATTGTTTTGAATGTTTGTATTGTTCTTTTGTGTAAAGAGATATAATATAAAGTTATTAAAATTATCTTCTTCTATTAGTTTAAGCTTATGAGAAAGATGGTTCTTGAAATAGTATCAGAGTTACTATAACTAACAGGTCAATGGTTCGATTTTTCACAACCCCATTTTAAAAAAAATTGCCTGAGAAGACGTGTAAAGAGATATAATATAAAATCATTAAAATTATCTTCTCCTATTGATTTAAGCTTTTAGGAGATGTGGTTCTTGAGATCTTTTTTCCCCTATGGAATTGAGCCATTCATCAATGAACTTGTTCATTGTTTTCTTAAAAAAAAAAAAAAAAGTCCCAAGTGCTATTCAATTTCAAAATTAAACAGCCTATCACAAAAGTGAAGTTTGGATCTTTTAAGCTTGGACTGGTATCAATCATGTTCTGATTTTGGTAAGCATGTGCAATGCTACATGACTGGATGTAAACAATGTGGGGCACAGAAATCCCACAAAGCGTTCAAAAACATGGGATTGAATCATGATTTATGGTTTGGTATGAAGAAATATTTATTTTTACTTTTTCACTTTTAGTGATTTGAAACTAGAAATCACCTTAAAACATGACAAATTTTTTTGACAAATATATTAAAATAAAGGTAGTTTCTTAGCTACCTTATGAGGTAAATACCCTGTAGTATTTAAATTAATTATTTTTAATAATTTTTATAACTAAATTCATTGCTTTTTGTTATTATGTCATGTTTTATATGATTGTAATAAAATTTTCATTAGTTAAATCATTGAAAGAGCCAACTTATAAGAGAGTTAGAGATTTGCAAATCATTTAAACTTACGATGCACCTCTCTACAAATATTGTATTAAAAAGTATTAATTTATTCTATTACATCATATAATTCATCAATATATCATATTAGATCATAAAATAATAACAAAAATCAATGAATTTAATTATAAAAATTATTCAAAATGATTAAATTAGATATCATAAGGTATTTACCCCACAAGTAACTTAAAAATCACCTAATATAAATTGAATGAGACCCTCATCAGTGTATGGGCTCGTTGGCCAAACTATATTTGAACAAGAGTTTACTTCTATGTGGAGTTGGGGTGTAAAAGTGGGGAAAAATTTTATGGATGACAAAATTCATGCGTACATTATTTAGGTTGAGCAGGTCTCAAGGTCCAATAATCTTTTTATACTTTACATGTTTTTTTTTTTTTTTTAAGTTGGTGGACATTGCCAAAGCTCAAATGGTTTTGTTAATCTTGGGTCGATACATTTAAAAACCTAATTAACTGTAATTTCGGTTTACCTTATAACTATTCATTGGTTTATTCCTATATAATCCCTGGGATTTAACATGGAAGGATATGTTTCTAAGTTTAGTTTCAACGCATTTTTACCAAGAAACATTACCATTTTCTTAACTCTGCGACCGATCGGTATGGTCCAATTTCTGATCGGACTTCTTAAACTTTTTCTTCAACGCACGTAAAAGGAAATCTTGTAAACTTGTTTTATGGGTCTTTCCAAGATTCAATTCTGTTATGGATGCTTCTTTTGTTAGATTTGTGAAAGTCAAACCCATGTTAGACGTGATTGTGATGATAGAATTGCTTCCTACCATTCATCACGGATCATCTTGCGCCATCTAAGATGCCTGAAAATTTGTTGAGTGTCCAAGTACCTAAAAAAGTTTACTTTACTTTGTCCACTGAAAAGTTTTTCAATAGAACTTGAGACTTTGTGAGTCAATTTGTTGATTTGAGGATTCTTATGAGTTTGGCATGAGTTATTTAGTTAGCCTTACATGTATCTTCTCATGTTGGGTTTAATTATACAATGACAAGCTAAGTGAGTCACAGTCATTTGTAAATTTTGTTTCAGTTTAATTTCTTTGAATTTGATTTCACTAATCTGAGTCGAGTAGAGTTGACCTTAAAGCTCTCATGCTTTTTTAATACTTAATTATAATACTAAAAAACTTTAGAAGAATAAGTGTCGAGTGATTCATAGAATAAATACTCTCTCATATTAATTTTTTTATTTTTTACAATTTTAAAACTAAATTCATCTAATTTTGTAATCATTTCATGATTTAATATGATATATTAATGAGTCATATAATCTAATTTGATGAATTAATATTTTTCAATACAATATTTGTAAAGAGAGGTATATCATAAGCTCAAGTAATTTGTGAATCTCTAAATCTCTTATAAGTTAATTCTTTCGATAGTTTGATTAATAAAAAAGTTTATTAAGATCATATAAAACATGAAATGATAACAAATTTTGATAAAAATAATTTTTAAAAAATTTTAAAATAAAAAAAATTTAATAGGAGATAGTATTTGAAGCACGTGAGAAATCACTTGAACTGACCAAACATTGGTGGTATGAAGTTTAAATTAATTTGCAATAATATATTTATATCTTGAGCCGTTGATTAATCAATGTATAAGGACTAAGGTACTAAGGCATGAAGCAACAACTAGCTTTTTGGCTTATGATTTAAGATTCTCTTTTTAGAGGCGAAGCAATGAAGTTGTCGGAAGAAATTTAACAAATTAATTCATTTTGCTTATTGGTTATACTATAGATTTTGATTTTGTGCAATCATGTGGCTGGTGAACATAAACCGGCTAGAAACGTGCTCATTCATAAGCCACCACCCCGTTTATGGAGACACGTCAACGTTGCTTACCAATATAAAAAATTAAAAAAAAAAAAAGAGAAATGTTAGTACTCATCTGTCTTCACTCATTTATAGATAAAATTTAATAGAGTGCAAGTCACCTCTAAATAATCAATCTTTATTCCCATTTGCAAAACCATTAATCACGGCCCACTCTCAATTTTTGTGTAAAACTTGCTCAAAAATGCTACATGTACACCTAATTTTATACACTTATACAAACACCATTAATAATGCACAAACTTTATTCTCATAAGTGCACAAACATTACAAACTTATAGATGATATTCTCAATTATACTTAATTAAGTGCACAAACATTACAGACATTAAAACACAAACTTTATGTATATAAGTATAGAGAATATGTGTAACACCCTAACTAACTGCATACCCTCGAGTAGTACGCAAAGCTCACTAGGTTGTTATTCACTTGGTGGGAATACTCATAGTCCATTATTATTTTTTTTCGAAAATACTAGATTAAGGAAAATATGGACCAGTTTAAAACTTTGCTGCTGAGTGCTTATTTACGAAATATGAGCCATGTGTGAATCAAAGTATATATAAGATAAACGATAGAGCTTGAGGCCTACAACCAATAGTTATTCATAGCATAAATATTTACATAAGCAAGTACCTGGTCCTTCACAGATAAGTACAACCAATCATATAATATTATAATAAAGTACATATACATGTTATAATCATCCATACACATAATAAAAGTTCATCCATCGTATAACCAGCTAAGTATGTCTTCATAGCCTTGAAGGTCTGTCCGTCCGTCATCGGTAGCTTGTCCTCTATTCTTTTTTGATCCTCTTGGTGCTTCTCATAGCTCACGTCTAGCCCTGGAAGTATAAGTGAGTGGGGGTGAGAACATTCGTCCTCAGTGGTTTACCTCGGCGTCGGGGGAATCTTTTTAACTCACTTATCAACCGGCCGCTCAGGTGTTTCTAAGTGATCATGCATACTAACATCCTACTGGTTATTATTTGGCCTAAGGTCCTGAACGGCTTTATCTACTTTACTAGGTGACTGGGGAACTAGTCTTTCTTATCTAAGTTCTCGTGCTCATTATCTTTACTTCGCGTATATACATAGGTCGTCTCGAGCATTCTCTTGACGACTACACAGACATACATTATTATATACTTATACTTTACATACTCATACATCATCATATACTCATATACTCATTCATCATATACTCATGTAACTCATACATCATATGCTCATGCTTGGATAACATGGGGAATCTCTTACGCATACCGGCTCACCCGGGTTAGCATCCTTCTTTTCTTTTCTTACGCATATCGGCTTACTCGGGTTAGCGTCTTCTCATTCTTTTTCTTACGCATACCGGCGTGCCCGGGTTAGCGCTTTTCCTCTAGCCCTTCGCTCTTGTAGCCGTGGCCAAACGACTACAACCACTTCTGTTCCCAACTTGACTGACAACCCAGCTGCGCTCACACTACAGTGGTTGCTAACCACCGATGGGGTCTAGGTCCATCGCCGCCAATCAAGCAGGCTAACCTCCACTAGGTAGGAGGCGGGGGTTGGCCCTTGCGACGCAACCAAGCGTTGGACTCATACATCATCATACTCATAACCTTAGGCGTGACGTCACCCTTTCTCATTCTTCCTTTCGTTACTTTCTTTCTTTTCATTTTGTTCTTCTGAGCCAGGCGTGAACTCCTGGTCCTCGTTCTCATTCATCCTTTCTTTCTTTCTTTTCATTCTGTTCTTCAGAGCCAGGCGTGAACTCCTGGTCCTCGTTCTCATTCATCCTTTCTTTCTTTCTTTTCATTCTGTTCTTCCGAGCCAGGCGTGAACTCCTGGTCCTCGTTCTCATTCATCCTTTCTTTCTTTCTTTTCATTCTTCATCATTAACCAATCCACCCCTTTGTGGGGACTGGTGAGGGGCGTTTCCGCCAAGAGAGATGCATCCTATCATATAGCTACATACTTGTTCCCTAAGGTTCAATTATGCTCTTTAAACTTTACGTGATTAACCTCTAGTTCTCATGATGCATGATAGCATAATCATTCCTAACATACATATTCTACATGCAATGTTCCACATACATCATTATACAAATATGTCATGCACTCATCATAAACATACCTCATGAAAATGTTCTACATGCATCATCATAACATAACTCATTCATTCATCATATTCTCATAAACATAAGGGAGCATACTATCACTTGCTAAACCTAACATAGCATATCCAAGCATTTGTTCCATAAACAACATAATCATATAAAACATAATCACATAACGTATATTATTTCCTTATGACAACATAAGCTACGTCTGTTTTCTGTCAGTATTTAGTTATCAGAAACCGGAAAGGTTCAAGACCTTACCCCCAAGGTTTTTGATAGCCCGAAGATCATTTTTCATGTCTAAAATTTCAGATTCTGACCTCAGCACCACGAAATTACAATTCTACCCTTTTTCCCAAAATTACCATTTCGCCCCCGTAAACGCCCTGTTTTCTTTAGAATTTTTGTTCTCAAAAACCCGATGGACTCAAGACTTGCCCTTAAGGTTTTTGATAGTTATAAACCCATATTTTCTGAAAACAAACCCAGTTTTTCAGTCCCAAGATGTGAAATTCCCGTTTTGCCCTTTTATGATCAAAATGCTACTTTTGCCCATAAAACCGATTTCCTTCAAAATTTTAGTTAACCACACTCCAATGGACTCAAGTCTTGACCCCAAGGTTTTTGATATCTCTGAACCCATTTTTCATAAAAAGAAACCCAGATTTTTACTCTAAATACCCGAAATTACAGAAATGACAATTTTGCCCTTTTATGCCAAAAACCCCATTTTTGCTCTATGTCACCTTTCCTCAAAACTCTTCCATGTACAACACTAAAAACATTTTTCCACATACTCCAGCATTTATAAATCACATATTATCATCCTCAAATCACAAAATGGCACATTTTTACCCACCTCATACATTATCTCAACATATATCACATAAATGCACATTTTATCACATATTCACACATACACATATTTAGATCACCAAGGGGGTGATTTATGCATAGTTACCCACATCATACATTCTACCTTTTTCCCACCTATTTCAACCATTCAAAATCACATTCATTTTAATCAAATCATTAATAACACAAGAAAATTCATTTTTAGGCATAAAACACATGTTATGGGCATTTACTCATAAATCACTTAAGCATGCAAGAGGCATAGAACCATCAAGGGATGGTTTTAGCTAGTTACCCACCTCTCAAAAAGGTTGGTGAAGGGAGTTGGGAGTGAAGTTCCACAAGCCTTGATGTTCCCAAAGCTTTATGTCACCTTTCTCCAAAATGAGGACCTTGCACAATGAAGAGGATGATGATGTTGTTCCTCTTGGTTGTGAGTGTAAGAAAATGAAACTAAGATGAGGAGACTTTGGGGGTGTGGTTCGGTTGTGGAAGGTGGAAGGAGGTGGAAGAAGTGCTTGATCTCTTGGTGGTTTGGTGGTGTGCTTTGAAGCTTAGTTTGGTGTGTGTTTTTGGGAGAATGTAGAAGATGAAATTCTTGAGATTTTGGGGGAAGAGGAGCTCGTTTTTTGGAGGCTGATTTGTGAGGAAATTAATTGATTTTTTTGAAATAAAGAAAAGGTGGTGAATAGTGTAAGGCATGGGCTTAGGTATGGGTGGGTATGGGCATGTGTAAGGAAGGTATGGTGATGGAAATTTAGAAGCTTGATTTAGGGGATATTTTTGACCCAAAATCCCTTCAAAAAACCGTGCAGCCCTTCACCTTGCTGCTGGTGAGATTTTATTCTCTCCCGGTTCCGGTTCGCTCGTGTTTTATCGCTCGCAGTCTCGGTGCGTCGCGCACGGTCGTCCGAAAAATATTCCGTTTGTACCATCGCGATCCTCTAATTCCCACCTACCTAAGGGTATTAATATTAAAGGTGTTTGTGAAATTTTCCTCTGGGAGATTATTTTCACGGACACCGTTTTGCATGCCAAAGGTTCATCGGCGAACAACGGCTGTTCGGTTGTCTGCCGAATTTTCTACCGCGACACGTCCAAATTCCTAGGGATATTTTAGCTAAAATTTTCCATCTTAATTCCCTAATCATGCTTAGAAAATTAATTAATTATTTATATTTTACGAATATTTCTCTAACGAAAAATCGGGATGTTACAATATGTATTATGTATATTTTTTGGTGTACGTGTAACAGGACTCAAACTTGTTTGATGGAGTAGTGAAAATGAATTGAGATTAGTAGGATTTAAGTTTGACAAGGGTGCAGAAGAGTACACACAAAATCGTCCAAAACTAAATATTACACATATTAAATAGAAAAAAATATTTTAATAAATGTATAAAATAATATGAATTGACAAAGATATTTTTATATAAAAAAATAAATTTATACTTTAATATAAGTATTACTCTCTTTACATCCACTATACTAATAAATATTTCATTACAACTAAGCGTGTGAGTGAAAAAAAAATATTTACACTTAGATATTATAAATGGATAGATATTTGAAACGCTAAAAAATAGAAAATGAACAATATTGTTTTAAAGATTAGGGGTAAGGTTTGTTTTTAGGGTATAGGATTATAGTTAGGGTTTGATTAGGGTTTAGGGTTAGGGTTTTGGTTTAATTATTAGGATTAGGATTGTGGCTAAGGTTATAGGTAGGGTTAGGTTTATAGGGGTTGGGTTATTGATTTGGGTTAGGGTTAGGGTAACAAGCAAATAAAAGGTAAAATGGGTATAAATGTAAAATTACTCGAGGGCAACTTCGCCAAACTAGTTAGCAAATCTTGTGCAAATGTGGCGTCCTAGTCGGCGATTTTGTATATAATTCGCTGGTGAATTTTGTAGTGATTTGCTAGGAGAGTTGGTGAATCCTACGTAGCTTCGCCACGAGTGCCATACTGGCCAAAACAAGTGTATTCATGTAATATGTTTGAAAATAGGGCATTTTGGTAATTTGTTTGAGTAATAGGGGTGTTTTAGTAAAAAAAAACTTATTTGATTCCTGTAATCTACCAGCATTATAATCATTTGGTACAATTATAATTTATACAACGTAGAACATGGGTTAATACACTAGTATAAAACTATATAATGTAATTCCCATAAAAAAATTATGTGGGATTCAAACTCGATGTACCAACATTAGTGGACTAGTGGTTTAATTACTAGGCTATCAATGTTATTACTATATAATGTTGCACCAATTATATTTATTTTATACCTGAATTGTATTATTAGTAAATGCACAAAAAATCTAACGTTTACCACTAGGATGAGTTGAACTAAGAATATCAAGGTAAACAAACAAGTCTCTTTACCGCTAAGTTATCAATGTTGTTTATAATACTATAACTATTGTATATATTTTATATCTTAATTGTGTTACTAATAAATGACTTAAAAATTAAACTTTTATAAGAAAATTAAAAAATAAAAATTTAATAAGCTTAAAATAATTCTAGTAGAGTATATTTAATGAAAAATTTTATTTTATAAATGAAAAAAGTTGATAGATTTAACCTATTAATTTTAATAGATTAAGCCTATCAAGAAAAAATCATTTAGAAAAAAATTATATTATTTATTTATATTTAGGAAAATCATATATATTGGTTGCTAATAAGGCTGTCAAAACTAGCCGGGTAAAAAATACGCATATTTTTAGGGTCCGGCTCGTTTATGGTCAGTCCGAGGGCCTAAACGGGCCGCCCGCTAGCCCTTTTATTTTTTTAAAAAAAATTCAAAAAATTATTTAAAAAATTAAAAAAATCACAGGCAAACAGGCCGGTCCGCGGGCCAAACGGGTCGGTCTGTGGGCCAAATGGGACGGGCCTAAATGGGCGAGCTTAAATGGGTCTGTCCAATTTTTTTCAAATTTTCACGGGCCTATTTTTTGCATGTAAAGTCCATCCATTTAACCAGGTAAACGGACCGGGCCATTTTGACAGCCCTAGTTGCTAATCATATTATATATATATATATATATATATATATATATATATATCAAAATATTAATTTAAAATCACATATACATATATATTTTTTATATTTAGGAAAATCATATATATTGGTTGCTAATCATATTATATATATATATATATATATCAAAATATTAATTTAAAACCATATATATACAATTGATTTTGTTATGAAAAAATCATATATTTTTTTATCCGTTAAAAAAAATTATATGATTTTTTAACGAAATAAACTTTTTCATTAACTATACTCTATTAGATTTATTTTAAGTTTATTAAATTTTCATTCATTCCTTTTTTTCATAAAAGTTTGATTTTTAAGTCATTTATTAAGAAAGCAATTAATATATAACAATCTATACTATTATATTATGAAGATTCCAAATATATATACACACACATATATATACAATGGTTGCAATATTATAATACAAAAACATTGAAGTCTTAGTGATAAAGACTTTTGTTTGCTTAGCTTGGTGTCCTTAGTTCAAATCATTGTAATGACAAAAGTTAGATTTTTTAAGTCATTTACTAATTACACAATTTAAGTATAAAATAAATATCATAGTGGCAATATTATATAGTAATAACATTAGTAGCCTGGTGGATGGTGGTTAAGGCATCAATATACTAACGTAGGTGTATAGGGTTTGAATTCATCTATTGACAAAAGTTGAAATTTTTTTAATGGGGGCTTTTCCTTTGAAAAGAATAAATTCTTTTCTAGGACACTCAGCAGTGGGAAACACCAAAAGAGAATAAGAATAAAAATAAAGGGTGTCTTTGGAATTAAATAAAATGAGAAATGATTTGATTTGATTTGAATTGAATTGCAAATCAATTACCATATAGTTCATTAAAAATAGGAATTGATTTGATTTAGTTTCATTAATTTACATTTTTAGTCTTATTAAAATAGGAATTGAATTTTTGTTTAAAATAATATTTTGAAAAAATATATTTTTCAAAAAAATTATATTTTTTTGGAAAAATATTTTTTAATTTTAAAATTATTTTTTGAAATTTTTTTCCAACAAAATTTGTTTGAAAATTTTTTTCAAAAAAAATATTTTTTAGAAAAAATCAATTTTGGAAAAATTATTTTTGGAAAAAAAATCTTTTAAAAAAATAGAAGTAAAATAGTATTTTATAATAATAAGATTTAATGAGTTTGATTTAATGAAAATGGTAGAATTTTAAAATTTAGTTAGTTGAATAGGGATAAAATGGTCTTTTATGTTAAAATGAATTTAATTTTAAGCAAATCTTTACAAAAGTGATAGAATTTCTAATGTAAGCAATTTGAGTTCTCATGGATAAATCAAATCAATTTCATTTTCTTAAGATATCAAATATGGAAATTGATTTATAAATCAAATCATTTCTCATTTTATTTTATTCCAAACATTGTCAAAGTGTTTTTACCCTTTTAAATCATTTTTCGGAAGTGGAAGTTGCAGTTTGGTTAAATAAAGAGCTTCCAAATCACTCCAAGATCCCCCCTCAGACCCAATTGCTCTCGTCAATATGGATCAACCAAACAAGTTTTAAATTAGCTGGTCTTAGAAGTTATTCCAAATTATACTGAATTTTAATTAATATAATTTAAATCGGGTCAACTTTATAATAGTAATAAAGCCTTTATCACCCTAATTTTTTTTTAGTGATATTATGTTTACAACTAAATTGCATCCTTCGTACAATCAATCAAAGAATATATATAGCATGGGATTTACTCTCTCTCTCCAACTCTCCACTATGTCCTCCCTCAAATGCGTGCACACATTCATCCACTCAAAAGTTTTATGCTCACTCATATACACAAATTTTTGAACAAGTAAAAGCAAACTTTTGTACTCAAAGACACAAACTTTGATACTCATAAAAACAAACATTGTTGCAAAGAAATGACAATTTCTTTGAAAAGTATGCAAGTTTGTACTTTTAGTGTTCGAAATTGTTTCTATGGTTAATAATGTTTGTTTTGTTTCATAAAAAGGGTAAATTTTCCTCTATTTAGCAAAGTTTTGATTATGTTTGTTTGCATGTTTGATAATCTTGGTTTAGTTATTTCATTTAGTTTTCAAAAGTTTGCGTCTATGAATATCAAAATTTATTTTTGTTAATTCAAAAGTTTGTGTCTATGAGTATCAAAGTTTATTTCTGCTTGTTCAAAAGTTTGTGTCAGTGAATACTAAAGTTTATTTCTGCTTGTTCAAAAATTTGGTCGGTGAGTATGAAAGTATGTTTCAGTTTGTTCAAAAGTTCATGTCTTTGAATACAAATGTTTGTTTTTACTTGTTCAACAGTTTGTGCTTATGAGTCCAAAATGAAGACAAAAGCGATTACTAATAGATCTCACATAACTCGTCAATAGTCTTAAAAACGAATTAGATGAACACAAAAGAATTGTAGAACAAGAACAAAGCGGCACTTAGTGTGGCACTCAGTGTTTGTTTTTGTGTATTCTCCAAAGATAAAGGGGTATGTGGGGGGGGGGGGAGAGAAAGAAGAAGAAGAGAAAATGGAGGTTGTGGATGGAAAAGAACAGAGAAAATGAAGAAGTGCAAGGAAAAGAGAGAGAAAATGAAGAAGAAGAATCAATGCGTTTGATGGAAAGTAGGAAAGAAGAAAGTAAAAACGAAAGTTAAATAGTATTATGTACAACTGAAATTCGTTAAATGTATTTTAATTGTACATAAAACATTTTAAATTTTACTTATTTATTTATGATACTTAAACTCGATATCTTACTTAAAAAAAAAATAAGTTTCGAACCACTTAAATCAACTAACCATTGGTCAGGATTTATATTATACTAGATATTAATTGTAGTGCCAAGGAAACATAAGAAATACCTTCAAATTAGTTTACTTGTTCATTTTTCCTTCAAACACAAGATAAATGTGGCCTAATATAATATGTTCTTCCTATCGATCCTAATGAGGAAACACTCTTTGGCATTGCAAAGTTTGGTTTATGGGTGGCACCTTGTGGACCTCGTGATGCCAAACTTGAATTACGTTTTTAGCTAATCTGCCTGGTAATTAAAAATCTGTCCACAAACCAAAATGGGGAATCAAAGTTATCCAAAAAAAAACCCGAGTTCCAAAATTGAATATATAATATTATCTTCTATATATGATTATAAATTTTGAAATTAGTATTCCAAATATCCTAATGGTAACCAACACAAGGTTTGTGTTGGGATTCAAATGTGTGCTTAAAAAATGTTTTACATTAGTTGGTAATGAATTAAGTGAATGATATATAAGTGGAAAGATCAATAGACTTATTGTCTTAAAGATTTTTGGTGAAAATGTAACGTCTAACCCTTTATATGATTTCTTACTTAGTTTGGTGTTGATCTCTCCAATTTTGGGTTCTCTTCCCTAATAATTTAGTCAAGTGATAGGCAAATTCGTCCCTCCTTTAAAGGATTGTGACTCAAGAAGAACAAAACTTCTGTTAAGAGGGACAACTATAATACTCTAAATTACATTAGTTAGTTTTGGAATATATAATAATGGAGTCCCAACACTGCAAAGTAAAAAAGTAACTCTAATGGTATGTGTTAAGTTTAATTATTTGCCTTAAGCATCTTTTGACCAGTTTGATTCCCCCCCCCCCCACCCAAAAACTATTTTTAATNTCATTTTTATGTTTTCTAATAAATCTATATTATTTTATGTTAGTTATTTTAAAAAAATGCCTTTTATTGATCGTTTTGCAAATTGAAACCTTTTTTAAGAGTAAAAGTATAGGTGACTGACAATAGTATAATAATATTGATATTTTAACTTAGTTATTATTATTACTATATTAAAAATAAATTATTAACAATAAAAAAAAATTAATTATTATTTTAAAAACAATAATATTAATTGTATACATTTTAATTTTGTTAATATGTTTATGCTATAATTTGTGATAATTAATTTTTAAAATATGAATATTAATAAAATATTTTATATTAATTTATTGAAAATAAAAATTTAATGTGACACTATATTTATAGTTTTTAAAATAATTTTATAAATATTAAATACTCTATATTATACTATTATATGTAAAGGGGATTCCAAAAGCAATCAACTTTTGTTCGAAGTCCATAAATTTTTATTTAAAGTTCATAATATAATATATATATATATATATATATATATATATATATTTATTTATTGTCCACTCAACTCACTAGCCATTACATTCTAATATCCTAATAATAACTAATAGTCAATTCACTAGTATCTTTTTATTTTTTAATTATTAATTAATTCTTAATTATATTAATACTTATGAAATAAAAAATGTTGCATGACAAACACTTAAGTGTCTGCGAAGCCTCTAGTACTAATAAATATTTTGTCAGTATATGCATCCGAAAACAAATGCTAAAAAAACTTACAAATGTCAAAAATTTTAATAACGTTAAATAGTAAATAATAAAAAAATCAATACAATAAAAGATCAAAATAAAAAAAAAATCAAAGAAAATATTGACAATAATTAATAGTGATTTATATTGAATAATTTAGTAAATTTACATTCATATCCTTTAAGTGAGTTTTTCAATTTCTCATGTCTTACACGTAATTAATAAGTCAAAAGTCAACTGAATTTGATTATATTTAAATAAATAAATTAAAATTAATACAACATTTTGAAGTAATATGTAAGCTTTTAAAAATAGGTTATACAAGAAGGTTGCGTTTGATTGTGAGTACATGACACCAATACAAGGATACAGAGACACAAAATCTTATTTGGTTATGGAGATAGGTACAAAAATTTGTGTCCCAAAATAGAAGATTAATGTATTTTTTGTACCTTTGTTTTGCTGGACACAAAGACAAATACGGAGACACGATTTTAATGAATTTTTTTTTTCTTCTTATTTTTTACTTATGTCATACTTTATTATTGGCAACTTTGCTCTTGACATTTTTTCCCTCAACCCACCACCATTGCGAACCAACCACCATTTGCAACCCACCACCAAGTCACCGCCATTGTCAAACCCCCTCTGCCCACCCATCAGCACTGTTAGACTCTCTAGGTCTGCAAACAGAAAAAAATTAGAAGTGAGTAAGTGAACCTAGATCCATCTTAGCTGCGAGTCCCTGATCATGGTTGAGCCCACCACCACGATAAGGTCAGAGCAGCTTGACATGAACCAGCTTGAGAAGCACGAAGGAAGGAAGGAAGAGGAAAGAGGAGGACAAACCTTTTGTCTTTCTTTTTTTTTTTTTTACTAATTTTGTGGACAAAGTATTATTTACGTCTTTTATCTCTATTTTTTTATATTGTCACCTTAAAATTAAACACGATACAAAAACAATAAATTGTCTATTGTACACATAACCAAACATAATACAAGACTTATTTAATATTGTATCCCTGACCAAACGCAGCCTAAAAGTTTAATTTCTAAAAAAGAAAAAAAAAAGAGTATGATTTACTCTTCAATTAATTAGTTTTCCGAAAACTTTGATAAGTCATAAAGCAGAATATGTGTTTTACCACTCAAATTCTTGTCCGATTTTATACTATAGTCATTCATTATCAACTCATCAACTTATTGTCGTGATTGAATCAAAAAGATAAATGCTTAAGAAGGAGAAAATGTTGTGTGTTTATACAAAAACAGAAGGGATATGCGTACGTTCCATCTATTTAAATAAAAGCAGCTATAATGTTACAAGTATAGACAATGAGTCACAAAAGATAATGCATTCTCCTTTTGTCATGGTATGAATAAAATGTTCTTAATTTTTTTTAGAGGTTAACTTTGATGTATTGATGATGTAAAAACTTTTACACAATTATCTAATTAATTTCGTTCATTTGGATGATCTTTTAATTATATAATGGGTGTGATAATTAACTATATTTATTGATTGAATGACAATATCTGTACCGATAACGACCAATCTTCATTCAAAATTTTGAGATGTGAGTCTCTCCCAACAAAATATTTTTCATATACACAATTAAAGATCAAACTTCTAATTAAATACTTAAAAAATCAAGTTATCTAACAAATTTTGTTGGGCTTTGTTGGTAAATAAAATGTCGCACAATACATATAGGAATAGATTAATGCCCCCCACAAGATTTGGATAATATTACAAATTTAAATATTTTTTTATTAACTTGACCCTTTCTAAGGTACACTGGTTAACATTTGATTGGTTTTGATCATCCCCTCCTGCGTAATTTAACCTATTTGGTCAACTATTAATCTTCAATGTAACATTTTTTATATGCTTGTCAATAACCAGCTGTGAGTGGGATCCAGTTAGGCAAAACCACTTCATAGGTTCAGATTTAGAATAATTTTTCAATAGAATATGTCAAATTTTACTTATATAGTTTAGTACAACAGATTAGGAAAGTCCAATATTGTGGGTATCATTCATTTAACAAATTTTGATTAGTTTGAAATCAAACTATATGTGTCAAAATAAAGCTGGCTTAATCAGGATGTAGTCATTGTTGCAATGATCAGAGGAAGGAATTTTCTTGCTTCAAAACCAACTAATATTAATAATTTCTCTAGAATATAATAATTAAATAGTAGTGTGTCATAATTAATTTCAAATATCAATGAGTCTTTATTATCTTCGGAGTAATAAAATCGATCTATCTCTGTCAATGCACTCGATACTTTTCTTAAATAAAAGAGTAAAAATCTAATTTAATCTCTATTAAATTATAGATAAGTTAATTTAATTCTTAAAAAATATTTAATTTAATTTTTATTATTTTTAAATATAAGTTAAATTAGTCCATGTGTATCTAATCATATTTTATAAATGTGATTAAACTTACTATTAAAAATATAGTTAAATAATCAAGTACATCTTTATTACTTTTTCTTATCTCTTATCTCAACCTGTTTGCTCCCCTCTCCCTCAACAAGTAGAAAGCGACGAAGCAATTTCAACCTACCCAAGAAACAACAGGTCCTAAGATATGACCTTTACTCTAAATTAAAAAAGGCATCTATCGCATTTAGTATACTTCTAAAAATATATTTAATTGCAATTATAAACTGTGATTAGATATATAAAAATTAATTTGGACCGCATTTAAAAATAATAGAAAACAAATTGTCCCATCAATAATTTTGACATTAACTAAAACAAGACCTTTACTCTCAATGAAAAAGAAAAAGAATAGGAGCCCCACCAACAGCACACTACTTGTTTCCTAGTATATGTACCCAAATAAAATTAAGAATGCCAGAATTAAAATAATTATCACGAATTGCTTCCAGTGAATTGAAAAACTAATTATTAGAAAGGTCTTAAAAATAAAACAAAAACCAAAGAATAAATATATTACTCGATAATGGTATCTTCACCTAAAACAGTGCCATAAGTTTGTATTTTATGTAATAGTAAGTAAAGACCAAACTATGTTGATTACGATATGTAACCCACAAAATATGCAACAATACATGTTGTATAATTGCAAAGTACATGGTCCTATCCATATTGTTTATTCCAACTCGCTTTTTTATTCATAAAAATACTTTATTATCTTATTTTGTGTTATTTACCTACCATCATATTTGATCTTTTTCTATCATTGTACAAACCACCATTTTCCTTTTTATAGTTAAAAAAAATACAAAAAATTAAATATATTTTTAGTCAATATGTCCCTCTAAAAGAACTTCTTTTATTTTGGTCCTTCTTTTATTTCCCTTTACTTTTTATTTTTTACTTTTTTGCCTCACAGGTAGGATTGTCAAAATGAATTCGGCTCATTTACCTGTTAAATGGAATGACTAAACATATAAAATCTGACATGTAAATGGTAAAAAGTCCGTTTAGCCCGCAGGCTAAATTGATAAATTTAGTGTTAAAATAGATATAATCTGCGAACTAACCTGTTTACTAGTATTAAATGGATAGACCAAACGTATAAAACTTGATCTGCAAATAAGAAAAATTCGTTAAATTCCAATCCACTTAACCCACGAATTAAACGAACCAAAACTAAACGAGTTGGGTTGATCCGCTTGATAACCCTACTCACATACATTTATATTTAGCATAAACCAAATAATGCCGGTAGAACTATAAATGTCAGTGAATATATTTATGCCGAATATAAATGTCAGTGAATTAATTCTAGTTAGATTTCCACTCATCATATATCTTCATGAATTGAATATTTTTTTTTTACTTCTACCTATCAATGTGTCATCTGTAAACATTTGAGCCTAGAGATATATGGCTAGTACTTAGGGTTAAGTTCTTGTGTGGTTTGTCCATACAACATCACATTAGATATGCTTTTAAACATAAGTAGAATGTTAGTAAAAAAATATACGTAAAATGATATTTTAATTTTTACCTTGAGATAACACTTCATTTAAAATTGAAATATCAATTAGTATGTAATCAAAAAATATATTCAACATAATACCTTAAGACTATACAATAATTGAATAAACCCTCCTATTGAATTATTATTAAACTACTGCATGTATGATTGTAAAAAAAAAAAAAACTATTGCATGTAAAAAAAATAAGGTGAATGATTTAATTGGTCCCTGAAATGTTCATCTTTAATTAGTCTCTAAACATTTCAAACTCATTAGTCATTGAATATTTCAAACATAATGACTAATAATGATAACATTTGAAATATTTAAGAACTAATTTGGGACGTTTTTTTGTTAAAGATCCAATGTGGACACTAATAAAAAATTTAAGGATCAATTAGGGCATGTCAAAAAAAATATATAGATTGTTTTTATTTTGTTCATAAACAATAGTAACAAAATAATATTAAAAAAATGGGCCTAGATGTAAAATACCAAACGCACCAGGTTGGGCCTATGATGTATGGTTTTGGGTCACATCACTTACTACTTACCCATACTAGCATGCCCTTAAACCTTCATGTCATGTATGACCAAGAATCACAAAAAGAGCAATTCAGGATTTGACGCACGTGGCAAGTTCCCACTTTGCAATTCCAAAGTCAAAGCAAGCAACCTCTTCAATTAAAGAAAAGAAAAAGAAAAATAAAACAAATCCCACACTTCAAAATAGAGTACTAATTAATTAAAGCCACCTTAATACCCCTCATTTCACTCCATATATTAGAGGATTAGGATCTTCCTTTTTCCATTTCACTCCAACTCTAAAATTGTCATTTTCCATTTTATTTTTCTAGCTACCATTTTGGTATAACTTCTAAAAATTGTTTCATGATGCTACTTTCTCTGTAATTTTTTTTATATTACCAAAAGTAATTTCACAACAACCACAAGAGAGTGGTAATTGATTATCTATCAAGGAATTACAAAAAAAATAAAAAATTCAATTCTTTTCTTCTCTTTCTTTATCTTCCACTTCTTAAATATACTTCGGTACATTTTTTTTTTTCTTCATAAAATGCTCCGGTATCAAATAGTATTAATAAATTTTTTATATAAAATGTGTCACACGTTTTATGGTTAGAGAGAAAAACTAACCGTATATAGCACGTGAACGAGAGGAAAATGAATAAAACATGAGTGACAAAAGCATGTAACGTAATGCAACACAAATGTGATAAATATTCTTAATAGCATAACTTTTTATGTCACAATTGTATATAATTTTTAAGGCAAACATTTAGGGTTTGTTTGATTTATTTTTTAAAATAATTTACTTCTCATTTCTGTGTTCACTATATCAAAATCATATCACAAGCCCCAAATATATTTTCAAGAATGTTTCTAAACATCAATCAAACAATGTAAAAAATGATGATGTAAAAATGCTTTGCAATATCATTGTATAAAAATTACAGGCACGTTTATATAAAAATGAGTCACATATTTTGACGTACAACACATAATTAACATCATATAACATGTGAGCGAGAGAAAAATGAACAAAATGCGAAGAACAAAAAGGATATAACATAACGTAACACAAATGTAATAAACAATCCAAATCATATTTTTTTAATACCACACTCATAATTTTTTCAATTCAAAGAAAACAACTATAATATTTTTAAAAACAAGTATAATATTAACGAGCTTATATTGGTTAACTAATGGGGCATACTCTAACCTAATATGAAATCTCAAGTTGTAACCTGAGCAGACTTGAAAATAAATGTTTTGTAAATGAATAATAATATTTATATTTATTATATATGATATATTGTCTCAACTCATTTTTTATTTTTTACAAGAGGAGATCTCAATAAAATCTACACCCTATTAAAACCTCATATAATCTTATAGTATATAGATACTTAATCGATACAATGTCATAAATACAATGAATTCAAATAATATAACTAAAAAAACAAATGTCATTTAATTAGGGTGTTCAAATACAACTAATTAAAAAAACGAAAACCAATCAAAATTACATAAGTTTGGATTTGATTGGACTTTATTTTTTAAAAATCGGTTGGATTAAATTGAATTTTGGATTTAATTTTTAAAATCAATCCAATCTAAACCAAAATTATCATATACTATAATTTAATATTGTAAAAGTAATATTGTTAAGTTTATACTTTTACTTATAATAATTTTAATTTATTCTATAATTTTATATTTTTATTATTATTCTTAAATATCATCATCTTATGCATATAAAGGTGAGTTATTTAAAATTTTATTGTTATATTTTCATTTTATTGACTTAAGTTAGCTATAGTTTACGACATTCTAAACTTAAAATTTTATTTTATATAAAACCAATTAAACTAATCCAATCCAAATCGCAATAGATTATATTTTTAGATTGGATGAATTTTTCATTCAAAATCGATCCAAACTGCACTACCAACACTTCTACATTCAATGTAGTTCTTAAATCAATTTTATCCCTAAACTTTTAAAATCATTGAAATTGTCTTATACCACTTAACTCTAGAGACAAACTTTATCGATATTTAGCAACTTGAGAAATAATTTTAATGANCCTGCCAAAACACACCATTAAAGTTTACTATCTTACAATTTTGAATAGATCAATTGTTGATCTTATTATTATCATTTAGATGGAAGGATATTATAGCTTAAATCATATAATGATTTCATATTTTATGTTTTTTTTGTTGAGATGTCACCATTCTAACCTTGCCACCCAACCGAGGCTACTACCGTCTTTTCAAACGCAAACCCTTCCCCTATTTAAGTACCAAAATCTCACCCCGCGGATACACACTTTACCCATCCTACACACACCCCTGCACCTTCTTCCCTACACCAGATCACAACCACCACCGCAGCCGCCGCCGACCGAGTTCCCAACTCGGAACTCAGTCCATTCCCATTCCAGAACTTTATAGCTTCATCATCAATTTCTCACCAAAAATGGCTTCTGAGCTAATCTTTAGAGGCCACGAATCGCAACCGGTCAACGACGACTACTCCCCGAAACCCGAAAAGCCATGGCTCTCCCTCGCCCGCCCCTTCCGCTACCTCCTCCGCGAGCAGCGCCTCCTCTTCGCCCTCGTCGGAATCGCCATCGCCACCGCCTTCTTCACCCTCCTCCCCACCAACAACCACCATCAGAATTCCCCGCACGACGCCGTTCCGATCCATTACTTCCAGCACGACTCCATCTTCCCAACCAACCACCACAACCACCGCGTCGCGGCGGTGCATTCCCTGGGTAAGGTCCCACTGGGGATCAAGAGGAAGAATCTCCGCGTGGTGGTCACCGGCGGGGCGGGATTCGTCGGGTCCCACCTGGTGGATCGGCTGATTGCGAGAGGGGACAGCGTGATCGTGGTGGATAATTTCTTCACCGGGAGAAAGGAGAACGTGATGCACCATTTTGGAAACCCTAGGTTCGAGCTGATTCGACACGACGTCGTTGAGCCACTGCTGCTGGAGGTGGATCAGATCTACCACTTGGCTTGCCCTGCTTCCCCTGTTCACTACAAGTTCAACCCTGTCAAGACTATTATATCCTTTTTTTCTTTCTTTCTTTCTTCTTCTAAATTTTATTTCTCTTTTTTCATGTCTTGATCACTTTTTTTTGAGTCTGAATTTCGAATAATTTAGTTCGTTCGATCGTTCCGGTGAAATTTGAGTAAACTCTTCATCTTCATGTTGACAGCGTCGCTCAATTTCAGTATTAAATTGGTTCTCAAATTAGTACGGTGGGGACGTATTTAAAAGTTTATTTGGTATAATTTCAGTCAATTCTACCGGAACTGGTAAAATTAGAGTCAATTTTACTCGGTCACACTGGTGGAAGAAAATTGATTTCTTTTTCTTTTTTTGTTTGTAGTTTTAATGTTTGGAATTTACTTAATTTTGACTAAATTAATGAGTTAGTTTGAGATTTAGTTTTTGTGCTTTTTTTTTCCCATTCACTGTCCTTATCAGAGTAGTTAGAAATGGTAATTTTCATTTATTTTTTTTGTGTTGGGGATTGTGCTTTATTTATTTATTTATTTTTGTTTTATGTGTTGTTTTGGAGTCCTTAATTGTGATCTGTGTGCACAAGACGAATGTGGTGGGTACGTTGAACATGTTGGGTCTGGCGAAGAGAGTGGGAGCTAGGTTCTTGCTTACTAGCACCAGTGAGGTCTATGGAGATCCCCTGCAGCACCCTCAGAAGGAGACTTACTGGGGCAACGTCAATCCCATTGGTCAGTTTTTTCCCCCCTTAATTTGAACAATTCTTTGGTGATTCAATTTTATTATCATTTTTTAATAATAATTTCATAATTGGCTTTCCAATTAGGTCAGTCAAAATTCATCTAAACTGGTCAAAATGTATTTAAATCAAGTAAAAAATTATTAACTATTATTCGAGCCCGAGCTTTTTCTTATTCCATTAGATATTCTTAAATATTTAGTGACCTAATTTAACTTAAAAATTAGCTTATAGAAAAATGTCTCAAACTTATAAAATTTATTTTTAAGTCTTAATATTAAATAATGTGAGACTTTAATAAAAATTTCATATATCAATATTATGACCCACGGTACCATACTAATGTATGAAACATATAATGGAGCATACTAACAGAAAATTCTTGAACGAAGATCAATTAAAATTCTCTCTAAAATTCAGGTACTATAAGTTTAAAATAAGAATTCTTAATTTATATAATTTAGAAACTAATATATTATTGTGTCGCTTTGGTTACATGAGATTAATGCAAAGAAAAATTAGCAGTGGATTTAGGTGATGATGATTCTTCATTTTTTGGGTGAGGGGGGGAGTCTTTGATTTGGTTGTGCTTTGGGACAATGAGAGATGATGGCTGGGCGGTCTTTTTCTTGTTCCGTGTCCTTTCCTTTTCAGAACAGGCCCTTTTCTTCCAAGCGCCTTTGTTCATAAATGGGACACGTGGAATGTGGTAAGAGGACCACGTACTAGGATGCTTTGGAGGAATTTTCAGGTGAGGCCTCTCTTTCAATGGGAACGAGAATCCCGTGATTTGCGGGTCCACACAGAAACGAAGGGCTGAGATGGTTTTTTTTTTTTTTTTTGGGTGGACGGTCACAGGATAGTGTGCAATAGTTCAAAGCCCGAAACTACGCCGTAAAAAAAGTGAAAAAATTTAGAGCAAAAAAAGCTTGTTGTGTAACGCTAGGAGTAGTGGGGGCACTGGCATGGCACGGCACGGCACGGCACCACGATGCACGTGTGTTAGGTTGGGTTTGTGATTTGATTTCAGTTTCTGCAAGAGGTTAGGGGCACTTTGGTCTTTAGCGTTTGTATAACTGGCAATCGAGGATTTTTCAAAGGCTAAAATAGGAAGGGTGAAGTGGAAGGTGCTATTTAGTTAGTGCTACTGCGTGATGCTTTGACCATGATTGATTACTTTCCGTAGAAAATATCGGAGAGAAAAAAAAAGGAAGGATATTAGGAGAAATTATTGATTTTTTTGTGTGGTAAACTTGGGAGAAATTATTAATTGCTCACGGCTAAGTTGATTTATGCTGTGCCTGTGATCAGTAGAGTGGCATTTTAATTTCTAATTCACATAACTTACCCGTAACTTATCCTTAAAATTGGAATGTAATTATGCAAATAATTGTGCTATGTCTACGTAAAAAAAAAAATTGTAGACACTTTATTGCGTATTTCATAACAAATTATGATTATCATAATATGGTGCGAAAGAAACGATAAAGTATAATTTTTTTCCTTATGCAAATAAAATTTTGAATTGTGGTTATTAGAAATTACAAATTTTAACAATATTTGCTTATGCGCTATCTTTTTTGACGTGGTCTAATTTGTTACCTTCATTTGATATAATTACTCACAAATAAATTACTTGTAAATAAATAAATTTTTTTGTTAACTTATATTATAAAGACATTTGTTATAAAAAAAAATAAAAAAATAACAATATGTATTAAAAAAATAAAGTTTACATACTTTGCAAACTTAACTTATTATTTTAACTTTCTTAACTAATTTATGCAAAAACCCACAAATAAAATGCATGGCGGTGAAATGGGTCCTGAAAGTGTGTAACGTGAACGTGTGACAGGTGTACGCAGCTGCTATGACGAGGGAAAGCGTACGGCTGAGACGTTGACCATGGACTACCATCGTGGTGCCGATGTTGAGGTCATTTTCCTTCCATATTTCATCTCACCTAACTCTTTCCCTTTCAATTTTTCTGTCTTCATTCTATTTTTTTTTTCCTTTCATTTGCTGTATTTCCAATTTTATTAAATAAGTTGAGCCTAACTTGATGGACTTGTTCATATTGAAAAAAATTTAAATCTTGCATTATTAATTTATCTTTTTACAGGTTAGGATTGCTAGGATCTTTAACACCTATGGTCCCAGAATGTGCTTAGATGATGGCCGTGTTGTCAGTAACTTCGTTGCTCAGGTGGGCCCCCTATTTTGAAATGTATTAGATGGTGGAAATGATCAAATTATAATAGAAGTGTACAAGCTATTTAAAAATACTTGTATACTTAGTCGTGGCAAATGATTGTGTGTACAAAACCGTGTTTTAGTTAAGAATTTTTCTCTTTGAAAGCAACTGAGTTGTTTGGCTGTATTTGTTTTAAGTTAATTTGTCTCTAATTGGTGGCCTTAATGCAGGCACTAAGGAAGGAGCCTTTGACGGTTTATGGGGATGGGAAGCAGACAAGGAGTTTCCAGTATGTCTCTGATTTGGTAAGACAATATATTTTGTAACGAAAAAAGCTAAAATTAAAATGTCATTCTTCGTGTTGTTTCCGATGAAACTAACATGCTTTGTTCTTTTAGCTGAAAAATGCTTAGTATAGATATATAATTTTTATTATTTAATCTATATAACAAGTTCTTATATTATTATATATCTCTATTTGTTTCAGAAGGTTGGATTTGGGGATTTCCAAGTACCGTCTTTTTTTTTTTTTTTTTAATTCTAATCTTTAAATCTACTTGTACCCCATGTGCATCCTCCTGCAAATATAAATACAAATAATTCCTTGCCTTTCTGCAAAGGGTCTTTTCTCACAGTAAATATTAATAATGAAGGTTATGCTGTGTATTTTAAAAAAGTTGCCCGTACTGGTGTGGGATGTTTGCATTTGCATGTGTTACTAAAGAAGGCATTGGCATGTGACTGCAACCAAAAAGCTTGATGGCATAAGTGGACCACCTCTTATAATTTCACTTTGCACATTAAAGATAAAAAATTGCATGAGAGACTTAATAAATTAACCTACACATTTTGATGAATTACACTTGACATTTTAAGAGATAAAATAGAAAGTTAAATGTCAAGTATCATTCATTAATATGTGTAAGTTGATTTGTTAGGTCTCCCAAACATTGCTCAATAAATATCAGTAATTAATAATTAAATCGTATCATTGTGAACAACACAAGGTTCGTCAAGTGGTTAACATCATCTTCCTGCAGAGTTTTGGGTTTGAGATACAAGAAAGAAAAACTTGTGTTGGAAAAGGCAGTTTCAATATCGAGTTAGTAGCTTACATTGTGAATGCATGAAGTTGATGAGTGACACGTGTGTTATATAATTTATAAATATTTCAACACTATCACCCGTGAGTATTACTTGGATTGTGATCTAGATCAGTGTGCAGTGAGATCTGATGCACCTTCCGAATCTAACTGAAGATGCTGCTGTTTTCTGCATTAATGTGGTGTTTGTGTATTGGTACAGGTGGAGGGTCTAATGCGCCTTATGGAAGGAGAACATGTGGGACCTTTCAATCTTGGAAACCCTGGTGAATTCACCATGCTTGAACTTGCCAAGGTAAAAAAAAAAGTTTGGGTTATAAAGGAAAGGTTGAAAAACTTTCTTATAAAGGAAAAGAAATGTGCTCATCACTAATAAACTCAAGATTTTTCATTTGAATAAGTTGATTGAAGCTTAGTCATTAGCATGGGTATTGTGCCGACTCATTTCTCATCCACTATTGGACGAAATCTTAATAGGAGTTACATTTCATTAAAATCTCATCTAGCAATAGACGGACAGTGAATCAGCATGGCGTCTGTCCCAAATACAATGACATAAATGGTAGAACCCCGTTAATTGAAATACAACAACACATGTAAATTAATTAGCCTTGTTGGGTGGTGATGATATTGTAGGTGGTCCAAGAAACAATAGACCCAGACGCAAAGATAGAGTACAGGCCCAACACAGAGGATGACCCCCACAAGAGAAAGCCAGACATCACAAGGGCCAAGGAGCTGCTTGGCTGGGAGCCCAAGGTGGACCTTCACAAGGGCCTCCCTCTTATGGTCTCCGACTTTAGGCAACGCATTTTTGGTGACCACAAGGAAGGTTCATCAACCTTCGCCTAAATTAAATTATCATCATTGCTTCGGAAAACTGGGTTACATTGTCATGAAAAAAAGATAAAGTAGCTCAAGGGTAACAAACAGTTTAGGCTTGTTTTCCCATTATACCCTCTCTCAAAGGTGCATTTACTCAAAGCAGCAGCAGCAGCATGTGAGCTTCACTTTCAATGTCCCTTTTGAAAATCTTTATAGTTTATTTGGTAGCCAGAGTTGATTACATTTCTAAAGTTCCAGCCATCTATATTCTTTTACCATATAACCCTTTTTTTTTGATGTAATTGTTATGTGAATGTGAATGAGGCAACAGTTTTATTGTTATTTTCAACATTTGTACCTTAGTTTATTCTATTTTTTTATTTAAACTTCTCCCCTCCCCTCCCCTGTCTTCAAGTTGATATATTTTGATATGGTAGAGTCTGCTTCCCTCATGTTTACTAATAATAACAATAATAATAATAATGCTCACATAGAATGGAATTCATTTTCCAAGTTTTTACTTCCTTTGTCCATAAATAAGAGTCTTTTTAATAGAAAAAAAAATTGTTCATAAATAACTTTCAATTTAAGATTTCAATGTAGTAGTAATTTAATTTTTTTCAAGTTTACCCACCCTTATATATATACTTTTTTAACATGCTCATTAATCAGCAAATATTCAATTCTTTATGAAAAGTATTTCCAGGTCACACAATTATTTGTAAGAGTATTTGCGTCAAAAACATACAATTTAAATGCCTTCTTAATGTGTGAAAAAAAAAACGACTCTTATTTGTGGACAGAAGAAGTAATATTTTTCATTAGTTTGGGTCATGGTTTAAGGTTCATTTTTCGATGAATGAATCTAATGATAAATGAATTTGTGAGAACAATGGAGTTGTATCCTACCAAATTCTCTCAAATTTACGTGAAAAATTGTCTATCAACTGTATGATATTGAAGCCAAAAAATTACTTTGCTCTAGTTTTGGAAACAATTTGAACCCCTTATGGTTATGATGCTTTAAGGGCAAAATGAAGTTGGCGATGGTAAAACAATTGGTAGCGACATGGCCATAATTGAGACGACACCAAGTGTGTTTACATTGAGGAGTGGCGCGCCATGCGGCGCAGTTGCTGCTGCTCCGATTCTCTCTGCAATTGTGTTTGCTGTATAAAAGTCTCGAAACCGGCCTTGTTAGCGCGCTTGTCGAGCCAATTTATGATGTCCGAAAACACGAGGTCGACGTTCTCATCGGTCTCCCCTGCTGTTAAGCCATGCCACATTTCAGGGTACAATTTTATGGTCTTGTCTATGCTGCTGGCGCTCTCATACAGTGCCTTGCTCACTTCTGGCTCTGTCACTGTATCTTCCTCACCATGCAATACAAAGAATGGTAGCGTCACCTGCACATGAAGGGGTAATTTGACTTCAATTTCACTTGTTTGAACATAAAGAACAGCAGACCAAGATTGTTTCCAATGCAAGACTACCTTGTCCTTCTCCTCAATTAACTACCTTTTTTTATGCTTAACAGATTAAAGTTGCGCCTATATTTTTATGAATTTGATTTTTCAGCAAAATAAGGAGGGGGGAATTGGTCACAAACTAGATTACCTTATCTAACGTGGATTCAAGATTCATGCTGGTTCTAAGCATTTCTAGTGCTGTTTTCAACCTTGGCTTCTCTTGGTATATCAACTTGTTTTGCCTTATCTGCAATCATGACCATTAAAAGGAGTAAGCACACCATGGCACTTCATTAAGTCATTAGGCCTCAATTATAGTATATAGTCTTGAAATTTCATTCATATAAAAGAAGGATATGTCTGAAACCTTACCCTTTCTCGTTTGACAGGGTCCTTGAAGGCTGAATCGATGACATCATTTGAGGGAACTATTTTGCTCTTAGGTATAAGATTTTCCACCTTGGTCAACATGTTCACCAAAATTGGATGTGGCTTCAACTTCTCTGAGATCTGGCAATATATTGTTTGAGAATTTACATAAACCATGTTACAACCTTTTTTTGCTTTAACAATTAACCATGTTATATACTCTACAAAGGAGAGAATTAAAAGAAGAAAAAAAGGGTTAATTACACTAATCCCCTTAATTTAGACGATATTACACATTAGACCTCTTGATTTGCCGCGTCTATACTAACATTGTTATAGGAGTGCAATGTCATATTCGGTCAAAATATAAATATGTCCATTGTAAAACCTATATCTTAAGGACGTTAAGGAATGGTGTAGGATAGAATAATACTTCAAATTGAGCTTTCTAAAATTTTAAGTAAGAGATATGAGTCTTCCTATAAATTTTTTAGTCAAATTAGTTCTTGTAAGTCAAATTCAAAAGTAAGAGACGCTAATCTCTCGATTAAGATGCCTTATGACAAATACCACTTACGTAGACGTTAATAGAGTGATGGGTCGTGGTTAAACTTAACCAAAAAGATGTGTTTTACTCCCTTAGCCTACACTTTAACATTTCGTCCCCAATTTACCCTTCCTCTTCACATGCATTTCGCCCTCGATTACTATCCCTCAGCATATGCAAAATTTTACCCCGTGCCAACGGTTTCTAATGATTGTAGGCAGTCATACCTTGCACATGGGTGCAACAAGAACGGCACCGTCCCAAAATGAAGGGTCCATTTTATGCACTAGTAATGCCACTGCCCCTCCCATTGACTCTCCATACAAAAACTTGCCCTTTCCCCTGTACTCTTGCAGCTCTGGGAAAAAACACCAAAATGGGTCACACAAACAATTTTTTAAATCTAATTTTCGTATCATTCACGATAGCATAATAACGTCGTTTGGTCCCTATAACCGGTTCTACGTAATGAGATAAAGCTTAGTTGTTGTAATTTTTGTATTATTTATTGTATGACACTTCTAAAGTACATTACTAAATCTTAGAGTTAATGTCCAAGTTGATTTCTAAAAAATATCTCAAGTGTGCCAACTTGATTTTTTCATCTAATTTTTATAGTGATTATTGTTTGCAATGAAAAAAAAAATAAAAAAATTCAGAGAATAAGTTCGACATTAACTCTAAATCTTACGTAATATTTTTACGCACCATGTATCTTGCCTATATGGCCAAGTTATGTAAACCTTTCATGCGGCATAATTCATTTCATTGCATCACTTTGTTGATTTCTACTTTCACCACTCTTTCAATGCAATAATCAAGTTGTTAAATTATGAATGGAACAAAAACATCAATTTTTAACCTGTTCTACAAGCATCTAAACTCTAAACAAGAACTGAACCCCTTACCGCAAATTGACTTGAAAAATTGGGAGCAATCGTTGACAATGTCGTCGAACTTTCTAATGTAACAACGAATACCTTCTGATCTTCCATGTCCTTCATAATCAATCCCGAACACTGCATACCTGGCACCAGCTAGCCTCTCTCCACATTCTATATAAGCATCAACCAAGCAACACGTTAATGCGTTATAACAATTATTTATTTTTTCATCAGACACATGAATTTTAATATCAAACTCAAAATCATATACTTGAGAATACCATGTTGGTATCAACCCGTACTATTATTGTTATGAATTTTGGGATAAATTGAACCTAGTTAACATAAAAGAGTTGGTAATTTTGAGGGTAATGTTGATATATTTTTTTGTGAACCAACGACTGTTTTTTCATTTTCATGTGTGATAATCAAACACACATCGCATGGTTAAGGAACAATGTGAGTTACCACCATACCACACATTCATAACATACAAAATTGACCTCTCCTTGGACCTTGTGTGTCATTAGCTTTATTTTTAATTCTAGATCATTTTAAGGTGACATTATATATATATATATATATATATATATATATATATATAAAATCACATATATCTTCTTATCGGAAGAAATGCTGTTTGAGCATTTGAGATCTCATAGGAGGGTATGACTCTTCCAACATTAATTTTTCACACTCACGACTTGAACCCTAGACTACTGAATAAGCAGTATAATTTATATAAATTCACAAAATAAGGGTGGCCATGCACAAATGCTCTTGTTGTATTCTTTGGGTTATTGTGTTCACCTAGCATTGTCGTTCTTGTTAGAAGGGTTACGGCTTTGAAAAGGGTCATTTATTTATTTTTATCAAAAACTGTTTTTCATATGGGCTTCTTACATTCGGTGATGCTTAAGCTGAGCTTCAGCTATTCTCCTTTTTCTTTTTGGGTCTCAAATCTTGAGCTTCATTTTTGGTTTTTGGTGGCGTTTTTTGTCAATAGAATCATAAGACATGAGGTTCGATGGTTATAACTTATAAGTTTATAACTACCAATGTAAGATGGGCCTTAATAGGCCCAAAGCTCTACCGAGTCCAGTGCTAGAGAGAAAACACAAGTAGCATATGAAACGCTTGGATGCTTCTTTTTTTATTTTTTTTCCCTCTTGTTGAACTACTGATATTGGAATCCTGTGAACTAGTACTCGATTAACCCGACTCGATTCGACTCAACTATAGGCCCTGCTATAAGTGGTAGGAATCTCCAAACAAGGGATTTTTTTTCATTCTCAAAACTCAAATTCAAGACCAATAATTAAGAGACTAAGGTCAAGCTTGTACCACTTTAACCAATTCCACGTTGGTAAAACACCTGAGTGTTTAATAAAACTAAATATATAAATGAGTTTATCTTTTTATTTTGACAATATTAATTTTTATGCTGTGGACCAATAAAAAAATTCCTTTAATTTATATTAAAATTAATCCCAATTTAAAATTTGAAAAATTGTAGAAAATAAATAACATGTTCCTTGATGGTATAAAGTATATACGCATGAAAACTAAATCCTACATATATTTTGGTGGGGAAAAAAAACTGTATAGGCCTATTCATAACATGCCTCTTTTAAGGGAAAGCTTTACTTTATTGTACCTCATTTAATTTTTAAACTGAAAAAAGGATATACATGAATCTCGGAACTTTTACTTAAGGTACATTTTAGTCTTTCTGTTAAATTTCTGTCTATTGTTAATGCCAAACAATTGTGTAAAGTAAAGAGCATTTTGCATAGAGATAAGAGAGAAGAACTATTGAGGTCGGCTTTGGCTGACAGAAGTTGCAGATAAGATATGGGCAATCGCATACAAAATTATTGTTGCTAAAATCCCACATAAATACCATACTCTAGATTATTTAATCACGGTGTTTTTTTCATCTTAGAATATTTACTACCGAAAACAGTGATTAATCCATTCAAAGGAATAGATATTACCTACGAGTTTTAAAAGTAGTTATTGTCTAAAATGAATATTACACTCTCGGTATTTGGTTAAAGAATGAAAGATCTCTTATCACTTCACTTTAACCCCATGAATTATTTTTTTTGGTAAGTCAGTCATAAATGTTTCTTTTTATTCATCTGAAATTATAGTAATGACACTAAGGTTTGAACTCTACACCTCATGTATTCTACTCAAGCTCCTTACCATTAAACCATTCCTAATGACTTCGATCATAAAGGTTTAGTACCATGTTATGAATTATATCTACCAAAAATATTAGGTAAAGGCATATATGATAATTTTAAATCTAGCAAATTTATATTCTGTTTATTTGGACAGTTTATAAAATTAATTTTTATTAGACGGTAGAAACATAACAGTCATAGAATGTCTCGGTGAGAGGATTTCCCCCCCCCCCCCTAAAGATTTGAACTTTCTTATTGCAGGAGATTAAAATTGCTTAATACCTAAACTAATACTTAATGATAGTGGTAGATGCATGTTGTTTGTGAAAGTTTTCTATTCAAAGGCTAAACTTAGCTACATATTTTATTGAGATTAATCTTAATGCCATGTACTAGATTTATGATGCCATCTAATTACATGCTATTATGGGTAAGAATTTTGAGACTAAATACTTTTATTATATAACAAAATATTATTAGATGTTTATGACAATATAGTAAATTAAACTTTATTTTACTTTTTACTTGAGTGTTGCATAATTTGTTGGATCTTGTAAAGGTCGCGCTAGCATGGTGTCCTTATCTAGCACAAGGCGCTGTCACTTTAATGTCACTAGTATTAAAGTATTTGACTCTTATCTTTTTTTGACGTTATGTTTAAACAAGCATGAAAATTCTTATTCTTAAAGAAAGCTAACCTAAGAAATTATACTAGAGATTTCGTTTTGAAAGAGTTAACTGGGGGCAACAAAACTAAATCGATGTTGACAAATTCAATTATTGGAAAACAGTCTTGGATGAAAAATTGCCATTTATGGTGGTGTGTTCTATTCGTGCAAGGAATAAGCATCATTGATTGTGATTTCCCATGGTTAGAGTGAGAAACACCACACAAATAATAGCATAATTTAGCCCTTCATTTGACAAGGAAACTTATTTGAACCATGTAATAACTAGTGGGAAGCAACAATCAACAACAGCAATGAAAAAAAAGACATAAAAGAGAAAAAAAAAAAAAAGTGGAAAAGGGAAGATGCATTACAGGAAAAAAATGACTAGATTATGGAAATCTAGTTGCAATAAGATTAAATTAGGGTGAAATGAAAGAAATTATAATTTTATGAAAATATTTTACAATTCAAAGCATATATCTCCGAATTTTAAATTATGATTTTTTTTATTATTATCTGAGTTTAAAATTCATGACATACATATCTAAATTTTAAATGGTTATAAATATTAAAATATTATAGTCAAATTAAAACAGAAATTATGAATTTTTTTTAATAGTTAAATTTAGAATTCAAGAAAATTTTCTCTTAATTATAAGTAGTATCCATACTTTTATAATAATTTTCCTACATTATATTTTGATTCATTGTAATTCAACTATCCATATAATTGTAATTGAACTGCATTACCTTTCATGAAGTCACTGCATTCCATGCCATAACCTGCAAGTGAGAAAATGAGAGATAAGTGTAATTTCTAAAACCGATTTGCTAACATGTTAGATAAAGTGACAACTTTTTCTTCTTCTCCATGTAGAATCGTCCTTTGTCTAATTTATTTAGTTGACCTTATTTAATAATACAATTTTTTTTGTTACTGTAGAAAGCAATGCTACACGATTAGGAAGGCAAAAAGTATTATTAATAGAAACTACGATAATTATTAAATGAAATAAAAGTAATATGATTAAAAATTATGTCACATCATTCTCATAATTAATTTTTTTTTTTGCCAATTATGTATTCTATAACATTCTTTTTTATAAAAAATATTTAAATTTTTTTTATATAGATAAAATTTTAAGATTTTACATTCAGTCACAACCAAAAAAAAATATGAGTCCTACAAGCTTCGCACTAACATGTTGTAAGAGGGAGCAATGTGAGAGGTTAGAATTGTTTTTATATAAGAATTTCTAAAAATATATAGGTTTCTTCTAAGGAGGGAAAACAGAAGTGAACCGTGGCAAAGGAAGACAAGGGCCTTTGGAGAAGAAACAGGCAACCATCTGCAGTTGAATAGCTGCGTTCCCCTCGAGTTCTTCCAGTACCCCTGAATTGTTTATTACGTGCATCACAATCAATCTCCCCAATTCAATTCATGCAAACAATCACACAAAATAAAATAACAATAACACAATAACCGTATGAGCATGTAAAAAAGGAAAAAAGAAAAAGGATTTACCTCTCCATATGTGAACGTCAAATCCATCAAAGGACACCCCCCAAATAAAATCACAAGCTTGTTTAATGCTTATAACATTAATGTTATTTCACTTAGGGATACAAATCTTCAATATGCAGCTAGCACCTTCATCAAAGGGCAAAAGGCCTTCCTTTTTTTTTTTTTTAATCTTTCTTTATGTGACGAATAATAGCATACAAGAGAATGGTGAGGGCAGAGGAGGGTTAGCCCTGTGCCAAAGAAAGAAAGAGGAAGGAAAAGGAAAATGAGACGGTGGATAGTGTTTTTTTCTTATATTAAGGAATTTTGCTTCATCATTTTTGGGTCTATCTATTTTCCTTAGCCAATGGATAATGAGTGAGGTGGGAAATAATTCACTTTAAAAGGAGGCAATTCCGAATCCCAATTTCTCAATTTTTTCTAATAATTTTGTGAATGTTAGGCAATTGCACGCCACCAATGTCGTCATGTTGATGATTGGCATCACTCCCTAGAAATCTTGAACTTTCTTTATTCAACTATATATTTAAGTATTCAAATATAGTCGTTTTTTAAGGAATATTATTGAGATTTGATTTTGATGTGCGTGCTAAGTAATCATGCATTGTTACATTATTAAAAGCGTTTAGCACTTGCAATAATTATCTCATAAGTTATATACATCATGTTATAGGATTGATTGATCCTATAAAACGCTTTAGACTACCACAACTTTTTTTAAAATAAAATCTCACATAATATTTATATATATCGAGTTATTATTAGAAAACTTAACTCATCGATCTACTTATTAATATACATGCTTTTGTAATTAATAAGTTAACGAATTAAGTCGTATTTATTGAGCTGGAGATATGAATGCAAATAGTAATTTTTTTTATGAGCGTATTCCTACGGTTGTGGGACTAATATATTGTCATGATTAAAAGGTCTTCTATATATAGTTTTTTTATTAAGAAAATATTAATACTTGGTTTTAATTATTATAGTAAAATTTAGTCACTTAATCAATGTTTATTTGATTCAAGTAGTTTAACACTTATTTATTTTTAAAAAAAATTATTTTGCTTTTGGATGGGTCATTTTAAAAATTTTACAAAATCTTTTATATATAGAGAGAGTTTAATTTTGATGTATTAATAGTGTAAAAAAATTTACATAGTCGATCAATCAATTTATTTCATTTGGATGACCTTTCAAATAATAAGTCTAATAACCAACGGGGGTTGGTCCAAGTGGTAAGCGGCTTGATATCGCTTAAGCAAGATCCTGAGTTCGAGACCTTGTGTACGCAGTTATCCCCGCTAGGAGACTCACCCGCCATAACCAGGTGCGCGACCCGGGTCGACCCGGATTAGTCAAGGCTAGGCCTTGGATACCGAGCAGGCAACCTAAAAAAAATAATAATAAATCTAATAGTCAATCATGTTTACTAATTTGTCGGTGTATGACCGGATGACAACTCCTTTACACTGTCGTGCACTATAATTATATCTATATATATATCTGAAAATTATGCCTTGCGCAGGTGGCAAACTATTAAGAACACACACGACGAGTTTTTAATTTATTGAATTTTTTATTATTTGTTTTATTTAAATTATAAAAAAATTCTTCTACTGTGCAATTAACTGTCATTAATGTTAAATTTGATTTGATTTTTTTTAATGTGCAATCAATTTAAATTTAAAAATCAACATTAAAAAAAACATAATTAGGTTTACTCTTATTCTGATTAGGTTTATTAGGTTTATAATATTTCTTAAATTTGGGAAATTGAAATTTTCTCTTATATTCTCTTTTATTAATTAGTGTTCTAACCTTTCCTTCTTACGGTTCTTCAAAAGCGGTCATCTTCATTTTATTCTTTTGTGTTAAACGATTAATTTATGTTGACATGGACTTCAAATCTTATTTTATCACACACATATATAAAACTAAAAATTATGCTCAGCACGCGTGGCAAACTATCAAGAATACACTGCACACAAAATGAGTTTCAATTCATTGAATTTTTCTATTATTTGTTATATTTAAATTATACAAAAAAATTCTTCTACTGGACAATTAATTGTCATTAATGTTAAATTTGATTTGATTTTCTAATTAGCAATCACATTTAAATTTAAATATCAACATTAAAAAAACATAATTAGCTTTACTCTTAGGTTTATAGGTTTATGATATTTCTTAAATTTGGGAAATTGAAATTATCTCTTATATTCTCTTTTATCAATCTGTGTTATAGCTTCTCCTTCTTCTTACAGTTCTTCAAAAGTGAGCATCTTTATTTTAATCTTCTCCGTTGGACGATTAATTTATCTTTGACATGAACTTCAAATCTTATCTTATCTTATCTCATATATATATATATATATATATATATATTGAAAGCTTTGCCTTGCGTACGTGGCAAACTATCAAGAATACACTGCACACATTGGTGGTTTTCAATTTATTGAATTTTTTCTACCATTTATTTTATTTAAATTATACCCTAAAAAATTCTTCTACCTTGCAATTAATTGTCTTTAATGTAAAATTTGATTTGATTTTATTAAACGTGCAATCACATTTAAATTCAAATATCAACATTAAAAAAAAGAACATAATTAGGTTTACCTTTATTCTGATTAGGTTTATGTTATTTCTTAAATTTAGAAAATTGAAATTATCTCTTATATTTTCTTTTATCAATTTGTTCAAAAGTGGGTATCTATATATAACTGAAAACTTTGCCTTGCATATTTGGCAAACTTGCCCACATGGTCGGTTTTCAATTTATTGAATTTTTTCTACCATTTATTTTATTTAAATTATACAAAAAAGATTCTTCTACAGTACAATTAATTGTCGTTGTTAAATTTGATTTGATTTTATTAACGTGCAATCCGTGGTCTAGCTTCTCCTTCTTAGAGTTCTTCAAAAGTGGACATCTTCATCTTATTCTTCTCTGTTGAACAATTAATTTATCTTTGACATAGACTTCAAATCTTAAACTTTGCCCTGCACACATGGTGAACTATTAAGAATACACTGCACACATGGCGGGTTTTCAATTTATTAATTTTTTTATTTGTTTTATTTAAATTATAGAAAAAATTCTTCTACCGTGCAATTAATTGTCATTAATGTTAGATTAGATTTAATTTTGTAACGTGCAATCACATTTAAATTCAAATATCAACATTAAAAAAAAGAACATAATTAGGTTTACTCATACTCCGAGTAACTTACTCGGAGTAATTTATGTTAAATCTCATGAGGTTGGTGTATAATTTTTGAAGAGGAGGAAACTGGCCGTCTAGATAATCTCTGGCCAGCTTGAAGTCCAAGCAGCAACCACCACACCAGCTACAGCACCCGCAATCATGTCATTGTCCTGTTGGGGGAAAAAATTAGAAAGAAGTTAAAAGAAATGCACAATTCAAAAAATTTGAATTATGTTCATGCAGTGGTTAAGTGCCTAGGTACACAACCATGTAACTACACTAGTCCAGCCAACAATGTGCCCATCAAACATTCTTGGTACTGCCAAAAGTAAAATCATAATAATAATAATAATAATTTTGAACCAATGTCAATTTGGCCCCAAGTTAGTAAAACTGTATTTGGTATTAGAGACAGGACAAGAGAAAAAAGACAAAAACAGATGGAAAATTCCTGTCTCATTAGGCCCCAATTTTATGTCCTCAAACAAAACAAAAAAATTTGTTCCCTCTATCACAGATTTAGTGAGGTATAAAAAATACCTTATAATTCTACCCCCATCATATCTCTGATACTAAACGCAACATAAGGAAACGTGCAATAATACTCTGTTACATTAAGCACGTTGGAGCGCTGCTTGGGAGCCGGAGAAAAAATTCAGGAAAACAACACAATGACCAAACTAATCAATCATAGGAAGAATTGGTATGAAAGAGAGAAGAGAGAAAATGGCATTACAGTCAAAACAACCTTTGACCAGCCTTAATTTATGCACCACAAACTGTTTTCCAAGTACAATTCATCAATCACATGCATAGCATTGTCCAGTGAATAAAAAGTATAGGTAAAGAAGTATATTCTTTTCTCATACAAAAATGTGACCGAGTCACCAGACTCGCCTCGTTGGAGATTACAAAAGAAAATGATCACAAGCTCTCATACATATAGGGGAGGCATCAAAACAATCAACAGTAGTATAATTACAAATGTAGATAGTAAAGAATGCATATGAAGAATTGATCAACTTGCAGAAAATGGGCATGCTGATGAAGTGTTTTTATTTACCCTAGTGAAATAGATGTTTAAACGTCTAGGATTTTCATACTATAAAGTTTTTTGAAAAAACTGTCGGTTGGTGTGTTTTGACTCTCGTGGCCGAGATCTCATGCAACTTGTTTTAAATTGTATAAGATAAAAATCCAAACACTGACATGACACAAGGAACACTAGCAAGTTGTCAGACAAATAGACATGCCTTGTAATTGTAGGGCTTCCACAATCCCAGAAAGACAACGCTTTATAGAAGCGGTCTCTGCAGTTTACCACCATGAACTTAATTAATAATGAAAGCGGTAAAATTCTCTACTCAATTGTCTTTTCTTGAAGCACAAATTCTATTTTTACTGAGTACCTTTAAACAGCAAAATATAAGCCTCATTTTAGACAGGTCTAGAATAGCTTTTATAGGTACGGCTTTCCCAGTACAGGAATGGATACATGCTAATTCGCACTAGTACTTAGTATTTTATCTGATTATATAAGAGGTAATTAATTCTTTAGAGAAAACATGGTCTGCAACACACGGTACCAGGACCATGGTCTGTCACACCACGTATTGTCAGTGTTCGACATGGGTAGCCGGCATCAAAATGGAGAAAATTCACATTACAAGGATCCATACCCAAGAAAAGAAAAAAACACTTACCGAATCATTCTGCCCCCTGTATTTCTGAACTAGACATCGAGTAATGGTGAAAACTGCAGCTACAAGTTCTAAAATACCAAATCACTTAACCTTAATCAGTGCTAAAATACATGATCACAACACAAACATCACCTCAACTTTAGTTCAGTTCAATTACCATATTGAAACCCATAGCCAACTGCACTTGGCTGTAACATGGTCACCCCAAATCAAACCATCTGCACACAGAAAAAAGAAAAAACACCCAAGCAGCACGAGCTTTTTTTAATTCAGCGGACTAAAAATAATAAAATAAAAAAGCAAACTTCTTTTGCTAAGTTTTTCATTACCACAAAAGAAACTTGGTCAATGCCCCCAAAACCTGCACACTGGAAAAAAAAAAAACCCGGATGATTGTGAGTTGGGAATTCGCAATCAAAATCAAAATTAGGGTATATCGACACATAACTAGTAATTTACCTTCTTTATTAGCTTCGCAGGTACCAAAACAAAAGCCCCAGATTACACCAAACTGAACAAGAATTCACAAATTCTGATTACAATAATTAAGAAAAAGAAAACGAACAAGAAAAAGAAGCAAGGTAGCTTACCAATGTTACTGTTCCAAGGTGAATGATGAATTCCGTCTTTTCATTTTTCCATTCCACGGCTACCGCACAGGGTTCAGAAAACAGAAAAGGAGTGGAAGATAAGCATGCATGTTTGGACGCAACTGGGCCACAGCCCAAAGATGTTGAAACAGCACGGCAACATTTCAGTTATAATTCGCTGTGAATTTTATCACTAATTTATATATTTATTATTTTTTTTTTTTACTAAAAATTAATGAATGTATAAACTAATTGAGTTCATCATAAATTGTGATTAAAATAAAATATCAAATTGTGGTTCCAACTGTGAAATTCCGACCACAAAGAGGGTAAGCTTTTGCGGACTGCTACAAAGAGAACCAAAACCAGCATTACTCGGAACACAGATATATGCCGTAGCAGTAAATAACCAAATAAACGACAAAGGAAAATTCGCACAAACAAATTTTATTGTCGCTGCATGCTAAGAAATTATGAAACTCAAATATTTCTTTTTTCTGTCGCCACTTCCAACAAATGTGCTTCAATTTGTCCTAGTATAGTCAGCTACAGCACAAAAAGCTGAGACTAAACCAGTCATCCAAATAACATATGCCCGGCTTCGTGTACTAGAAGCAAGTGTCGCACCAGCTACAGCACCAGCAACCATGCCATTGACCTGCAAGGGGAATAATAAAAAAGAAGAAAATGGACATTTAAAAAAAAAAAAAAAAAAACCAATCATCAATTCATGGAGATATGTTCATGATGTATTGTTAGTCATAGTTGTTAAGTGCCTACATATGCAACCATGTAACTAGACTAGTCCAGCCCGTGTCAGTTCATCCTACAACCATGCTTAGTACTGTCAAAAATAAAATGGTGGTTTCTGAAACAACGAAAATTAATAAAATTCTGGCAAAGTTATATAAATATGCAACATTTCCTTACATTCAGTAAATTTATCCAAAACCTCCAATCACATGCATTATGCCGTACGGTTAAAAGAAAATAATAAGTACAGAACTAGATTCCAAAGTTCCTCACAGAAATATGAGTCACCAGACTCACCACATTGATGAAGTTGATAAAAGAATAGGGGAGGCATTGAAACAATCCACAGAAGCGAAATTACAGTTGTAGATGCCCAGAAAGGCATGCAAATAAAAGATTGATACACTTCCACACAAAATGGGCATGTAATGTTGTGTTTATAACCAATATATTGAAATAAATGTCTAAACATCTAGGTTTGGGATCTGCTGGAGCAAGGTTAGCACAATTGAGATCCCTAGGATTGGAAGCATAATACAAATTGTAACATCACACACACACACACACACACACACACACACACACACACACACACACACACACACACACACACATTAGGTATGTGAGACATTTAATTAAACTCCAATTCTCCTAACTAACGGTTGACACCATTGTAGTTAGTATCGCATGAATTGCAAAATGATACAATATGATTCAAGAGGCCAACAGATCTCGCAAACTATATCGAATGCAGCAATAATTGGTGTGGAATTGTGCGAATTTGTGGTGAATTGCTGGAATCGTGATTTGTAACGCGTAACTGCGATTCCTACACCAACCCAGTCACACAGGCAAATGGGTCGGGTCGTGCAGATCTGGTTTGAATATAAAAAATAAAAAAAATAAAAAAAACTCTAATCTTTTGCTTTTGTTTCAAATAAAACATAGGGAACTGGCAGCCCCTGTCAAAAAACTCTAATTGAATGGGTGTTTATTAGGGTTTGGGCAAGGTTTTTTCTTTCCATAAAAAATGGGTTGCTCACCAAATGAGTCACTCCAACAGTGAATCGCGTAGGACACATAAATCGTCCGATCTCACCACTTACACATTCTCGCTCAACCCTCCTACCAAACCAAGATAGCGGCTGACTGCGTGTACTTGAGATCAAACCACACACAAAAGATTGTAAAATCCTGCAATCTTATGAGGTAAATCATGATTTTTACAACCCTGCTTTAGAGTGTCAAAAGAACTTCAGGATGATACATTTTTTAATCCAATTGTCTATGTTTATCAAATTATATTTATAACTTTTACCATGTCACACAGGGATACATCTTGTGTGGCTGAGAGGTCTCATTAGCACTGTTATTAGACAAATAGACAATAAACATGACTGCCTATAGTTGTAGGGCTTTGTCAATCTTGGTAAACGAACACTTTATAGAAGTGGTCTCAGCGGTTTAGCCCTGAATTTTTATCAATACTGAAAGCAACCAAGTTAATTATATAATCCATTGGCCTTACTACAAGCACAAGTTCTATTTTCTGAAAGCATCTTTAAAGAACAAAATCTAAACTTCATTAAAGATCTAGAATAGCTGAAAGAAATAAAGTTACGGTGTACATGGTTCAAGAATAGATACATGGTTGGCACTAGTATTTCCTTATGGAGAATAGTATGCAATACATGGTATGAGGAATTTTGATATGAGAGCAGATCCTCTCATGTAAATTCAACATGAACTAGTCATGTGCAATAATCACAACTGACCAGGTTCCCCTTTAATTTCTCACCATTGATCATGTTTTAACAGTTGAGACTTGAGATTATTGAACTTGACACGTGAAGGGTTATTGAGAGCAGCCGGTAACTATGTAAATCTATTCATTAAATTGAGCATATTTATGTTCTTGAGTAGTTTTATACAAAGGTAAACTTTAAATAAGGGTGAGAAACAAAAAAGCTTACCCAATCATTCTTTTTCCTGTAATGCTGAATCCCACATCGAGTATAGCTGAAAAGTATTGCTACAACCCCTAAAACCCCAAACCAAGAAACCTTCAATGCAACAGAACATTATCACACAACTCAAACATCACCTCATCTTTAGTTCAGTTCAATTACCGTATCGAATCCCAGACCTGCCAACCTCTCTTGCCTGCTTTTGGCAACACAAATCAATCCATCAACTCGCATAAAAACAACCCAAGCACACCATTATTAATTGTGTAAACAGTGAAATTGATTCTCAAAAAGATATGCAAGACACCAATTTAGTCCTTAAAAAAAATTTCAAATCTCAATTTAGTCTTTCATATTGTAAAATAACTGCTAACATAAAGGCTAAATCAATGTTCAAATATACACGGAAAGATCAATTGATGTCTATTTTAAATATTGAGCTACCCAATTAAAGTCCAAAATCTTCAAGAACTAGACTGATATTGTGTATATCTTCATACATTCAATTTGAGTACTAAATCTTTCATAATTCTAGAAGCTACCAATCCAGAAAAGAAAAAAAGTATCTTTTTTGTTAAATTTTTCCATTACCACGTGAACAGATTTGTCAATGCCCTTCAGACCTGCACAACAAGCAAAAGAGAAAAAAAAATGGATGACTACCAGGTGTGAATTTAAAATTAATATCAGATTAGAAATTAGGGTTTCAAATGTTACTTAGGGCAACCAAGTTACCCAGTTTATTAGCATCGGACGGACCAAAACACACGCCCCAGATAAGACCGGCCTGAAAACACAATTCACAGTTTCATAGTTCAATAACGAAGGAGAACGAGAACGAGAACGAGGGAATAAAGGAAGGAAGGTTAGAGTAAACGATGTTACTTACCGCTCCCGCGCGAATGAATGACTCAGCTGCGAGGGAGGAGCATGGAACCCTGTTCAAAAATTCATCATCCATCTTCTCTGCTACATGGTTGCAGCACGAACTGCTGTGCAGAACGAAAAGTGCCACAAATGTTAAGACACGGTTGGGCCTTTCTGCTGGGCTTGGCCCAAACACTTAAACGAACCCATGGACATTTTGCCGATGGTCAGTTATTTTATTAGTTTATAAGAAAATGATTGTTAATCATACGAAATATAAGTATATAATTTTTAAGGATAAATCATTATTTTGTTAATCATATTTTTAGTGAAATATTCAACACTTTTTACTGTTGCATTTTATATTCGCGTTGAACGCAGTGAAAAATGAAGATGATACTTCGTCTGAAATCCTAGTACAACACCATAATCCAACAACTGAACTGTCTTCCAACAGCATATCTCCCAACAACAACAACTCCCCTCTAATCATGAAATGGTTGTATGTAAAATATATCACCATTTTGATAATCAATTTTCTATCTGTACTTATTCTTCAACCCATAGAAGTTGATCAACTCTTAAAATCCTTCCTCAAAGATTTTTTTTTCCATTGCGCATAACATTCAACTTAAAGCAATTGTCCTTCTCGCCAATCGTGTAATTGTGTGCCCAAAATCATTGTTGTACTGTCGATATTGATTGGAATTTCACATGAATCCTAAATATATACATCACACAAATTATATAAACAATCAAATTAGTGTAGATATCATAATAAATGTCCAGTCACTTTACACTAATAGGTAGGTAGTTGGAACATTTTCAAATTTGGCTTTTGTAAACACTAAAAAATTGTAACCGGCACGCAAGGGACTTAGATACCCATATGGAAGCCTCTTAGAAACGCTTTTAAAAAAATCGATTTTACCTTTAATTAAAAACAAATAAAATTTTTCTTGTCTGAACAAACATAAACTCTTTTACAATGAACAAAAATTTACATGATAAAATATGTGACTGGTCTAAAGATCTTGCCTATATACAACTGGACCAATGTAGACTTGACTTGATTACAAAATAAAAATAAGACTAACAATTCGTATAGGTAGGTTCACCTCAAGGTGAACTGGTGACTCTTGAATTCTATCGTCGTTGCACTGACCATAAACTCCATGCACTACTACTCCGCTTCGTAACCTATAATTGGAGGGAGAGGTCGAGGGGTGAAAACTCTGTAAAAAGTCTCAGCGACTGGTCATCCGCACGACGAGTAAATGCAATATATAATAAATAACAAGCATAAAACATTTATATGATAATAAATAGTACATAAAGCATTTGAAAACATAATTTAGTTGAGAGTTTTCTAGATAAAGTTTCGAGCATTACAATTTAGTTATTTCTCAAATGTTTGGGCTTTATAGTCTTGCCCTAATCTACATGACATGATATATGACACCGAACACCATGGTCAGTTATTTTATTAGTTTATAAGTCCTAATTGTCAGAAGATAAGAAAATAATTGTTAATCATACTTTTTAGTAAGTACATAATTTTTAAGGATAAATCATTATTTTGTTAATCATATTTTTAGTGAAATATTTAACACTTTTTACTGTTGCATTTTATATTCGCGTTGAACGCGGTGAAAAATGAAGATGATACTTCGTCTAAAATCCTAATACACCACCATAATCTAGCAACTGAACTGTCTTCCAACAGCATATCTCCCAACAACAACAATTCTCCTCCAATCATCAAATGGTTGTATGTAAAATATACCATCATTTTGATAATCAATTTTCAATCCGTACTTATTCTTCAGCCCATAGAAGTTGATCAACTCTTAAAATCCCTCCTCAAAGATTTTTTTTTTTCATTGCGCATAACCTTCAACTTAAAGCAATTGTCCTTCTCGTCAATCGTGTAACTGTGTACCCAAAATCATCGTCGTACTGTCTGACGATATTGATTGGAATTTCACATAAATCCTAAATATATACATCACACAAATTATATTAACAATCAAATTAGTGTAGATATCATAATAAATGTCCAATCACTTTACACTAATAGGTAGTTAGTTTGAACATTTTCAAATTTGGCCTTTGTAAACCCTAAAAAATTGTAACCGACACACAAGGGACTTAGATATCCTTATGGAAGCCTCTTAGAAACGCTTTTAAAAAAATCCATTTTACCTTTAATTAAACAAATAAGATTTTTTTTGTCTGAACAAACATAAACTATTTTACAATAAACAAAAATTTACATGATAAAATGCGTGACTAGTCTAAAGATCCTGCCTATATACAATTGGATCACTGTAGACTTGACTTGATTACAAAATAAAAATAAGACTAGCAATTCGTATAGGTAGTTTCAGCTCAAGGTGAACTGCTGACTCTTCAATTCTATCGTCGTTGCACTGACCATAAACTCCATGCACTACTACTCCTCTTCGTAACCTATAATTGGAGGGGGAGGTTGAGGGGTGAGAACTCTGGAAAGAGTCTCAGCAAATGGTCGTTCGCACGACGATATGGGGCACTTCGAAAACATGGCATGTAAATGCAATATATAATAAATAACAATCATAAAACATTTATATGATAATAAATAGTACATAAAGCATTTAAAAACATAATTTAGTTGAGAGTTTTCTAGATAGATGTTCCGAGCATTACAATTTAGCTATTATTGAAATGTTTGGGCTTTCTGATCTTGCCCTAATCTACATGACATGATACATGATATCGAGCATCACGGGCTGCCATGTCCGGACTTTACAGTCTTGCCGTAAATATACATGAATCATATTTTACTTTATGATTGTACAAGGTATATCAGGGTCAACGTAAGTTGTCGCTAACTTACAGTTCTATTCTAGATATGCTTCTATGAAAATAGTTTAAATACCTAACATGATCATAATAACATAATCCTTTATATAGCATTTTCGTGACTTAATATTATGAAATGTTTTATCACGGAAAAATATATGTAGACTAAGATCTCACACTTAGGGAGGTTCCACGGTAAGAAAGGTGCGTCACAATGGACAACATAAATAACAAGTTTTGTCCTAACCAGAACCTTTCCTTAACAAAAAATCTACTCACAGGAGCATCTTTCCATAACCATAATATTTTGTTAAAGGTTTCTACAAACCTAACCAAATAATTCTAAACATGTAAATATTTATATCACTTAATACTTATCATACACACACAACATGACTATAGTTAATGCAATAAAATAGGTGGTCTCATGCCGTTCTAAAAGGTTTCATGACTTTCTAAAATACTTTCATAAATATTTTTGTAACCATCTACTTTATAAATAAATAGTTTCTAAATAAATAATTATAAAGAAATAACTAACTAAATAAATATCTAACTATTTCCATAAATAAAAAAATATTAATTAATAACTTAATTAGAAACTAAATTTATAAAAATAATTTTTAATAATAACTAACTTCATAAAATAAAATATCAAGTTCCACCTCCTAACATTTCATAAACATGCATAAATAAAATAATTATAAATAAACAAATAAATAACTTTTTAAAATCAATACGTGGTGATAAAGACCACATTTTGTACTCGAAAGTACCATAAAGATACACCAATAACCGAAAGTAACAAAAAAGACATTTAAACATCCACAACACACTCTAAATTTGAACAAAGAATGCTAAAATTACACCAAAATTTGAGTACCAAACTATTCAAAATTACACTATTTCAACCATACTCTTTTGACAAATAATGTTGAAATCTAAATCAAAATAGGATATGCAAATATACAAATTGCACTTCCAGACCAAATTTCATTTCAAAACAAAATAAACAAATTATTAAAAATATCTTAACCATAGCTTGTTCACATATCTCGACCAATTTATTTCTATCTCGCTATTTCTTAGCTTCAAACTACCACCACACCTTTGCAAACGTCAACCGGATAACACACCAATTAAAAAAATTTCAAATACAACTAATTACAAAAACAAAGTAACCTCCTTCAAAAATTATTCCGAAAATACCCAAACAAAAAATAATAACAAAAACAAAAATTAGGAATAATACATCCACTCCAAAAGAGAGACGAAGTAGAACTACAACAGTCGCAGGGTGAAATAGTCAGACAAGCAGCAAGTAATCGACTTCATAGTGTGTGACTGAAAAACTAACAACGATGCGAGCAGCGAATGGAGAACTACCATCGATGACACACAAGAAAAATCATAGACGAAAGATGAGGGAGACAAACCAGAGGATTAGCACTCTCCTTCAAATAATATACCCAAAGACAAAATTAATTACAAAAAAAAAACAAACAATTTAGGAAAATACCTAAACTGGAGAAGGGAGACAAAGAAAAATTGCAAGAGACAGAGAGGAACAAAGATCAGAGCGTCTGACTGAAGCAATCATGACCATATTCGACCATAGAACGCCAAAATGCAACCAAGGAACGAAATGGAGAGGAAACGTCGGACAACCGACATACGATTGAAAATAGAGAAGAAAAAAATAAGATTGAATGGCAAACAGCAAAATAGCAAATGAACCTCACGACGTTAGGCTTTTGATCTGTATGCAGTGTCTGAAATAAAACAAAAGAGAATAAAAAAGAAGAGAGAAAAATAAAAAAGAGAAAAACTGAGACACTATAAAAGCTTAAACTCTTTTTAAATGTTTATTTATTTGTTACATGCATGTTCACTTTAGATATTTTCGATTCAGTACACTTGCTTACACTATTTAGATGGCAAGATTTGTCAGCATAAAAGAAAAAAAGATTGCAAGATTCGTGAACATAATAGAAGGAAATGGTGTCATTACACCTATAATCAATTCGAAGGGCATTCAAAATTACAGAAAATGAAAACCTGATTTTTTGCCCTCTATTAATTTGGGCTTTACATGTTTTCTATAATGTATTTATGAATTTTAAAATTTAAAATAAAAATAAATAGGTGAGCCAATTGCTTGACCCGGTCCAACCCATACATAGTCGGGTTGGGTCAAATTTCGTGAAAAAAAAAGAAAAAGAAAAACCCAACCAAACCAACTTCTGAAGATTTAATTCAGTTGGACTTTTTATTACTCTAAACTCCGACCCAACACGACCGGTGTGTAGCCCTAGAAGTAGGAGTAAAAAGGGAGTCGCCCACGTTTTTCTTTATGCTTTTTGTTCAATAGGAGACATCCACTTGGGCCTGGACCCAAAAAATATCGAACCGCATAATACGCGATTAAAACGGCATCACCATTTTGCGTTTTTCATACACCGAAACGAAACCCTACAAAAAGAAAAACCCTAGTTTTGTATCGCGAGCCTCTCTTGGTATCAGCAGCATCACAGTGATTCCGTGCTCGTGTGTGTTTGAGAGAGAGAGAGAGAGAGAGAGAGAGAGAGAGAGAAGATGAGTCGCGGTGCAGCAGGTGGAGGGGTAGCGAAGGGGAAGAAGAAGGGAGCGAGCTTCGTGATCGATTGCGCGAAGCCGGTGGAGGACAAGATCATGGACATCGCGTCGCTCGAGAAGTTCCTCCAGGAGAGGATCAAGGTCGGCGGCAAGGCCGGTGCGCTCGGCGACTCCGTCACCGTCACGCGCGAGAAGAGCAAGATCACCGTCACCTCCGATTCCAACTTCTCCAAACGGTAGCGCCGTTTTTTTTTTCACCTTCAGTTTCGCGATGCTGCTGCGTTTTTATTTTTTGGTGCTACTTCTATTTTGATGGCTTTTTTTTTCATGACCTAATGTGTTTATCGTTCAATTTTTTCCCACTTCACTAAATTTGTATTCAACACCGATTAGTCTTGTGGTTCTGTTAGCTGAGATGTTCAAAGAGAATACATAGGGTGCGTTTGTTTATGTTTTTTTGTATTAGAGAAGTATTTGTTTGAATAAAAAAATGTGTTTCTCAAGTTCGTAATGCTGATTTGTATGAGCTTTTAAACGAAAAAGCAGAACTTGACACATCATGTTTTGTGAAGCTAAGTTAAGTTAATCCATACACACACTTGGTTTTCTCTGCTTTTTGTTTTGAGAAGCAGGCTAGAAGCTGCATCCGGATTTGCTTCTGTCTTTTGCTTTTTGTCTTTTTCGACAGATATTTACTTTACCGATAGAAAGTTTGCTAAAGCTTCAAGTCATTAGGATTAGGGTTAGGGTTTTATACTATAGTAATGCCTAATTTAGGCTTGTGTTCACCATAAACCCTACACATGGCTTCATATCAACCATTGAAAATTTTTATAACTATAAATATATAGATATTATCAAAATCATTGGTTGCTATGATGCCACGTGTAGGGTTTATAGTGAACCTGAGCCTATATTAGCGTTACACCTTCTACTGAATTATTTGATACATTTTTAATGTTAAGTTTTGTGGCTTTTTAAAGGATATAAGTGAATGGTTTGTAGCGAAATGGAAATGGAAGGGGTTGAGTAGAATAAAATATGCACCCTCTTGAGTTTGGTGGCTTTTATAGTGTGGTTGTTTGTTTGATAAGTGAAGTGAAGAGAAACATAGTTATTCCCTCCTTGACCTTCCAATTTGGTGGGACAAAAATAGGGGCTTTGAGTGGCAATGTTCTATTTCTTCTTTTTGAATTGCTTCCAAACACAATTTACTTAACTTTGGTCATTCAATCCCATGTCATTATCTCATTTGTCATTCTGCCAAACATGCCCTAAGGCGGTGTTTGAAATGATGACAAAGGAGGGGATCACAAGGAAATGAATGGCTAATTTTGTTAAAACTGTGTTTGCTGTTTGAAAATGATTCAAAAGTAGATGGTGGAATGATTATGGAGGGATACCTTGCCCTCCCTTTGCCACTCATTTCTATTTTTTGTCCCTCCAAATTGGGCAGTCAAGGAGGAAATGATATATGATTTCCCTCCCTCTCCCTCATTAAACATATTATGCAACCAAACGTAAGGATAATATGTTTTATTCCACTCCACCCTTTGCCTTTTCCATCCCATTGCATTATGAGTCACACCCTTCTATCATCAACTGTCTCCTAAACATAGCCTAAGTAATTTCGAACAATTGGAGCAACTAAGGAATGCAAGATTAATGAGTTTGTGATAGTGGAGCCTCATTTAGCTGTATACTTTGTATTACTTAAGCATGGATTATGTAAATAATTCTTTATTTCATAAGGTTGATGCAGTTGCTCGTTAGAATTGTTCACTAAGTTGTTATGCATCTCTGAAACTACTAAGTATGAATCTGTTTTTGTTATCCGTATAGGTTTCCTATGCTTTTGTCTGTGATTTAATTGTTACTACACACCCCCATTTACACAATCTGTTTCTTTGTAGTGTAATTTTCTGTGGCTACAAGCCTTCAATCTCATCTAGGATTTTGATTTCCCCTGCTCAATTTTTTCTGTTCTATTCATCTGCTTTCTCAGGTACCTGAAATACTTAACCAAGAAGTACTTGAAAAAGCACAACGTGAGGGACTGGCTTCGGGTGATTGCTTCCAACAAGGACCGCAATGTCTATGAGTTGAGATACTTCAACATTGCTGAGAATGAGGCTGAAGAGGAAGACTGAAGATCTAGTTTTCTGTCATGAGACATTATCCATTAGGCATAATTGTTGTGGAGTCTCTTTTATCCGTGTTGTTTTTCTGTCAATTTTGTTACTGGTTGTTACTCCTGGATTTGTTTTTGAATCAACTTTATGCCGCAATGGAGTTTTATAGTAATTATGATTGGAGCATGCAGCTATCTTTGATTTTGGTTATCATTTACTATTACATAAGATAAAAAAATTTCGTAATAACATAAAATTTATGATGTTAGGTTAGGATAAAAAGTTACATTATACATAATTAAATATTTTTATGGTCTTTAAATATTACTTTTAAACAGATATGATACTTTAAAATTTGACCTGTTAAAGTTGGGAAGGATGGCAATGGGAGACCTAGCTTCTGCTTGGGTATTTTTTACTGCGCCCACTTGGTGCCACCAAGGGCTCATCGTGCCATTGCTGGTGGTCGTTTGTCCCAGCACGGGTCTTGCTTTCCTTGTGCCATGGACGGTGATTGGTTGTGCTTGTGTCTGTTTTTGGTTCTTGCTTGTTTTTGCTTCCATTCCAGTGGCCTTTGCTCTGATACCCATTGATGGTTTTGTTCCCTTCCTATGTCCTATTGACGGTTTGCCTTTCACCCCAGCGATGGTCTGATTCTGTGGCCATGCGGTAGTTTGTTTCTTCACAACGACAGTGCTCCCAGAAGTCAAGTCTGGGTGGAAAGAAGTGGATATCCTTCGAATTGAACAAGGTGTGCCATGACCCTTCAAGGAATATGCTAAACTTCAAACGATGAAGTGATGGAATGACCGTTGAAGAGGAGAACTCCACACATGTCTGACCAACTTAAAGAGTATAAGGAATCATCTTTCTTCTTTCTCAAGTTACTTGATTTAGGCTGCTTTTGCCATTCTGATATCCATACTTTTTGTTTAAATGAATCCCATTGTATTTATTTCTTTTGAAATAAATCAATATCTATCTACGTCAAAATAAAAAAAGTGTAAATATTATACTAGAGAATAAAATGTACTACATTGGCCGAAAATTTAACAATAAAGAGAAAGACGACTTCACCTCACCTATTATCACAATCGAAAATCATATCAAAATGGAAAATCACATTAAACTCTATTAAAAAACAAAAGAAAATCACAATGAATGTGTTTGTTTACAATTATGATAAAATTACCTTTTTTAATATTATTTTTGCCGCATATGGAGACATGTTTCTCAAAACACAAAAATTGATTATTGTTACATTCCGCTTCTTTTGAGAAGTAGAAACACATAACATAAAACATAAAATTAGTACTTCTTTCAATTTTTTTACTTATCCACTTTGAGTTGTCTACATGTATTAAAAAAATTATTAAAAAATATCAAAAGCAAATAAATTTTGATACTACTTTACACAATTGTCCTTATTTAAATAAAAAAAATAATGATAATTAGAATTATTAGTAGTGTATAAATACATGAGAGAATGTTTATTTAATAGAGGTATAATAAGAAAGAGAATAATTAATAATGTAATATAAATTTAAGAAGTTGATAAGTATTTGTGAAAATAACAAAGTAGATAGATGAATAACTAAAAAAAAAACAGCTCAATTGGGCTTGACAATTTTACTTGTACATGCGTATATTTGCGAGTAATATTTGTGATGGGGCGGATATAAGGGAAGGATTTTTCCTCACGAGTAATGAAGATAAATATTTTTAATACCCGTTTGTCAAATGGGGTGAGGAAGGGGGTAACTTTTAGTTATATAGAATAATAAAATTACTTTTAGTTATATAAATAAAACATTTGTGTAATTTTAACTAAAAACTTTAGGAATATTATTAAAGGAAAATTAATTTTAGTTGGGATGTGTTTAAAAGGCTTGAGTGTTATATTTTTAAATTCTTCTATCATCATGTGTTTGTTGATTAATTTACTTAATAATAGTGTGGTTACATATTTTAGAGATATATACTTAAATATTTTCATAATGTATTTTTAAATAGCGTTTACGTATAGTCATATACTACTATAACTATCTCACAAAAACTTAGTCTTTGATTTTCATTAGACCTTAGTTTCATGAAAATTTTCATGGCGTTTACTTTAATTTTCATTAGACCATGTACTACTATAACTATCTAATTTTTAGTAAGTGTTAAGATACAGATGAAAATTCAAGAATAGCCATATATTGGCAAAAAAATGTTATACGTATGGGGGCAAATTTGAGTTGACGGGCTGGGTGACGGAGAGGTTGGAAAATCGAAGTCTCCGCAGGTTGTAGCAGTGGCATCATTGGCACCACCAAACCAATGCAATGGTCGGTTCCACCGCCACGAAGGCGTTAACAGTATCAACGACACACCCAACCCTTCACCTCTCCCACCCAACCCTCGAATCCTTCATCTGGAACACCCTCATCCGCCACTCCTCCCGCCAATTCCAACAACCTTCACCACTTTCCCTCTACCGCCGCATGCGCCGCCACGCCGTCCTCCCCGACCTCCACACCTTCCCCTTCCTCCTCCCTTCCCTCACCCACCACCACCGCCTCCTCGCCCAATCCCTCCACGCCCACACCCTCGTCTTCGCCCTCTCCACCCACCCCTTCACCCTCACCTCCCTCATCACCCTCTATTCTTCCTGCCACAGCCTCGAAGACGCCCAGCAACTGTTCGACGAAATGCCCCAACCGGACATTCCCTCTTACACCGCCGTAATCCACGCCAATTGCAATGCCGGCATGATTGGCATTGCCCGGAAACTGTTTGATAGAATGACTGAAAAGAATGTGGTGTCGTATAGCTGCATGATCAACGGTTATGTTAGGTGCGGTATGAACGTAACTGCGCTCGCTCTGTTTCGCGAGTTGCTCACGTTGAAAGGAGGTAATGTTAGGCCGAACGAGTTTACAATGTCGGCCGTTTTGTCTGCTTGTGCGAGATTGGGGGCTCTTGAGCATGGGAAGTGGGTTCATGCCTATGTTGATAGGTGTGAGATGAGGATGAATGTTGTCTTGGGGACGGCATTGATTGATATGTATGTTAAATGCGGGGATGTTGAGAGGGCGAGAGGCGTGTTTGAGGCGATGGGCAATGAGAGGGATGTGATGGCTTGGAGTGCCATGATAGGCGGTTTGGCGATGCACGGACGATCGGGGGAGTGCCTCAAGCTTTTCTGGAGGATGGTTGATGGTGGGATGAGGCCCAATGGTGTGACATTTGTGGGTGTTCTTTGTGCTTGTGTGCATGGTGGGTTGGTTAGTGAAGGGGATGAGTGTTTCAAGAGGATGGTGAGTGAGTTTGGTGTTAGTCCTATGATCCAACATTATGGTTGTATGGTGGACCTTTATAGCAGGGCCGGCCGGATCAGCGATGCTTGGAGCATGGTGAGATTGATGCCTATGGAGCCCGATGTGATGATATGGGGTACCCTACTTAGTGGTGCTAGGGTTCATGGGGACATTGAGACTTGTGAGGTATCAATCAGGAAGCTTCTTGAGTTGGACCCTTCAAATAGTGGCGCCTATGTGCTCCTTTCTAATGCGTATGCAAAGATGGGAATGTGGAAGGAAGTGAGGAATTTGAGAGATCTCATGGAAGCCAAGGGAATCAAGAAGGTTCCGGGGTGTAGCTTGGTCGAGATCGACGGCGTTCTTCACGAGTTTTTTGTCGGGGATGAGTCTCATCCAGACACGAAAGATATATATAGGATGCTTGACGAGATCATGAAGAGGCTTAGGAGGCATGGTTATGTGGGTGACACAAGTGAGGTGTTGCTTGATTTGGATGAGGAAGAAGGGAAGGAATCTGCATTATCTCTTCACAGTGAGAAACTTGCAATTGCATATTGCTTCCTCAAGACATGGCCAGGTACCACAATTCGGATTGTGAAGAACTTGAGGATATGCAAGGATTGCCATGTTGCAATCAAGATGATATCCATGGAGTTTAACAGGGAGATTATTGTTAGAGATTGCAACCGGTTTCACCATTTTAAGAATGGGGTGTGTTCATGCAAAGACTACTGGTAAATAGAATGGATAACTCAGCAGGAAAAAAGAAGAGTACAACTTGTTAATTTGAGGGGAAAAAAACTGTTAGAAAAATTATGCTCACTAATTATACATGTCATATCAATAAAGAGTACAAGAAAGTGATATTTAATGGTCATTCATGAAACTTATTTCTTTTGGCAGTCTACTCACTTACGTTTTGCTTTGTAAAGATATTGGGGAAAAAGAAAATAAGAGAAAATAAAATTATAGGATTTTGACATTTTCCCTTGTTTTGATACGGAGAAAAAATACGGAAAAGATCAACAAATGGATTTTTTTAATTAATGATTAGTATTTTTTTTTCTTACTTCATTCATTGCAAGAGAGTTATATTTATAGGGCTTGCCCAATATTCTAAAAGAATATTTTTTATGATGACATTTGTCAACGGCGTATAATCCTTTTAGAATATTTCTATTATCCCTTTTCATCACTCTCCATGAAAACACCATTTGTTAGAAATTTGTTAGAAAATTAAAAACTAATTCTACTCTTAAAGTTAAAAAGTAAAGACTAAATAATTATAATTTTTTTTTGTGCTTAATTTGACCCTCTTATCCGTCTATCCCTTCATCTCATCTGTCTATCATAAAATATTCCAAAAACACTCTTATACATCATCTGCCCGAAGGAATATGAACAAAGAAAAACATTTGACACACATGGAAGGTTAATTTGACACACAAGTGTAGCAATAATGCTTCGCTTGGATGAAGAGAGTTTGGAGAGAAAGAAAACTAGGGGAAAAAAAAAGAGATATTATGGCATTTTCTCTTGCTTGAATGTGAAGAGAAGAGAACATCGGGAAAAAAGAAAAAACTGATTTGGATCCTGCAAATATGTTTTCTCTCTATGTTTGAGAATAAAATTATGGAAGAAGAGTGTTTTATTTAAAATGACAATTCTATCCATTTTTATTTTTAAATCCATCAATTGAAGTATGGATTAATAAAATGTCATTTAAAATGATTTTACATTTTCTTTCTATTCATTTTCTCCTCATTCAAGCAATAAGAGAATGTTTTCTATGATCTTTAGTATTACTGTTGACAACAAATAATTGACAAGTCCATATTGTTTCAAGATCTCAATTCGGGGAACTGAAACGATTCCTTTTGTGGAGTCTCAGAAACGTAATTATCGAAGTACCAAAGAAATGTATCCCCTTGTGTTAATACACTCTTCATGACAGATAACACAGGAGTTGTCAATTTAGGACTTTTATGAATGTAAACTCAAGTTTTCAGCTCCAAAGTGATGTGCTTGACAGTAATTGTATAGAAACTTGAAGAAATGAGTAATGTACAGAAATACTCGACAATTTGGACTATCAATGCCAATGTATGGATTTTATGTGCAACTTAATTGTTGGAACCAAGTTCTAGTTCCAGAATTAGTAGTATAATAACAATTATTAAGAACTTGACAATTAGACATTGCTTTTATGATGTTTGTTCATTTAGGTTTCAGTTCCAGAGTTATGAATATAATAACTTATGTATAGAAACTTAAATTATAGGAAACAATGTCTTACATACAAGTTTGATACAACATAATTACAAGAAGAGATGAAAAGGAAAAGATAAGGTGTTTAATCCTAAAAAAAGAAAAGAAAAGATGAAGTTCAAGATGTGTACTTGGCTTTTCTCGTGCTCTGAGTAGCCATTGGAGGCTTGATGGCGAGTGTGTGAGAATGTTTGCAAGTGTGTAATCCTAGGAACTTGGTAAAAAAATGTGTTTGATGAGTTCTATTTATAGAGAAACTTGAGCGTTGACGGTTACATAACCGCTTTCTAATGCCTCCGCTTCATGGCATTGAATTTGAATTCTGACGCTCTGAGCTTTGACGGTTATGTAACCGCTTTCTGGCGCTTTTGCGTCATTAGACTTGAATTTGAATTCTAGGCGCCAAATGATGCTTCTTGGTGAGAGACCCTCAAAATGCAGTGTTTTGATTGTCCACGTGTCTCCAATCTAACGAGTCACATGTCATGTTGTCAACCGTACGATCTTCTAGTAACCGTCATGATATTCAAAACCTTGATTCGTGTCAAGTCTTGGTCTTGGATGAAAATGTAACTGTCATCCATCTTTAAATCGTCATGCCACATATCGCGTCATGGACCCTTGGATCGTGAGTAACTGTCATCCCTCATGACCTAGTCGTCATGACCAATTTATCATGTATTTGATAAAAGACTTATAATTTTTCTAAGTTCTTCATAACATTAAGGTCTTGTGACCCTTAGATTCTATTAGCCCCCACTCTAGGACTAGGTGCCCTTGGCACTATCATAATCCATAGTGTTGAGTTCAATCTGTCATGAACTTTTCTTTTTGTTTTCTCTTCTCTTCATTTTCTTTTTCTCCATTTTCTTTCTTCATCTTTGCAAAGGATAAAGGCTAGGACCTAAAAGATAATCGGAGTCCAACACAAAATACATGAAGAGAGAGTTTTTGGGAAGAAAAAAAATTATCTGGCTCCTGTTGTTTTTGAATAGGGTGTTGAGAGTGACTTTTCGTGAAATCAAAGGTAAAAGCTAGATATTTTAACTTTAGCAAAAGCATTTGAAATAAATTTTGAAGAAGTTAAAAGTTTGTAAATAGTTTCATCCAAACACCTGTACATAACTTTTAGCTACTTGAAAGTTGAAAAAACTCAAAGAGGTCGGAAGCATCCTTGTCCAAACGAGCTCTTAGTAAGGGATTAATGCGTCACACATTTTGTATTGTGTTTGATTAGGTCAATGAATACTTTATCCGTGCAAAATTAGAAGAAGACCAAAATAAAGGGATTCTGTCATTAAAATATGTGTGAAGGGTAGGCATTAGTTTAGGAGTGATTCTACACGAACAGAATTATTGTTAGAATTAAAAAAAAAAAATTAAACGGGGATGGTTGCATAAGTGAATGGAATAAAAATCACTCATTAATCTAATGATTAGAAATCATGTCATGTCACATTATTTTGACAAAATTTTTGGTAGAAAAATTCTGACAACATAGTATTTTCCTTAATTCAGTTGTGTGTTCCAAATAACTTTGGTTGAGCTTAATTAAATTGAGGATTATTATTATTTTAAATGATGATGGAATCGAATAATACATTTTATTTTGATTGATTGCTAACCCTAATACAAGCTCAAGAGGACAAAATAGATATTTCAGCATTAGAGGACAAGATGAGAATTGTAACATGCTTACAGGACCCATCACAAAGGCGAGAGCTAAGAGAACTAAAGAAGACTTTGAAAATTTGACTAAATCATTTGTTGAAAATATACATCAGGCCAAGACAGCAATCGTCAATAGTGGGCTGCCCAAAGTCTTATTATTGGCGAGTTTCGATTAATAATTTATTCAGGCCATGTTGGGTCAATTTTAAGTTATTTAGTTTTTTATTTTATTTTATTTTAGTTTTGACAACTAAGGCCCATTGCTATGGAAATTATTTTAGTTTAAATTAGGTTTATCTTTTGTTTTATCTTTAGTTTAAATTTTGTTTTATATTTAATTTAAATTTTAACCTAATGTGAGAGGTTATAAATACCTCAACCAACAGGGTTTTTTACATATATATGGTTTCAATACATTTGTATTCCCATAATATGGTCCATTCAAAAAAATTACGAATGTATGAGTTTGTTGTCTGAAATCGCCACCCCCTATGGCGATTTCAGACATTTAAATTTTTTTTATTTTTTATTTTTATAAAGTAGACATTTGAATTTTTTTTTTATTTTCGGATTTTCTGGGGTGGCGATTTCAAAAATTTGCCTCATATTTTTGTAATTTCTCATTCCAACCCATATTTTGGGAATTTTTCCCTCCCAAGACCACATAAATGTTAAAACCCCCAACCAACATAAGTAGAACAATTTTTAATAAATGAAATTTTTAGTGTTTTCTCTTTAGAAAACTTTATTTGCAGAGAGGTGATCTCTTTGTGTGTGCAAGGTGAGTGATTTGTTTTGCTTGTTACATCAAGAAATTAGGTAATGTCATTCTAAGGTAGTTCTTAATTTCTTGCTCTTATCCCAATTATCTATGTTTCTTAGGGGTTTAGTAGAGAAGATTTTTATCCTATTCTTTGTTCCGAGTCAAAGTGTGTGTTGGGATTTCAGGATCATTATATTCTTGGGGTTTCGCATCAAAACCTCTCATTCATTTTTTTTAATAAAGAAAAATTTACATAGGTTTGACACCGATCATCTCACAAAAGTTAAAGCACTTTGGTGACAATAAACTCTAATTCTTATTTTTATTCTCTTCTCTTCTTCAATTTTTTTTTTCTTTGTGAATGTTAGAGAGGAGGGTTTCCATTGTTCTCCTTTGGTGGCAGTCCAGCCATTTTTTTTCTATTGTTTAAAATTTTCTCTATTAACTAAAAAACTCAAATCTATTAGATCTAAAACTTAATTATCAAGATTTGTCATTTCTTAGAACAATTTTTTTTAATTGTTTTCGTTATCTCATTTGCGATTGTGCTAGTCCTCCTTTGGATGTTCTAGTTTCCTTATTTCTTTTATAGAGTATTATAAATGTGCATGGTAAAGCTATAGACTAAGTAAGCTCAAAATGTAGAGTATTTTTGTCTCTTATTAATTCTAGATATGATGTATTTTCTTCAATTTATAAGTGTCACTAGACATTTTATGAACAAAACGTTAATTTTTATTCTTGTTAGAAAAAAAAAAGTCAGGGAACTCTATTACTACTTGTGCCCACCAAATTGAAAGAGACCATGGAGCAAAAGAATCCATATTTCGCATATAATTTAAGTCATTGATTATTTTCTCTCTTTATTGCTTTTTTTACTTGAAAAATAAAAAATCAATGTCTTAGATTGTATGTGGACCGTAGATTATTTTACTCTATAGTAAAAAAAAAATCTCATTGAAAGATTTATCAACATTCTGACAAAAATATAATAGGATTAGATTGCGAAAATATTGATTTGTTGGTTTTTTCAAGTAATTTAATTGTTACTAGTGTCAAAATATTGCGCAACACTGCTGTGATGTTTGAGAAATTCGTGTATATTCTTGAAGTGTATTTAATGTGTGTTTTAAAAATTTTATTCATTGATTTTGATTTATAATGCTTAAAAAAATGTAAAATTTAAGAAATCAATAGTAATTAATGTTCTTAGAGCATATAAGAATTTCTTTAAGCTACTATAATTGATATAGTTGTGAGGGGTTTGGATAATATACCCGTTTAGTATTTTGCCATCCATACCCGCATTGGTACCAATCACTGGTATCCATTACCCATTACTCATAGGGATTTGAATCCGGACAGATATTCGTAGGGTATTTACCAATTATATTTTTTAAAAAATCATTATTATCAATTATTATATATTATGATACTACTAATTTACTACTTATGTTTCAAAAATTTAAATTAATTAAATACATAATAAAAATTTAATAATATTTTTTCATAATAATTTTTTTTCTTTTATATATATTTTTAAGTGAAGGAATAAGATTTATAATTTTATATCTTTATATAATTTGAGATATTTAAATAATTTTATGTATTAGCCAATATTTAGCGGGGTATTCATGGGCTAGATACCTCAACCTCATCCCCATTAACAAGCAGGTATGAATATACGTCCTTATATCCATACCTGTCGCCAATAATACTCGTAAATATCCGTGTTTACAGGTTTTTTTAGTCATTCTTACTTCAAATCTCATTGTCATTAACATAATTTACTAAGTAAAATATATATNTGTGATGTTCGCCATTTGCAGTCAAATTTTATCATTTTTTAGTTAAAAAAAAACTTAAACAGTAACATTTTAAAAAAAGAAAAATCTTGCACAATTTTAATGTGCACGAAAAGGATATCTAAATTATTGAAAATCACGTTTTGCTGATGAACTTAATCTAAGAGAAATATCCAATTTCAATATGGAGTTACTATTTCTATTTGTCTTTTTTCTTTTGGCGACCCCACAAGTTTGGTGGTTTAGTGATGGACATTCTTGTCCTTACAAATGTATGAGCAAATTATTTACTGAAGTGATACTCAATTCAAATCTTTATAAGATATGAACACATTTAAAGTGAACCATATTTAACATTTTTCAATGATATAATGTTAATGGCCTAGTGCCCACACATGTTATATTTTTATGGTTGAGACTATTTTTTTTTTCTTTCACTTCAAAATTTAGGGTGACGGTTTGGATGAATAAAATTGGTATTGTCCATAAAAAAACAATATAGGAATAAGTTGTGACCACATACAAGTGGTAATGCATGCACTTACAACTCGCAAATACAACCACCTAGAGTGATGACAAGTAATTGGCACTCAATCACCAAAGATTGATGATGTAAAACAACATTGAAGTAATCAAATAAGTGAAAACATAAAAAAAAAATGTTTCTTTTTAAAGGTTTTTAGCGTTTGTAATTTAGATTTTAAGTAGGATTCAACAAGTTTTTGTTGGGTAAAAACATAAATTCTAGGTTTTTTTTGGTTTTAAAACAAGTTTTTAACAATCATAAGATAATGTGGAGAGCCTCTGAAATTGAACTTTCAATATTACAAATAAACACTTTTAAGAACACTTTGACTCTTTATGCTTTAAAATGATATAAGTTCTAGAAGCTCATTTTTTGTCATAAAATCAAAACTTTTAGGATTGTTCATCAAATGAGCTACAATATGCATGATCATTTAGATTTTTGTGGGCTCATGGATTGAGTTAATTTTTTAATAAGAGCATAATTACAACATACTTTTTTTTTTAGTCTTCATACAAAAAAAAAATGGAGGCTTTTGTTTCCCTAATACTCTAATATGGTTTTAGTATCTTGACAACTCTATTCACCGTCTAGACTTGACTTTTCTACTCCAACCCTTTGGTTATCAATAAAAGTCGCCACCCTTCACCTAAGTTGCACCGCATTGTGCTAGATAGGAGCCGCTCATTGCATTGGAGAAGAGCCACACTTTGTAGCAAAGAGGAGCTGCACAAGTCATGGGAAATTGTTACGCTTTTTCAATCTTAAACTAGGTAATCTAGCTAACCTAGTCTTTATATTAATATGCTAACTATAAAAATTGCTTTTTCTTCATTACTTTTTGGCTAGTTAACATTTTATGTTACAAAATTGTACGATTTTATGTCTGAAAAATTACTTAAATATTTTCATATAAATACAAATAAGATTTTTTTTGGATACATCCAAAGTATTCACCGTTTGTAACAATGACTAATCCCCTTAAACTCACACTAAGTAATAAATTGGTCACAAAAAATTTTTCCCTTCTATCAAACTTTCAACCTCGTGATTAAGGAATGAGGTGAACTAATATCACACCACATCTTATAGTTTCAATACAAATAAGTTTATTTAATATTTTAAGATTATTTATTTTATAATAAATAATATCTATATTTTTACGCTTTGTTTTTTCAAGCCTTCGAGAGCAAGTGGACTCTCGCTTCTATATCCTTGACATTGGTCACTCTATATATTGCAAATATTAAATTACAAACTGTTGCTGGAGGATGCAGCGGTAAGGAGTCTTACTTTTCTAACATTTTCTTATTACTTTTTTCGTGCGCCACCGCCAGCATCATCATTCACAGCAGCGCCACTTTTTCCCTTCTCTACCTCTCCTGTTTATTTTGGATCTTGAAATCAGATCTAGGCTGAAAAGTAGTTTTTTTTGTGCTTGAAAATCAGATCTTGAGCATTATGGTGGTGGTTCCTCCTCAATGGTGGTTCCATTCCCTTTATCTTGCCGTTGTTGTCACCGGCAACAACATCAACACAAATAATAAAAAAAAAAGGAGCCAAATCTGAAAAAAAAATCGAACACAGACTTCAAATCTGAAAAAAACAACAGATCTAAACAAAAAAAAGTAAAAATAGCTCTGAAAGGGAAAAAATGGGATGAAAAGAGACAGAGAAAGTAACAACAAATTCAAAAAAGCATGGAACCAATGCAACAACATTAGGTTGTTGTTGTTGTTGCTCTGGTGGTTAAGTAACAGAGCGGTGACCGAGGAAGGAGGTAGCAGAGGTGAGAGACGAAGGAGAGAGAAAAAACACATGTTCTTAATGGTAATTGTAGAAGGTTTCCAATTTTCTATTTTTATAATTTAAAAATACCTTTAACCTGATGACTTGTTGGCACTCCTAGTTTTTTCACCTTAATAATACTACTTGATTGGTAGTCGTTAGATCAAATTAATACTGTATTCAACGGTCCAAAATATAGCTTATAATGAAGACAGTGGCTGCGCATTAAAAGTTCACTTATTTTGAGTGTATACCGGAAACGTTACCGTGTAAATGTAATTTATAAATACATTTCATTTTCGTGTTACTGTAGCAGAGATAAAAACAATTATTAGATTTCACACACACAGAACATTACCAAAAAAAAAACAAAAAAAAGATTTCACACACAGAGCACAACGATAACACACCATGCAATTGCAAATACAAGTTCTGTGAACCGACTTCCACTCCCAAATCCAAAAATTCCGCGCTCCATTTCTTTTGGAATTAGAAAAAAGCACCGTTCAGCTTCCCTCGCCGGCGGTCAGGTCGCCGGTACTATACATCTCCGATTTTGCTCTCTCAGATTGAACTTCTAATTCTCAGATCAAAATGCATAGCTTGACTTTGCACATTTTTTAGATTGTTTTGTCTGTTAGTTTTTTAATCTGAATCTAATGCTGAATTAGCATGAGAGTGTTCAGTTGTTGCTTGTTAGACGTGTTGCCAGCTGAATAACTGTTCATACTTTGCTTGTTGCTTCAGGTCAAAGGGGATCTTGTGTTGAATTAGGCATAGAATTGTACCTGTTTTGATTAATTTTCAGTTTGTCTTCTACCGAGTAATAAATTGATTTATTGTTGTATCAGGTTCTATGAATTTTGTACTTGTTCTTGACCTTACATAGTTGAAGACTTGAAGTGCTGTTTGAACTGATTGAGAAGGCCAAAAAAAGGCGGGGTTTGAAAGAATGGTGGTTCCTTCCAGTATACTAGGGCATGAGAAGTGTGATAGCTACTTAATTTTTAGTGGAGAGGCTGCTCTTGGGGAGTATGTGAGAACATTTTTGTATTTTCTTGGCCTTGCCTATTGTTTTCTCGGGTTATCAGCCATAACAGCTCGTTTCTTCCTGTCAATGGAAAATGTGGTCAAGCACACGAAGGAGGTAGTGGAGATAGATCCTGTTACTCAAGCTGAAGTTGTTAGGCACGAGAAGGTTTGGAATTACACGATTGCAGATATTAGCCTGTTGGCATTTGGAACTAGCTTCCCTCAGATATCGTTGGCCACCATTGATGCTATACGAAATATGGGGAACCTGTATGCTGGAGGTTTGTGTTTCGGGGCATTTCCCCTGTTCTTTTCTCACGATAGAATATTTGAATAAAAAATGATTTGTTTCTTAACTTTCCTAGTCAGAGGTAAGTACTGGTGGATTTGAAATGTAGGGATTATATGTCGGTAAGTGGTAATCGTTTGACCCTATTTCTCATGTACTTTCTACCTTGATGCTTCTGTTTTATTGCTTAAGTAATTATTATTTGTTCAATTTGGGTAGGCCACATATACAATAATGATGGCATATGTTGAAGTATTACTGTCTTTGCCATGCAGTTCCTCAAATTGCTAAACAAGTGTTAATAGAAAAAGCGATTCATTTCTTGTTGTTTAACCCGTTCATTTATGGTTACTATAAAATCTTTAAAAACTTTCTGACTCCAACTCTGATTATGGTATATTCTGTTCCCGCAGTACATAGAGATTTTCTTGATTGGTTAGTAATTAACAACCTTAAACTGTGTAAATTGATTGAAACTTACTGCCTGACAGTTTGAAGAGAGCTTGCATATATGCATGTGTGAGAGATTTGCTTTCAACTCTGACTTATGTGCATTGCAAAATTATCCCAAGCTTTCTTGTCACTAGAAACACAAGTTGAAATACTGTCTTGACATGTATAATAAGGTAAAAGAAAGTTGAATGTATCACTATTTTGTTACACTTGCTTTTCTATCTCTGATTTGTATGAATTTTCACTACAACATAGTTGTTGCTGACTAATGAAATTCTCCAAATTTGGTTTATTTATGCTGGCAAGTGCAAATAGTCGTAATAAAGTGTGTTGAGTGCATGCCGTGACTTTCCTTTATTTGGGATAATATTTGACGCTGCAGTATACTATCAATACTGGTTTTATTTGATCAATTTTTTTCCTGGACTTGCTGAGGGGCTTTAGAATGCTAAGCACAATTGTAACTCTGTCTATAAATGTGCTGAATATTCAGGTTTGGGACCTGGAACACTTGTTGGTTCTGCAGCCTTTGACCTTTTTCCTATACATGCTGTTTGCGTGGTAGTTCCCAAAGCAGGAGAGCTTAAAAAGATTGCCGACATAGGAGTATGGTTGGTGGAGCTGTTTTGGTCATTTTGGGCTTACATTTGGTTATACATAATTTTGGAGGTAATATTCTGACATTCTTGAGTTACATGAAAACATGGGTTTTGATAGGGCACTATGGCGTTGCTTAATCCATGTAGCTGACCCCACGTACTGGGATAAGGCTATGATGTTGTTGTATTCCGACATTCTTTGTTCAAAACATCTTAAACTTATACCGTTTGCTTCCTTCTTCAGTTCTTATCAACTCATTTTTGGGTGCGTAAGAAATTCTAATCTCAAGGTTCATTCTTTACAAAGAGACTGTCTCCAAAGAAACAGTCTTTAACCTACGGAAAATTTAGCAAAAGATAAAGTGACGAAACTTCTGAGACTGCTTCTCACTTTCAAGTTTTAAAAACAGTAGATGTGGTTCTAATACTTCATGGAAAATTTCTACACTTACATTTGCATATCCTAATTTGGCACTGAAAGCTTGTGCCTCGATCAGCAAGTCAGGACACTCAACTCATACTTAGGGTGATAAGTTTAACAGTTACATGTATTTAAAAGTCAGTTCATAAGAGAGGATCTTGTTTAACTGTATCATAACTTTGCTTCTTGTTAAATTGTCCATAGTCCTTTTTAATTGTGGAAAATCCACGATGAAGCTGAATGTAGGTATGGACTCCAGATGTGGTGACTCTGTGGGAGGCCCTGTTGACGGTACTGCAGTATGGATTACTATTGACCCATGCTTATGCACAAGACAAACGTTGGCCTAATATTTCTCTACCTACGTATGTGCTTCTGTTTGTTTCTTTTTGTTGGAATTCACTAAAATGATTAAATTTTCACCATTCTCTCAAATCTTTTGGTTATAATCAAAGCATTTATTCTGGTCATACTATGATCTTTTTAGTCTCACGCCTCACTTTATATTTGCAGTGAAAGAGATGAGAGGCCAGAGGATTGGGTGCCAGAAGAGACGCCTTATTTTAAACAAGAAACCCATGACAAGGTGGATTGTTCTGAGACAATTCAATATGGGGACACTGTTGATATTTTTTCCATTCATTCAGAAAATCCCACTGGTAATTGTCCTGCCTTAATGTAGTGAAATTTTGCTGTATTTTGCACAATGTTTTCTTCTCTTGAATAATCTGCTTAGCTTTAGAAACTTTCTGAGACGTCAGAACCATCTCATGTAAATAATTTTCAAATCAACCAGGATATGTAAGAGCACCTCAAATAGATGATGTTGCTCGAATTTCTGAAAAAGCTAAGGAAATTATGGTGGAGGATGTCCATTTGCTTACAGTTTGGAGGCAGCAATTTGTGGATGCATTGGGGGTATTTATTTTATGGTGCAAATGTTTCTATAAGATTAAATGGCAGATAGATTAAAGAATGACTTCAACTACCTCAACTCACTTTATGCTTGTTATTTGGGTTAGCTACATGGATCAATTGATTCTCTTCAAAATCTACATCTATAATAAAACCATTTAGACCAATGTTATCATTGATTCACGAACATTGTTAGTGATATTGTAACTAACTTACTATGATTAGTTTAATTGGGACTTATGGGCTGCTTCTGAATTTCTGATAAAAGATGTATTCTCTCTTGTTATTTCAGTTTTTTTTTTTTTTTAACTAACCTTACATCCTTGCAACCTTAACTGCTTGGCTCTTTTATCGTCAAGAGATACATTAATTTGAGATTACAAAGAGTAACTCACTGATAAATAATACTCATATTGAACTCCAACATTATATTGCCAATTTTTTGACGATCAGTCTATAATTTCTTCCAACAGTTGGAGAACCCAAAGTCAAAAAAATTGAACAATGTCTATCTCCGTATGGGTAGAATTTTCTGGCAATTGCTACTTTTACCATGGAGATTTCTGTTTGCTTTTGTTCCTCCATGCCATATAGCTCATGGGTGGATCTCTTTCATTTGTTCTCTGGCTTTCATCAGTGGGATAGCGTATATTGTGACTGAGCTCACAGATCTCATAAGTTGTGTCACAGGTTTTCTTTCTCACTTATAATTATCTTCCAGTCCACTTTACACTTCATCGTAGGTCCAAACTTTCCTTTACGGCTCTCAGTTCTGGATTTTTTTTTTAAAAATTTCTTCTCTTTCTCTGACAGGAATAAATGCTTACGTCATAGCATTTACAGCACTAGCTGCCGGAACCTCATGGCCCGATTTAGTGGCAAGCAAGATTGCTGCTGAACGTCAAACAACCGCAGACTCTGCAATTGCAAACATCACTTGCAGGTCTTCATCTCTATATGCATCTCATTCTAGCTTTAGGGCATGATCACATGTCATCATTACATCATGGTTTGCCTGAAATCTTTTATTGTAGAATGATATTGGTAACTAATAATATTCCTGTAATGCTGCCTAAGATTTTTCAGTATCTTAGCAGTTTACTTACCATGAAGCTTCTGAGAGGAGTTTAAAATCTCAAGTGGCTCAACCCCTTAATGGCTTGATTACCTGTTTCTTGTTTCTACTTTCTAGCATATCATCTGATTTGAAGTAAAATTCGGTTCATGTAATCAAAGCCTATAGTTCTAAATATACCTATTATGGAGCTGGCTTTTTGAAGTTCCTTGAAGTATGTCAGCACACTATCTATCATTTTATGTTATAAGGTCATCAAAATGAAGACTGAAATTTTAATTGTACAGAAAATAGAATGTCCTCTGATTCTTGACGCTATGAACATTGGTCAAGGAAATTTTATTTAAAGGCCACTAGGACTTGTTGGACCTGAATTTAATAATTGAAGTATTGTGATCAGTGAGTACATTTTTTAATATAAGTTTCCATCATGCAAAACTGCAGAATTCATTAAATTAAAATATCCATATTAGTTAAAATTAGAAATAATTCAATATGTGCATGGGATACACAATAATGCAGAGATCCCAGGTCCCAATTTATTCTATATTCACTTGATCCGCACAAAATTCCAGATACCAGGGTATCTATTATTATATAGCCTAGTGTTATATACGAATGTGATACTGCTGCCTTTGGAATAGCTATAAACTAGTTTGCAAGGATTTCAGAATCAAATTTCATTCTTTTGTAAGATGATTTTGCTCTTTCATTTCCTACCCATCTGAATCCTGTATTTATGAAAAATGGATGAAACTTTAGGTTATTTTAATTGCTTGCCAAACTAATCATCGTGTTCATGTTGAAACTTTTTAGAATTGGTCGAACTAAAATTTACTCAGTTACTTGTTCTTTTGGCAGTAATTCAGTGAACATATATGTTGGCATTGGTTTTCCATGGCTTATTGATACCTTATACAACTTCATAGCATATAGGCAACCTCTCCGGATCCAAAATGCAGGGGGGCTGAGCTTTTCATTGCTTGTTTTCTTCTCTACCTCTGTTGGGTGTATCTCAGTTTTGGTTTTAAGGCGTCTGATTTTTGGCGCAGAGCTAGGAGGGCCGAAGCTCTGGGCATGGATTACTTGCGTCTACTTCATGCTGCTGTGGATTATTTTTGTTGTACTATCTTCACTCAAAGTTTCCGGGTTCATTTAGAATTATAGTTAAGCCACTTTAGCTCATTGTATAGATTTGTAGCAATATTATATGATGCATTATTATTCCTCGCAAAAACCTCTCCACTTGCGGGGTAAGACTTAGCACATCTATCCTCCCCAGACCTCGTTAGGTAAGAACCTTGTGCCCTTTATTATTTGGTGCATAATGTTTCTTTGGTCCCTTGTCCGGTCATCACTTTTCTTCCCTCAAACAGTCATTCTTTTTTAGTTTTTACTTTTATTTTTCTTTCTTTTTATGTATCATTACATACTCATATATTAGGTTGGAATTTTTCCCTTTTTTCCCCCAATAATTTATCTACTTGGATGATGTTGTTGTATACTTGTACTATAGTATATTGGTTATGCTTCAATCAAAGAATTGAAGCCTTCAGGCTTTTGCCTTGAGAAGTACATTAACAGCCTAGCCTCTTTGGAACATTTAGTAACATAGAATTGAATTCAATTTCGTCATAAATTGAATTTTTGTATTAATTGAATTGAATTCTTATGTTTGGAATGAACAATAAACTAAAGAATTAAATTTAATTGTTTTTATTATTTTGTCCATGAACTCTCTCAAGAATTCCATTTTTCTTTTTCTCTCACGTTTAATACTCTCATTGACGAACAAATTCACTATTGTTACACAACAATGAACAAAACTTTGTTCTCTTGGATATAAACAAGCAACATTAAAAAAAATCGATCAAATTAAAGTTTGAACACAAATGTTTACTACTCTCAATGGTTAAAAAGTTAAAACACATAACCTAAGAAATATAATATAATATTAGATAAGAGATGTTAACAAAGAAAGAAAGAAAACAAGAAGGAAAAAGCATAACCTTCTAAAACGGATTAAAAATCATCATCCATCTTAAATACGTGGACACCACAGTTTAGGCTAGACATCACATAAGTCTTTTGATACTCCCTAATGTGATGAAGACAAATCATAGAAGAGAGAGGGAGTGTTGAGATGGAGGAGAGAGAAAGAGAGAAGAGAGGATAATAGTATTTTAGACTTTTTACTTATTGAGGTAGGAACAGATGTAGAAGGAATTACAAATCAGACTCATTTGAATTTGATTTACTTGAGGCCAAAACATGAAAGTTCAATTCTTGTGTCAATTTAATTCATGACTATATTATGTATCAAAGCAAGGAATTAAATTTCAATTCCCTAGTCAATTAAATGCGAGAGCATTCCAAACAAGCTGTAAATGAATTGTTTTACGCTCGTTTCAGCGAGTTCAGTGCAAACATTTATAAAAGATATTTACCTTGTTTTCATTTTCTTTGTAAAACAGAAATACGAAAGAGTAATGCTTGGAATCTCCAAACTACTCATCTTAATGTTTTTTAAAATTTTAAGATATTAAATACATCAACTTTTTATCTCATTTAATAATTATAAAAAAATTTAAGAGAATGAGTTAAAAGATTCAAACATTTCTCAATAAAAAGAAAGTGCATCAAATATGTGCACTATCATTTCATTCTTGTTCATATTCAATGTTGCCAGCTAGTTACATGGCTGACATTTGTCAACCAACGATGTCGACACAAAAATTTGGATTGGAAATCAGTGGTTTAATGTAATCGTGGATAAATCAAACGTGTTAGAAAGCCTCAATCGTACTTTGAAAAGTGAGGGGTTCCTTCTTTCAAGTACCTTAATTATTATATCTTCTAAAATGTTAGACTGTGAGTAGAAAAGGTATTATCACTATTTGTTACATCTTGAGTCGGGTGGTTGAACTTTGTTACATCTTCGATGGTATGGTTGAACCTAAGAATGACATGACACGTCAAACATGTTAATTTCAAAATTTTATTGAAAACGGCCACTACTATATAAATATAAAATTAAATATTTATAATAATATTTTAATATTTTATTATAACAAATTACTAATTTTTAATATTTTTAATTATTTTTAAAAATGTATAGAATATTCAAGATATTTTCATATGTTAATACTTGCTAATTTTTAATGTTTATATTATTATAAATTATTTATTATTAGAGATATTTTTTTACTCAAATATAACATGAACATAACTCAAAAAACTTTTGGATATGAATGAGATAAGCTTGGATACAACTAATTATGAATTTTTTATTTGGACACTTTCAAATACGTGTAACGCATGTATCAGATAAATGTCTTCGTGTGCCAATATCTATGGTATGTCGGACACAAGGACATGACAATCTCACAAAATGTCTGTGCTTCCTAAATTTAACATATATAAAATACTATTACCTGTTTCTTAATAACAGTTAAACTAGGTTAACACAAATGAAAAGAGAAATAATAATAAATATAAAATATGTCTAGTGTAATTAATACTTCATTGTAATTTGTATAGTTTTCTTTAAAGAGATAGTAGGAAGCTTTTTCCAAAGAAAAGGTACCGAATTGAAGGCCAAAATGAAAATGACAATTGACCAACCTACCTACCTAGATGCTTGCTAACGGGTGATAGAGATCTTTTCACCACTGTTTCCATTTTTATTGTGAACACTACTTTCCATTTAATAATTGTGTTTTGGGGGATGACGGCTCGCTATAAGAGGAAATAAAATTGATTTTAGAGTTAGGTAGAGAGAGGCATATGGTGAAGAGTGCAAATCAGTACTTTAGCGACACTTTCTATGGTTGTACTCTTGCCATATTTTGGTAGAGCTTTAACAAATTTGTTTTTGCTAATGAGATATTGTCGACCCTATTATAAGAAAGAACAAAGAAGACTAATCCTTAGGCGAAGAAAGACTTGCCTTCTCAACTGATCTTGAAATTGTTAAAACCTTTGAATGCGTAAGTTTAATTTTAAATAAAGCTAGTGAAATCCACAGTTTTTTAATGTGTCTAAATGTCTATTCCAAAAATCTCCTCTCCGATATTGTATTGAGACAAAAACTCTTTACTCTTAGTTGTAAGACGCATTGCCTTGGTGGCAATCTTACTTTCATAACATGAGATTCAAATTGCCACTGCTTAGGGAAAAAGTTTATACGATTAATACTTTGATCAAATAGTGAGTATAATTCTTACCCAGTAAATAGTTGGCAATTCAGCATAGTATTATTCAACAAAATTTTTACAGATACCATAAGCAACTCATCCATTTTCTTGTCTCAAATTCCCACCAAAATATTGTTCTTGGAGGAGAGAGACATCAATTATGGACACAATAAATCTACTTAGAAAATATGCTCAGGATAGACCAAACACTATTTTAAGAAGAGAAAACACAATGGAAAGCTTCCACAGCGAAATAGCGTATTCGACAGTTACAATAGAAGTTAAGAAGGGGAACCACATCTTGTTCTTTTCTAGTGGCACCTAAATGCCACATCTGTGCAGGGAACCAAAAAAACATCATGGAACAAGCTTTGTTGTGTCCACTAGAACTTCTAGGTTAAGCAAGTGCACCAGTACAGGCAGTGGCTGGAGCAGCTTCCAGCTGTTTCTTTGCAGAACTGTATTTTTTGGTAATAAACCTGGACAAACCAACCAGTGAAAATTTCACAAACCAATTTTGAGTAAACAGGCATATTTAACAGTATCCATAGATACCTTTTTTTTTAAGCTAACAAATAACACAGAAATATATGTATTTACAAACTACAAAACTATAAATTTCTGTGAAAACAAAAACAACAACTGAAAAAAGAAAACAAAATCATTATAATTGATCTCAAAGCATGCTCATTTCTGTCAGACAGGAAACTTGGGTCAGAATTTTCTCCTAGATTTCAAGGAAAGGACAATTATATCCTTAATTACAACCTTAAACTTGAAAGATAAGTAAATCACTCAAAAACTGTATCAGAAAAGCAAATTGTTGATGTATTATGTATATACAGAAAGCACATGTAACTTATCTGGGATTTACCCCAATTAGAGAAACAGTTAAAAATTTGATGCATCAGACAATGCTTTCTTGTAACTTCCATCTTTTTGTGGTTAAAAAGCAAATGAGAGAGCAGTGTTGCAAATTTAGAAGAGTGACACTTTGTAACTTTCTGTTTAGAAAAAACCAAAATAATAATAAAAAAATAAAAAGAACATCACCTGTGGTACACTATACTCATTCACATGTTCATTTTTTAAAAACTAAATACAATTGTAACATTAAAAGTTAGTTTAAGGACCAAGAGACTGCACAAAAAAGTTACCTAAAGAAATCTCTCCACAGCAACTCAAACATCAACCAATTTGTTCCATTTTTGGATGAGCCACTGCCACCATCACTGCGGTTTGATGAAGCAGCAACCATTCTATCAGTTACAAAATCCATCAGTGAATACATAGCCTATTGATGACAAAAACAATAACATCCTTAAATAGAAGAATGTGTGGGAGCATACCTGCTTGCAATCTTCTTTAGCTCTTCAAACATTGTGCGAGGGGAGAGGCATCCCATCGCCAACCATGGAGAAATTTTGCAGGAGAAGTTAGCGCCATATATACTATTTTGTGTACCATTCTTAAACCCTTTATTTGGTTGAGCTTCACACTCAGCTGCAAATCTTTTGAGCCTCTGTAGTGCTTCGGTCTCCCCTCCAACCATAGAAGCATTAGCAGCTGGCTTCCCCTCCTGCATGATGAGACAGTGACAATCAATATCATCGTTCATCAATATTCAGGAAAGATAAAATCAAGTTCTTCGTAACAAATAATGAGTGCAACGGATTTATCACCAAGAACCTCTGCCCCTTCTCCAAGGAACACAAACTAAGTTACAAATGTCTAGTAAAACTATAAAATTTTAAGTTGTGTGTCAAAATTGAGAGCAATAAACAGACATAGACGCACAATCAGTTGTCATCCTACATTTCATGAATGATTCATTTAGATACATTGAAAGCTCATTTCCGTCCTCTACCAGGCCAATTGGTAGCCTAGTATAAGCAATTTTGAATTCAAGCTTTTTACATAACCAAACAACTAGGAGAACAACCACAACATTAATGACTTTGCCACCAACCTTGACCAAATGCCTGATGTAATAGCAAGATCAGCATAAAACTTGACTACATAACACTTCATAGACAAAAACCACAACATCATCAATATAAAAGCAAGAACAATAATCAAGTCTTATCCCACCAAGTGAGGTCAGACACCATACCCGTAGTCAAACCATTAAAACCTAAATATTTCTTAATTGTTTCACCTACATTTTTTCTTGGTCTCTCTCTACCGCTAGCTATTGAACTAGCTTCCACTTAATCTACTGTCCTTACATGACCAAACACCTAAGGCAAAACTCTACCGTTTATTAGCACAATAGGTGCTACATCTCAACTAATTTTTTTTTTTTACCTTCACTAATGCATTCATTCCTGATCATATCAATATCAACACAAACCACTAAAAAAAACCAAAACCAAGCAACAAACCTGCGCCACTGTGGCGGCCGGATTAAGGCCAAGGTCCATCAAACTGGGGATATCCCCCGGCTCAACATCCCCCTTTTTCGGCATTCCCTTGAGCTGCTCTAACGCCTCAAAACTCTTCCTCACCTCCAACCCCTTCACCTTATCCCTAAACCCTCCATAATTCGAAGGCATATCCTCCAACCCAAAGGGCAAATCATCAACATGGTACAAAGTGCTCCCCCAAAAGCACTTGACCTCAACATTCTCCTCCTTCATAACCTTCTCCACCTTCTCCTCAACCCTCACCTCATCATGCGAAACCTCCCTATGCAAATACACAGCGTCAGCACCAACGGCCTTAACCAACTCAACCAGAACCGTTTCGGGTTTCCCGACCCGGACCACAAGATCCGACCCGCGAGACCGGAGATTCTCCCGGAGGGCCGAGACCGATTGGATCAGGAAATTGGCGCGGTATGGTCCGGTTTTGTCGAATCCGGAGGAGGATTTGCCGTAATCCGAAGGGTCGAAGCAGTAGACGGGCAGGATCGAGAGGGATTCGTTGTGCGCGGTGTTTAGGGTTTCGTTGTCGTGGACGCGGAGGTCGTTGCGGAACCAGACGACGGCGGCGCGGCGGAGGGCGGCGGCGGCGGAGGGGTCGGAGGGGCGGTTGGGGAGGAGGGAGAGAGGGGCGTGGAGAGGGTTGTGGGAGATTGTGGATTTGAATGAGTGTTTGGTGTGAGAAGGTGAAGGGTTTGTGGTTGTGGTGGAGAGAGAGAGTTTGGTGAGGGAAGAGGCTTGGGTTGGGATTTTGAGCTTGATGGGTTGCTGGGGAGAGGGTAAAGGCTGGAACTTAGGCTGAAGGAAGAAATGGGTGGGGAGGGTGGTGGTGGAGAGAGAGAGGGAGAGTGATGACACTGCAAATGGTGGTGGTGTTGGTGGTGGTGGTTGTTGGGTGTGTTCTTCTGAGAGGTTTTGGTTTTGTTCTGTGCTGTGTGGTGGTGGCATTTGGGGGCTGGAATCCATTGGTGGCGTTTGGAGAATGAAAATGGATAAGCTGCTATTTTTGTTTTTCTTGGTTGGGTTATCTGGTGTGTGTGTAATGTAATGTAATGAAGCTACTACCTCTGGTTTCTGCTGGGTTTTGTGATGTGTGTTTGGTGATTAGTAGTAGGTGGTGATAGCTTTAGCCGCACATCAGACTAACGTCTTATATTTAAACACACAATATCAGCATAAATAAGTCTTATTATTTTTATTGGTTGTCCCCACAAAATATTTTTGGATAATGAATCCTAAAAACTTTTATGGTTAAAGTGAGAAAAACACATAATTTAAAAATAAAATATTCTTAAAATTAATTAAATTTATATCAATTTTTTATTTCTTTTTCTCTTTTAATATGATTTAGGGTTTAGGGTAAGGATAAAATAATATGATTAAATAATATGATAATTTTTAATATAAAAAATTTATTTCTATATTTTTTAATTTTATTAAGTAAATTTATGTTTATTATGAATGTGTTGAAGAATAAAGTGTTAGCTTCTCTATCCTTATTTTGTCTTTTTTCCTTTTCTACGTGGTTTTTGGAATTGTGTGTTATGAGGCTAATGAAAAATGTGAATTGTGAATAAGTCTCTTCAGGGGGATTTGTTTTTTATAATTGTGTGGGTACTGGTGGATTACTATTGGGTTGACTATGATGTGATTTGTGTGGACTAGTACTTTGTGGAGGCCTTCCGGTGAGATTTGCCACCAACCCTTTTTTCTTCTAACATTTTCAGTACCGTTCGGTCTAATCATGCAATGGACATTAGGAAAATCCCATATTGTTCCCTACCAATATCATTAGTTGTGTCTCCTTGTATAAAAAAGGTGATAAAAAAATGGTTTAATTAAGTTTTTAGTTTGTGTAAAATTTTAAAATTTGTTTTTAGTTTTTGTGTAAATTTTTAGTCTCTTTATTGGCTGGGATTAACGGCGCTGACGTGACCGTTAACCGCACTGACGTGACCGTGCCACGTGGCATGCCACCTCATCGCCATTAATCCCAAACAGAGACGAAAAACAAATTTTAAAATTTTATAAGAATTAAAAACAAACTTTAAAATTTTACCGAGAATAAAAGTTAAATTTTATTTAAATAATTTTTTTATGTTTATGAAAGAGTAAAACTAACATCAAACAATTTTTTTATTTTATATTTATTTTAAACAATTTTAACTAAAATTATTTAAATAATTTTAATCACATATTTAATAATTTAAATAGAAGATACTGATTTTATGGAGAGAGAATAACATCTATAGCTTGGGCATTATGTTAATGTATTGGTGTTACACGCCAAGACCAAGACAAAGGTTTCATCTCTCTACCGTCCATCAGAAAGAGTACAAAACTCAACACCACCACACAAATACAGCTTAAAGTTTTAACTCAAGGTCAAGATTCACAAGGTCTTGGTCAGTGGTGAAAAGTGAAAAGTAACACATTTGGAAAGCTTAATGGGTCTTGTGCATTTTCCACCCATTGGTTACAATACCAACATCAAGTTGCTCCCTTTCATGCCACTAAGACTGAGATGCAACCCCAAGAGAGCCACATTCTGTGTTTCTGCAGTGAAACTCAACAATGACAATGACCCTTTACTCCTTGCTGCCACTACTTGTGCTTTTATCCGTTCCCGGGAAACTCTTCGACCAGGCAAACACCATTATCATATCTTCATTTTTCCTCTTTCAGGCATTTTATCAAGCACTTCGAGGATGCTTGCCCGTCACTTCTCACTTTTGTGCATTCATTCTGTGCTTGTGGTTCCTTACTTCAAAGCTATCTTATTATATGAATTGTATAAATGATGTGGATTTTCCACTATGTGTTCATACATCGTTAAACGTATTTGACTCTTGCAATAATAACCGCTTCAAAAGCCACATACGCGATGATATTTGATCGATCGACAGTGCAAAGCATTTTATGCAGATAATAATGTATCAAAATTAATCTCAAATAATATTACCTACAGTTAGTTTTATTGTGGGGTTTAGATGTAGAAATAAGCCTTAAATGACTAAAATGACTCAACAAGTGAATTGTATCTTATTGGATGAGCTTTGTTTATATGGGAGTTTCCTCTCCTAGAAAGGAGAATCATGTTCTATCATCTTATCACATAAATGAGTTCAAGACATGTTGGGTGGCATAGCATAGTTCATTGGTTAGGACTCTGTCCCTGCCTATAGACTGCATGCACTGTCTATTGAAGATGCAGGTTGTTCCTTCTGCAGTATATAATATGCATAAATGGTTTTAGCTTGTTTTAAATTTCGGATTATACTGATTAATGTTATGCACTTTTGTATATCAATTTGTAAATAAGAGCAACACTCATGGCATCACTTCTCCACAAGTGCAGACCCACTATTTGTAGATTCATACGCTGCTTGTCTTGTCCCTCCTGATTTCCACAAGGACATGGTGCAAAATTTGGACTCATATTGTGTTGCAACCAAGTTCATTGATGATAAATTGCTTCATATGGCGAATCTAATCGATGGAGTTAAGCAGGTACTTGTTGATTGCATACATATGAGGGAAATTTGTGCTGCTTATTCATATGTTGCGTAGTTTGGTATGGTTCGTCCTCTACCTGCAGGTAGTTTTGTTGACTGATGGCATGGATACGCGGCCTTACAGACTTCAATGGCCGACTTCAACCATTATCTTTGACATATCCCCAGAAAGGATATTTCAAACAGCAGCTGAGAAGCTTGGAGGTGACATTAGTTAACCAAATTATTGTGATATTTTAAGCATGTATTATTCTCAAAATTAAATATCTTTTGATCATAGTGACTATAGTGAGAGTGGGAAACATGTGTGATTACATAGGCATACTAGGTGTCTGCTCTTCTGGATACATGAAAAGGGGAGAGGTAGAAAACAAAGTACAGAATAGAATTAATTTTTCAACCAAAGTAATGGCTTAGAGTGAAGTGACTTACATTTTTGTTAACTCCATAAAACCAGGGTATGTTTCATGGTAAAAAGTCTTACCTGATACTTTCATGCTGGTTTTTCAACATTATTTTCTAAGCTTCTTCTTGTTAACATGTGTGTGTGTATTTGGGGGAGTAAAGTTATGAAGGTAGATACCATACTTAACTGTATTTCTATCTTTTGCTTTAGGTGTTGGGGCCAGGATTCCCAAAAGTTGCTTATTCAATCATATTCCATTGGAATCATCTGACATGAAGGAAAGTTTGCAATTTAGAGGATATAATGGCAATAGGCCAAGTGTATGGTCCATACAGGTGATTAAGTTTAATATAGTTTTTCCCTATTAGTAGACACTTGAAGTGCACGTTTGGTTTCTAAGTGGGACACACCTAGAATTGATTCTGAGCCCCCAACATAAGTGAAAACTTCTCACTTCTAGGGCTCCATTATTGATTTTGAGCCACCACAGCAGAAATCCAAACATGCTAGAATTCACATGCAAAGTAGAATATGAGAGAGAGGTTTATTCCTGCAGGGGTTTCCTATGAAGACATTGACAAATTTTGAAGAAGTTTTGTCAATGATAAGCAGTTTAGCCATGAAGGGAAGCTTTTTTGTAGGAGAGTTGCCTTCCTGGTTATCTGAGGCAGAAACAGAAATCAAGGTCAGTTTGCAATTATTTATGTCAATTAATTAGAATTTGATACACTTTCTTCCTCAAGAAATTTAGAGAAAGGAAAACAAATCTTTTCTTGTACCTTGGACAGTCCAATGCAAGGCAGTGGATGGATAAATTATTCATGAGCAATGGCTTTAGGGTAGAAATGATTAACTACAAAGGAGTTGCTGAGAGTTCTGAGCAAGAATTTGCTTCAGCACATTACAATAATATCTTGTTTGTTGCAGAACAACTGCGACTTTCTGATGATCAGGTAAGACATCTTCTATTCTTTTTTGTTCCTCATTTTCTCTAAGCGTGAACCTTTGTGCAACAATAAAGTTGTTAGCTAGTGACCTAGAAGTCATTGGTTCAAACCTTAAAAACAGTCTCTCCCCTTGCAATTCGATCAAATAGGAGTCTCGTGTGCTAGGCTGTCCTTGTTCCTCTCCAAAGAACAAAAACTATACCTCCGTGATAATCACCACAATTTGTTCTTCCAGTGCCTCTCTTCTTATTTTCAGATTGATATGTCTCTGTTATTTTGTCAAGAGTAGCTATCGTAAATAGTTCCTATGAAGGTTTAGCTTTGCTATGTGATATCAATCTTCATCTGGTATGCTAGTTACATTTGTTACAGCTCAAGTGATTCAAGGCATTTTATATTCTGGCAGATGGAAACATGGAGAAGTGAATTTCAGAGGATAGAGGATGAAGGGGATGAAGATGGCTTTGAAGAGTTGTAGAAGTATTTAAGTTTCACCACTGGCTGATTAGTGTTAGAAAGGGATTTGTTTCTAGTGTCATGCCATTGTGCATGCTCGCCAGAGTCTTCTTTCTTCATTACTTGTTAACGCACAGCTCTGAAATAAAGCACAATATGATTTAACTGAACAGACTTAAAATATCAATGGCCAAATGCCAGTTACGTTTGCGCAGTCAATGAGCTTCAACATGCACAGTTTGCCTATTTAATATATTGTGACCTTGTCCTTAGGCCAGAACTTTTTCTACTTGCATAAGTTGCCACCTTCAACTCTGCCTATATTATACTTCATTGCAAGTCTTTATATAACCGATTCCAGGTCTAGATAAAATGACTTTGTCGAATCTTTATATACATTAGACATAAGAAAACTGAAGAGAACTAATGTCTTAAATGGAAAATAAAAAATGTGTCTACGTATCTAGGAGGAAGAGGGGTTTCCAATTCCATAAACAATCGAACAATGCAAGAAGAACTGCATTAAGTATGGTAATATTTAAAAATAAATAAAATTACACTATACACACCAATCACTGCTCACATCTACAAGAGTACAAATGATAGTATCATGCATCCACGAGCTACCTAAGAAGCAGAAGCATGAACGAACATTCCAAGAGTAAACACCAAACTGACCAGTATTTACAATAAAAATCAATCAGCTAGGATCAAGAATGTTCAACATTCTCAACATAGTACAATGTGCAACTGAATTTCAAAGAGGAGTTGCAGGACAGTCAAACGGAAATGGCGAATGGATGGCAGCTTGATCGTCAACAGTGAAACTCATCCTCCAAACAAGATAAGCTCAACCGAAGGTCACGTACTTTGTGGAGACAGCAGAGTTCAGCTATTATTCCAGCCCGCAGTTGAACCTGCGAATTCTAAGTTACTCAAACTGGATATTAAAATAATCAGATCGAACTTGAGAATATTATAACGGACAAAATTAACTAAACCAAGGATGATATGTTACCAAAAGTTCAAAAGGAATATCTGAATTAAGCTTCGAAAGAGCACGATCATTTCATCGTGTCAGATGCCTAAGATTCCGAAATAAGCAGCATCAAAGCATACAGTGATTAAAGTCACATAAGCAGCAAAGAATTACAAAGTTGAAAAATTGAAATGCTTGTTATCAAAAAGTTGAAATAAATAACTCAATTGTTCTGCAAAAACTTTCTTCAGTCATACATAGTTATATTTTCATTAATGGTGTCTTTTAATAATTGCATTTCCTATGGAAGAGAATTAACAGTACAAAACCATAAATTTGAGCATTTTCAATTTAAAGCTTGGATTTCTAGTGCCAAATCCTTTTGCAGCAATCTCTAAATGTTTCATGAATCTCAATCTATAAAACACATGAGAAAACAGACCCAATAGACATCAGTACAGTATTTCACACCATCACTGAAATCATCTTAGTAATCACGGAGCAGGTTAGCACTACATTCCTCCTGAAGCTGCTTAACGATTCACCTTCACAAGTCTCAATTTCATCCGTTTTTCTTGATAACATAGCTGAAACGGAGTGGTAGTTTTTTTTAGCAAACCCCAAAAAACATCAAATGGAAATAGGGAAAATTCGATACACCAGAAACTGCACATTCGCAGAAATAAAATTGTAAAAGTATAACTGTTGGATGAACCTTTTGCTGAATCTGTAAATGTCTTAATATTCCTGAAAGCAGTCTCACGAGATCTGTTGCTAGAAGATAGATGCCCTAATTAATGCAAAGGAGGGGTGAAAGATCTACAGCAGAACCACTTAATAAATGAAATGTACATGGTATCAGATAAGTCAGACAGATGAAATACTAAAACTTGATAAAAAAAGGTAATGTAATATTTGATTCATAATTCATCAGTTTGGGCAACATGCAATGAAATTTGGGGGAGAGTGGAACGGTACCTTGGGTCACCAAATCCAAGTGTCATCAACTTGAATGCCGCGGATATGGGAAATTTTGGGCCAAATTTGTGGGTCCTTCATCTCGCATCGTTTACCCAGCAAAGGACATCCTTTGATGAAGAGTCGTATTAGAGAGGCGGGCAGCCTTTCTCCCGCTATATTCTCCAACTTGGGACAGTCGTCAATAGTTAATTCTTCGAGGGAGGAGAGGCGGGCAAGACCTTTGCAGTCCAACGTCTCCAAACTTGGAATGGCCGACAATGACAGAGACTCAAGGGAGGGAGGCAGGCAGCCCTCCTTTGGGAACAACTTCACACTCTCACATGGACCTGAGATCCCAAGATGGGTAAGATTCTTGTGACTATGTAAGCTCATTGACGCTAGTTTTTTGCAATGGCTGATACAAAGATCTCTCAAGTTAGGAAGCGGACCCCTTCCAAGAGACGAATCGATTTCTGGACAGCGCACTATTTCGGGTTTCTCCAGCTGGGGCGCAGCAATCCCAAGTGTGAAGAAGGATGCAAAACCAGGGCAGTCATAGATTCCTAAAGAACGGAGATTAGGAAGAGACTGACTGTGACACCACAAGAGACTTGATACTTACACAATCACGGATTTCAAGTCTTGTGAGATTTGGAAAGGCGTCCAGCGGGAAGGACGTGTGTGAATCACAGCTGTCAAATATGCACAGTGACTTCAGTGAGCCGTGCTGATGTTGCATCTGCAGTTCTAGATTTCTGCAATGCCGGATGCTGAGGGATCGTAATGATGCGGGTAAAGAAGCCACTGGTAATGATATGGCTAAGCAATAGTTTGATATGACTAAACGGTGAAGACAAGTTAGTTGCGTGTGTGTAATGGCCTCCAACATGGACTGCACCAGATGGTTTCCTTCAATCTGTAGAGAGCGCGACGAAAGCGGCAGCTCCCTCATTGTTACTTCATTGTCGCCGGCTACCCATAAATCGTGAATTGCACGAGTTATTGGGAGGGAGCAATTCAGCTGCTCGCATTTACTGATGCTAAGTTGCTCCAAATCTGGTAGGTGGTTGGGTAAATCTCCCCTTAACACGGGACATTCACTTATTGTAAGCACCTTAAGTTGAGGAAAAGCATCCAACTCGGACGAACACCATTTCTGCCAGCAAGGCATGCTGCGAAATTGCAGAGCTTCAAGGGATGGAAAGGGTGTAACCCTGCAAGACTTGTCATTCTTGTAAAACTCAGCACCTATGATCCCGAGCCCATCAAAATCTGAAATCCATAGCTCCTTCAGAGAGGGTAATTGGCCAAGTGAAGGAAGCCTACAACAATGCCTACAACCAGCCATCACTATTTTAGTCATATTGTGGAAGGAAGAGTGCTCTAACCAATCCGGAAACAACGTACCCTTGTAACCCCGCATTGTTAGACCTTTTAAGTCTCTGTGAGGACGTAACTTGTCAAGTATATCTCTCTCAATTTGGGATTCAGCGATATTGCCATCTCTCGACCACATCAACTCTAAAATGCTAATGTGATTCTTTTCAACCATCTTTGCCTCCCAAGCTTCACCACTATTGATGACATTCTCTAATTTGGCAATACAAAGTGACCCACGGAGACCCGCAAGTGCCCCTAATTCCCCTATCTTGTTCTCTTCATTCTTCCCAACAATATAGTTACTTAAAAGATGCAAATGTTTTAGTTTGCCCATTCCTTTCGGCATCTCTTCTAGAGAAGTACGTCTAATATCAAGATGGCTCAAATTTACAAGATCTTGCATACTAATGGGAAGCATTTTCAGATTATGACAGCCACGCAACTTCAAGGTTTGTAGGTTGTACAAGTTAAAGAGTGACTCAGGTAATGTCACAATATGCGTCTCAGATAAATCCAAATAACGCAAATGGATCAATTCACCAACTGAATCAGGCAATGAGTCAAGAGGAAAGCATTTAAATGACAAAACTCTCAAGCACTTCAACTGTGATAGTAAGATGCAAGGAGAGTTTTCCATTTTGAATGGAATCCACGAATCCAAATTGATTTCAAGGAATGTCCTTGTATGCTCTACTCTATCACAGAAGGCCAAAAGTTCTAGGATCGGATAATTGCCTCTAGCATTATGTGACAAATGACGAGTTTTACGGCTAATCTCAGTTGCATTTCCAAATTCTTCAGCCCTATAATAGAATTCCCCAGCAGAGGATGTTGCCAAATCATGCATGAGATCATGCATCACAAACAAACTGCGGTTAATACTAGAAGGTTGAAAAAATGATCGGGAAACCAATTCATCAAAATATTCAACACCAACTTCTTCTAAAGACTTTCTTCCCATTGGCTGTAAAAAATTTTCTGCCATCCACAATAAGATTAATTCATCTTTATCAAATTGATAGTCTTGGGGATACAAGGAACAATAGACAAAGCACTCTTTTAAACATGGAGGAAGATAGTAATAACTTATTCTCAAAGCAGGAATAATCTTACTCCTATCTTCAGAAAATTCCCAAATCTCACTCTTCAAAACACGATTCCAATACCCTACATCATACTTTCCTCGCAATAAGCCTCCAAGTGTTTGAGCTGCTAAGGGTAATCCGTTACACTTGTTAACAATCTGCCTGCCAATTTTATCTAGAGTTGGATTCACCGTAGAATCAGCAGAAAGAAGTGCGTGCTTAGAAAACACTAACCAACAATCTTCATGAGACAATAAACTCAGTTCATGAGGTAGAACAGTTTGCACCACAGAAGCAACCTTTCTACTTCGGGTTGTTATAAGAATTTTACTTCCCTTAATCCCATTTTGAAAAGGTTTTAGAAGCCTGATCCAATCATCATAGTTCTCATTCCATGCATCGTCAAGCACAACTAAGAATTTTTGTCTCGACAGCCTTTCCTTCAAATCATGTTGAAGTAAATTCAAATCATTTGAGTCACAAGAACGACGAGTTATTGCCTCTATTATAGTCTTTGTTACCTTAACAACATCAAATTCTTCAGATACACAAACCCATGCTTGGAAATCAAAACTTTGCTTCACTTTGTCATCATGGTAAACCACTTGAGCCAAAGTAGTTTTTCCAATTCCACCCATGCCCACGATGGGGATCACAGATGTTTCACCATCTCTAGTATCATCATCTAACAGTAATTTTATTATGGCCTCTCTGTCTTTGTCCCTGCCAAATATATCAGATAGTTTAACTAGAGAGGTTGTTATCCTCCAAGGCATGTCCTCCTTCTGAATCACTTCCAGGCCAAGAGTTGTTTTGAGTTGTACAATTGAGTCTAGTGTGTCAATTATGTCTTCCATCCTATTTACTATCTCCCTATCGTGCAAATTGAGATAAGGAGACTTAGAGGAGTTACCTGGTGCAAGCTTTCGAATCTCAGCAATGGTTGAAACTTCATCCAATAAGTCATCAGCCTTATACACAGCATCTTTGAGCTCGGAGAGCCACTTCTTCACCGCAGGATCCTTGATCTGTTTCTTCTCGGCATCACTAAGCGCAGCTCGAGCGACATTCAGAGTTGTTTCCAGCCTTTCGACGAGCTTCCTATCAAGCTTCTTTCGTTGGATCAAGTTGACAATCACAGGTGAAACCAGCCTGTCAAAAAGAAGACCAATGAAATCACCGAGAACATTTTCGATCACAAATCGTGCAGCCATGATCCTAAGATATCAGATGATCTCAGATTAGAAGAAAGGTAACGTAAGGAAAGTGGTTGTAGCTAGTTTGCACCAAGGATAAGAGAAATGGTGGTAGCACTGTGTGAAATACTAGTTGACTACAAAAATGATATTGTTGACTTCTGTTTGATGGTTGTTGCATTCTTCTGTTCTTATTCAGAGGTAAGATGTTTCAGAAAGACCTTTTTCTTTTTTTTAATATAAACAAAAATTTAGGGGTGAGCTCCGCAATCCCACTAAGGTTAAGGTACGCTTTCAAGCTTTTTGAACGTTTACATAGACATTCACAAATCACCTACTAAAATAATTTTAACATTAGCAACAAAAATCAAACTCGTATCCTTTGAAATATGAGTTTGTTCTTTATTAACTGTACCAACACAACTGTTTTGTAAAGACTACGGTCCACTGCTTCCAATAGGATGTTTCCATCACATTTCTTTCAATGAATGTCCAAATCAATTAGGTGGAAGTTTTCTTACATTCTTAACTGCCAATAATTGAGGGTACTATTTATTTGTTGTGATTATGAAAATAAAACTAGTTTTGTCCTTTTTAGTCTTGTTTGTATATGCTAGAAAAAAAAAGCAGTAGTAGAAGACGAAAAAAATTATTCCTAAAAACAAATATGTTTGTGATTATTATACTATTTAAAGTGATGAATAATATGCTGCGAGTATTCAAATACGTTTGTGAAGGCCTAACGCTTTGTTTAATGGTAATCATATTATTCATCATTTTACATCATGAATGTACGTACAAGGGATCAAATCAGCGAAGACCATAAAAATTGGAAAACATAAACAAATGAGAGAGATGGGATATTTGTAGGGTGAAGACCTATTTACCTTATATGCCATTGGGAAATACTTGCTGGGCACGGAACTAGTTTCTCTCTCAAGTTTTATCACTTTCCTCTTTGCCGCGGTTGTTTCTTTCTCCGTCACACTCGCTTCCCATTGCCGTGGTGGTGGTGGGACAATTAGGACTCTGGAGAAAGAAGACTTAGGTGGAAGACAACCTAACCAAAAACCTTTTCCTTTCTTTTTCTCCTTTTTTTTGTTTTTTTTTCTTTTGAAAACGATCGAATTTGAGAAATGGATCATCTCATGTTATTTTTTCACATAACAAAGCCAAGACATAATGTGAAAAAATAACATGAGAAAGAATCTATTCCCTTAAATTTGGCATTCACATTCTCCCCATAAATGTGGGTTCATTGTATTATTATTTAATATGATTTATCATATGAAAAAATAATGTGACAGAGAATCCATTCCCTAGAATTTGGCATTCAAATTCACCCCCATAATGAACTCCAAGAGAAGTCATTCACATTTATCTATTCACATATTTTCTTAATTTACAATTATTTTTATTCCTTGCATTAATATTCAGACTTTATTATTAGTTAAATTGAGTAATCTAACTTAGATTACTCTAATTATCTCTCCCGGCTTTACTCTCCTCAAGTCTCAAATCGAGACCCCAAGGGGACGAGGACGAGTTTGCCAAGTTAATTGTTTACAATTTAAATTTGCTAGATTGACTTTTATTTATTCATTTCTCAATAAATTGAGAATTTTATTCGGTGTATTTTCATGAGCCTTTAAAATTAATTTATGACAAATTTATTTTTGAATAAATTTTTATTAGCATAAATCAAACTATTAATCATGCAATCATATTTTATGAATAAGCGATTTTGTTTTGGGTACAGTTATGAACATGAGATTGAATGTAACAGTAAGCGATCGTCACACTTAGAGTTCAATTTTCAAATCCTTGAGAAAACAATTACTGATAGAAGAACTTGACATATTTAATCAAGGATAAATGCCAGAATTTGCAAAAAGTGATTTTCCAACTATGAATTGAATTTAGGTAACTCTTGATAGAAGAACTATGTAGCACAATATAGCTGCCTAGATTACAATGAACTCCTTCGTAGGTTGTGTTACCTTCAGAAATAAGAAAAGTGAAGAGAACTAATGTCTTAAATCTAAAAAAATTGTCTACATATCTGGGAGGAAGAGGGGTTTCCAGTTTTCCATAAACAATCAAATTATGCAATAAGAATTGCATTAAGTACAGTAATATTAAAAAACACTATACACACCCAGCACTGCTCACATCTACAAAGACAACAAAAGTACAGAAGACAGCAACATCAAGCTAGGATCAAGTATGTTCCAAGAAGCACAAGCATGAACCAACCTTCCAAGAATACCACCAAACTGAACGGTATTTACAAAATTCAATCAGCTAGAATCAATAATGTCCAACATTCTCAACGTAGTTAATAGAATGTGCAGCTGAATTTCAAAGAGTAGTCGCAGGACGGTCAAACGGAAATGATGAACGGATAGCAGCTTGATTGTCAACAGTGAAACTCATCCTCCAAACAAGATTAGGGGAGGGAGACTCTACTTAACCAAAGGTCGCATACCAATACCCCTAGGAAACTGCCCCAATGAGAGAGCTTTGAACTCACGGTGGAATGATACTACTGTTGATTTAAAACAGGAACTGTAGGCCGTGGTCTGACAACATTCAGCACTCCCCTCGCAGTTGCCTGTTAAGGGCCAAAGAAAAGCCAGATTAAGAAATGATCTAAACACAAAATGATATGTTTGGTTTCACTACAGGCGGCAAAAGGAAGCTTTGGTGAAAAGTGCCTCAGGGAAGTTGTTTTTTGTCCAGGCGTTATTTTTCCATTTGCAGCACTGACCAAACAGGCTACAAGAATAAGTATCTATCTGACTGATTTACCTCAAAGAAGGAATTCAGATTTAACCGCAAGAGAAAACGTCTTAAAAATGGAGCTCGCTGACTCCCAGCAAGCCTGCTACTGCGCAGTATAGTGTACAAGGAATTTGATTTCTTGTTGAATTCCTATAGAAATTAGAGAAAACATATCAAAAGGACAGAGCAAATATAACTGGTAATTTGAAGATGGTCCAATCAAGAACGATGGTAAAAGAAAGGAAATGTGACTCGATCCAGAAAAAAGGACAAAGCAAATATATATTGCATTGAATTACATGCTTGTGTCTGCAATTTAGCTCCGGTTAATCTTAGGGGGACAATTATATTAATAAAAATAAATTTGTACTTGTGCCATTCAAGAAAAAAAATGGGGGGGGGGGGGNCTAAAATGAAGAAAGTTAATATTGACCATATATATTTGACAATAGCATGACATAGTCATTTCCCTTTTCTTGTTCATTCAGTTGAGTAAGGCGGAATGTTAGATATTTGAGGTGAAATACAGAGGCTCAAGCATACAATTCTGAAATTTCCACATCAATTTTCATCTGTTTTTCATTCCGAAAGGCAACTTTTTGGAGGAAGGAAAAGAACACCAAAGGAGCAACTGAATAGTAAATTTCTGACAATCACCTATAAAATTAAAGAGTTAACAATTAACATTGTTTAGCAGCCAATTCAGCAGTTCCTCAATTCAGATCTATTGCATGCTGTCATCATTGATTATTAAGTCATAATGAACAACATGAAGAATGCAGTGTAGTAGTACTCATCTATCCATAATACAGTGACTAAGGCTCTAACGCATGAAATGGAATGACTATGATGAATTCAAATTCGCATCTCAATTTCTCCCTTAACTTAAAATTTAAGACAAGCCTACAGAGCAATATATGAAGCAGTATGAGGAAAATAATGGTTCCAAGAAATATTTTTTTCTCCTGTCCTGTGAAGTTATCTGGCAAAACAAGCAATGCGCAATTACCTCCGCTATATGTTCCAATTCAGAAGTATTTGAACAGTTATCTTGGTTCTCAATATTCCAGCAGAACTGCAGGCAAAGCTTCATTATGCTATCCAGTATCCTTGACACAGAACCAATGTCCAAGAAAGTTTGTGAAATCAAGGCTGACAGATACCTGTAGGAGACATTAAAATGACATATTAAGGATGCTGTATAAGCAATATTTAGGAAAGCAACACCCACCACAAGGAATAAAAGCAACCACAACTTAAACACAGGACATGGCACTTGAGAGTTGCTTGTAGAGACAATAGAGAGGATGTTAATTGTGTTTCTCTCTCTCACATCATTAGACTGCTTGTTCATACTAAAGGGCACACATGTATGGTTTCAGAAAATGTTTTCTGAACAACAAATAGGCCCCAAGTTATCTTTGACTATAAAAGTGGAACATGATCCTTATTCCAAATGGTGATATGCCAAATAACAGCCAGCTGAAAATTAAGTATGACTATAAAATTAGAATGTGATCGGTGATCCTTAGACCTAACAGGTGACAGAAATAGGACAAAGTTCGGTCTACTGACTTGATGGTCACCAACAATTTATATTGAATTTGAATAAATAAGATTGTGTTGGTCATAACTTTATGCACATTAAATAGTTTACCAAAATATATGATATTTATGTCACTATAAAATGTAAAAAATTAAAAAAACGCAATCGAGAAATTATTACTCTTGATGAAATCCCACAAGTTCTGTGAAATCATGAGAATCTTGAATATGAGTTTGTAAAATATTCCATTGAGACTCTATCACATCCACCTGCAAAGGATAGCACAAATTTAGGAAATGCATTAAAATGTAATCAGCAGAGGGGAAAGGAACATGAATTGAACATGGTCTGTTGGTCACCACTCATTCCATTTCTACTAACGCGAAGCACCTTATATTTATGGTGCAAAAGTGCATGTGTATCCCAACAAACATATCAGCACATAGCACTGAACTTGTGTCAAACAATATTAGTAGCAGTACCCTAAAATGTTTTGACATAAATGACAAGATATGAAGGATAACCTGAATATAAAATTGGAGATTTCGGATCAAGAATGCCATATGTTCTCGAACACGCCACATTGTTCGGAACTGCTGAGGTCTCTGCTGTGCTGTTGAGGACATGTCTCGATCATTTCGATGTTTGGCAAAATCACGATGATATTGGTGCATTACAGAAGCCCATAGTTTCTCCAACTCCATTTGTGTTCGTTTGAGGCGCAGTAAGTATTGGAAGACTCTAAGGTACCTATTAAAAGTGTTAATTGTGCCAAAAAGTTAGTGATCTAGTAAGTATCATTTTTGTTCTATTATGAGAGCAAAGGCCTGATTATTGAATATTGCATGCGTGGTCAAGATTAATGTCATGTCACTCTTTCTTTTTCTATTTCTTTTTTTGTCTTTCTATTTTAAGAGCTCATTTATCTTGACCAGTTTTACCAAATAAGATCCATTGGTCATGATTTGTACATAATAGAAGTAAACCAGTGGTCTTACAAGGTATATCCCCTATACATATATGCATATCTCTCTCCTAAACCAATGGCCCCTAATGGTAGCTAACATCTCTGACACATCTAGCAGACTTGGTTTGCATCTCTGAGGCCATGACAATTTCTACGTAAAGTTACATTACATCAAAAGGGTTTTCAATCAGATCCAGTATATCTAAACCAAACAGGAAAAGAAAATAATTCACCCTTCGCAGCAGGAAAATGAGAGTAGAACTTACTTAGAGAGGACTTCTTGACTAAAGAACAAATGCAAAGGCCAATCAACAGAATACTCAAGAGCAATACCATCCCAACCATCAAGTAAAATTTCTGAAGCAGCACCAGAGCTGCCATCTGCAGAAGAGTTTGCCTTTTGTTGATCTAATTGGGAAGGTTTAACTGTGATTCCATATGATGGCATCCTAGAAGAGGGAAAGCATATTTAGCAGATACATTTCATGATAGGAAGCTAACACAGCTGGAAGGAACAAAAATGAATGTGGAACCTAACCGCAAAGACACTTTAGAGAAATATTTGTCTTCTTCACCAATAGTTTTTAATGCAGCCTGCATTGCCAAGAAGTTTCAATTATCCTTTGTTGATGCGTTTAAACATGAACAAGCTTAATTAACTAATATATTAACCATATTAAGCCACAAAATATAAGCTATACAAACCAGCTGAAATGGAACCATAAGATCAGCTTCAGCAGTCGACTGCCGAGGTGGCAAACGCATCAACTGACGACTTTCCTCAAGGAAACACTAACACAGAAAACCATGAGTAAATGAAATATGTCAGTATGATTTCATGGAACATAATAGTAAATTGCAACTAATTCTACATCCTATATGCTGCACTTATGTCTAAAAAACTAGATATTTGTAACCTCACAGAGGAAATTCTCAGAAGATATACTTATCAAGTAACAATACTTAGTTGCTCAAGTGCATAGTATGTCTAAGTTATGGATCAAGATCCTCTTCTTTTCAAAATGAAAAGGAGAAAGTTATGTTCACCATCTCACCATTCATTTAAGGCCAATGACCATATTAACATGAGATGATCATGTAAATGAATAGTGAGATGGTGAACATACCTCAATCCTTTCATTTTGAAAATGAGAGGATCGTGATCCCTAAGTTATAGCAATATGCTATTCAGTTATTCCTGTAGTACTTCATGGCTAAAGTAGTGCTTAAAAGGAATCCCATATGATACGGTAATAAACACAAACACACATACAAGGAATGTGATGGAACCCATGATCCTTTCAAGGGTTTAAAAAACTCAAAACAGAAAAGGAGAAAAAAAATTATTAAAATCACTATCTCATGGATAATTATCAGAAGTTCAAAACTCTACTCTATTTTCCCCTCGTGTTCTTTTCTGGTCACTTCCTTTGAAACTTATCTTAAACATAATATAACAAATAATATTTTCTCTAATACAAACAACAACAACAACAAAATGTAAGCTGATAGGCACATATAATGCCAATAAAATGCTAGTAAAGATAATTTTTAATGCTTCACCTGGAAGAAATCTCCTTTTGCCAAAAGAAAATAGTCTTTCAGGGCCTTCAAGTGGCCAGTCAAGTCAGCACGTACAACAACAAGCTGTAGACATGGATGGAATAGAAATTAATGGCACTGAACATTAATGAACCAAATACTAATGAACATATGACCCAAATATTTATGTTAAGCACCTGCCAGAGATGACTGGCCGCAATAGCCTGAATAGAGTCCACAGCACTTTCAAATGATCTTTTATGAAATTCAGATGATTCCTGTGGAAAGTTAATAATGGGTTAACATTTTAAGACCAATTGGAAATGTTTGTGGGCAAAAACATCTGAAACACGACACATAATTCAGCACTCAGCACTGCCAAAGTAAACCAAATAAAAAGTTTGCCAACAACCCAACAACTCATAAAAAAGGAGGCCATGAAAACTCGGCATCTATATGGTACAGTTAAGTTATATGACACAGAAACCTTTAGGTCGAGGAGCATAGCTTCAATCTTATCTGCCTCAGATTGTGGAAGTAAATCTTCTCCCATTCCTGTATTAATTACAAACTCCCTCTGAATATGAATACGCCCTGCTAATCCATGTACTTTCTGAAGGCTTTTAGGCATTTGAGGATACACACCATCCCCAGACTGGAAGGAAGGACTAGGATTCCGTAGAACCCTAACAGCTTTGCCAGCAAAAAGAATTGATTCTGCAACACGTGTAGGTATATATTCTGGTCGCATATCCTGCAAAACAAAATTTCAAAATAATGCAAACGAAAATCAATAGCAGAGGTTCAGCAACTAATGTTTCTCTTGAATAAAGTTCATGAATGGGAAAATTAATGAAATTTATTTGTATGAACCCTCGGTATCCTATCAATGTAAAGTGAAAGCAAACAAGAACTCCACTAGTTAAAGGAGGCCCAGTGCATGAGGCCCCACCCGATTGGGTCTGAGGAAGATAGATGTACGCAGCCTTACCCCCATAAGTGGAGAGGCTATCCAAGGATTTAAATCTATGACCTCCCAATCACAAGGCAAGCAGCCTTACAGTTGCACCAAAGCTCACCCACCGGGAAAACTCCCATTCATAAAAAAAAATGAGACATACAGTTTCCTCGGCACAGACAATTCAGTAATAAACAATAACAGACAAAACAATTTTCATTGGAAAACGAATAAGCTCCGTTACATGACATGTCAAGAATTAGCTAATAAGGAGAGCAATTACTGGAGAAATATCAAAGCCCAAGTGCCAATCAGTTAAAGATGCATCATTAGTTGACAAGCGCGCCAACTTTTCAGAGATGTCTGGATTAGATGAGTTGTTCTCTACATCTCTATCTTCTTGCCTGAAAAGTAAATGAATCAAGTCATGTATATAATTTGCAAATTTATTGCAAATAACGGATTTCAGAGCCTATGAAATAAGAAATCGTCCCAAACAATCACAATGTTTTAAAGAAGTGAAGAGCAAAAACTAATATCCAGATAAATTAGTTTTCATGTACCAAAGATTTAACAGAAAACTTTCATACTTCGTATTTAACTTTATCGCTGACCTTCATCCTTTCCATCCTTTCGCTAATAGGCTCTCTCTCATGTGTATGATCACAAGAATTAAAAACAAATAAGCATTGTTTAGTTAGTGATTGGCAAACCATGGTAAAAGAAAGGGGGAAAGGCTATATGAAATCTCTGGTTTTTGATAGAAACTCTGCCTCTTGGTTGCTGTCCACCTTCAAAGATAAAATGCTGCAAAGTTCATCCTATTTCAGAAGGCATTACAAAGGCGGCGGGAAAGTTTCTCTATCTTTCGGGGTCGCAACAATAGAGGAAGATTTGTTATGATCACAGAATTTTACGAGTATGGAAGGAAGACTATGGTGATAATTCCTGCAGGTCGTTTCGGAGCTAGATGGAACCTTTTTGGGGAGTCGTTATCCGATTTCTTGGTGTCCCCTCCTATGAAGCAAGCAGCACGGCAGCCCAATCGCCATTCCTTTCCTTCTTCACAATTAGTATTTGGGGAAAAGTCATTCACAGATGTTCTCAAAAGTGGAGGTGGTCGCAGTAGTAGTTGAAATGAGCAATCTGATATGTTTAATGATAATGATTCTAAGTGGACAATCCATGTCAGCGTCTCATGAAGAAGAGAAAAGTAACTTGGGTTAAGGGTGGAAAGAAATCTTGCAGTATTATCCATAAGGTTCTTTCCATTTATACAAAAGTGCCCACTTCCAATGTCTTCTCTAGATTGGGGCCTAAGGTGTCCCCAAGTCAGCATGATCGTGTTAATCATCGGAATTATGTTTTCCCAACTAAGGAGAACGTGAAGAGAGCTTGGGTACCAAAGAAGAGAGACATAAGCGGGTCGAGCACTCTTAGTTTAGAACAAAAAGCCCGACTTTCCACTGTCAGTGATAGCTCTAACTCACATTCAGACTCTTTTGATCTTTGGGATGGGAATGTAGCGATACCTTCTTTGATGAAGACAAAGGCCTCTTGATTGAATCACTTGAGGACGTTTAGATAGATTCTTTTTCCCTAATGTTTTTGAGGACGCTTTCCCCAATTTAGTCAAGAGGTTTATTTCAAACTGGTCTCTGACCACTTCCCATTTATTTTGGAGTCTGAAAAGTTCAAATGGGGTCCTATGCCTTTTAGGTTTGAGAACATGTGGTTATCTCATAGTTCTTTTGTCCCTTTGGTAAAAAATATTTGGGAGAATACACAAGTGCAAGGTTGGGAAGGACTTAAATTCATGAAGAAGTTAAAAGGCCTTAAAGATAGTTTGAAAGTGTGGAATCGAGAAATGTTTGGAGACATCAGAATTAAGAAAGATGAGATTCGTAAGGATATTCAATCTCTTGACAAAATGGATATGGAAGGCCTGATTTCTAATGAAGATAGAAGGAAAGAAGTTTCTCTGCTAACTGATTTAGAGGATATTATGTTGAAAGAGAAGATCAATTGGAGGCAAAAGACCAAGATCCATTGGGCCAAGAAAGGAGATGTAAACTCTAGGCTTTTCCACAAAATGGCTTTGGGGAGAAAGAAAAAAAGCTTGATTAAGGAGTTGGATATTGGGGAAGGTCACGTGCTTAGAGATAGTAATCTCATTACCACAGTGATAACAAGGTTCTTTAAGAATTTATACTCAGAGGAAAACCATTCTAGACTGTTCATTGAAGGATTGGATTGTTCTGCCATCAGTCAAGAAGACTGCTTTCTTGGAGAGACCTTTCACAGAAGAGGAAGTCAAATTTTCCGTTAGGTGTATGGATAAGGATAAAGCACCAGGCCCTGATGGTTTTACTATGGGTTTTTTTTAAAGATTTTTGGGATGTCATTAATGTTGATCTTTTGAAAGTGTTTGATGAATTTCACAAGAATGGAAGTATTGGTGTTAATGTGAATTCTACTTTCATCTCCTTGATCCCTAAGAAAGATAGGTCGGTTAAAGTCAAGGATTTTAGAGCTATTAGTCTTGTCACTAGTTTGTATAAAATCATCACCAAGGTTCTTTTTCTTCGTTTGGCTGAGGTTTTAGGAGATCCTAGTTCTGAGAATCAGAGCACCTTCATTGCAGGTAGGCAAAGCCATGATGCTGCTTTGATAGCCAATGAATTGATGGATGATATGAAAAAAAGATCTAAGTGATGTCTGGTGTTTAAATTGAATTTTGAGAAAGCCTATAACAGGGTTAGCTGTAGTTTTTTGGACAAGGTGCTTCAAAGGAAAGGGTTTGGCTCAAGGTGGAGGAATTGGATTTCTGGCTGTCTTACCTCGAGCACATTTTCAATAATTTTTAATGGGGAACTGAAATCTTGGTTTAGAGATCAGAGGGGTTTAAGACAAGGAGATCCTTTATCCCTTTTCTTGTTCACTTTGGTGGTGGATGTCCTTAGTTGTCTGCTTTCAAGGGCAACAAATAATGGGCTAGTTAAAGGTGTCAAGGTGGGATCCGAAGGGATAGTGGTTTCCCATTTACGGTTTGTCAATGATACCATTTTGTTCTTGGATATGACAAAGAGAGTTTGGTGAACGTCCTCTTGCCTCTACAGATCTTTCAGATAGCCTCAAGATTGAAAATCAATCTTTCCAAAAGTGGTATAACTGGTATTAATATTGACCATCAAACTCTGTCGACCATGGCATCTTTCCCAGATTATCAGAATTTGAAATGGCCGCTGGTTTGCTTGGGTGTTCCTTTAGGTGGTAACCCAAAATCTGCTTCTTTTTGGGATCCAATGGTGGAAATTGGAAAAGATATCCAAGCAGCTAGAGAATTGGAAAGGGGCTTACTTTTCTCTAGGGGGTCGGATCACCCTTATTCAGCCTTGCCTCTCAAGAATCCCCCTTAACTTTTTATCCTTGTTTCACATACCAGTGAGCGTAGCCAAAACCCTTAAAAAGATTACGAGGGACTTCCTTTGGTCGGGTGCTTAGGATTCGAATCGTGAACATTTGATCAATTGGGAGGTTTATTGTCATCCCAGGAAAGAAGGAGGTATGGTCTCGGAAATTCGGTGTCTAAAAACATGGCCTTGACAACTAAATGGTTATGGCGCTTTCCTCTAGAGATGCACTCTCTTTGGCATCAGGTTATTAGGAGTAAGTATGGCTTGGACAACAATGGTTGGGAAGCTAAATCTGCATCACTTGCTTCTCATTATAGTCCATGGAAATTCATACCCCAGGGTTACTCTACTTTCAAGCCTTTACTTTCTTTGCAGGTGGGGAATGGTTCTCATTTTAACTTTTGGGAGGATAATTGAATAGGGCACACCTCTTTTAGGCTCTCCTTCCCTCGTCTATACCATCCATCCTCTTTACACAATGCCCCTATCCAGAACTTTTATAGTAGCCAGGACTCTATTATCTCTAGGCATTTTCACTTTTTTTAGAAATTTGAATGATAGAGAGGCTTCAGAGTTAGCGGTCCTTTTGGGTCTCCTTGACTCTGTTAACTTGTCTTCTAACTTAGATAAAAGGTTGTGGTCCCTAGATTCTACTGGTTTGTACACTTGCAAGTATGTTTTCCATTTTCTAACACACTCCTTGCTTTCCCCCTCTTTTGTCCTTGAGAAACCTATTTGGAAATCCGAAACTCCCTGTAAGGTCAAATCCTTTATCTGGACAACTATGCTTAATAGAATTAATACTAATGACATGTTGCGGGTTTGAAGGCCTTTTAACACAGTCCCCCCCAATGTGTGCATCGTGTGTGATGTAAATTCAGAATATGCTGCACACCCCGTTTATTATCTGTTTGGTGTAAAGCTCAAAAATCTCTTTAGAGGATTCTCCCTCACAGATATATTGAGAGATTATACTCCATAGATAACATTTGTTTAATTATATGCGTTGCTCGTTTTTGAGGACCTCTTATCCTCTTGATTTGTACAATCTCTTCTATTCTCAATAATATTCTTCGTTTATCAAAAAAACACCATGGTGACGATGGCATAATATGGATACAACCAAAAATTAGTTAGGGAAATGTTTGTTATGAACTGTAATTGATACTAATAATTCTTTAGATCCAATTTAGTAGTATGATTCATCAATTACGGAATAATTTTCAGAGGGGCCATCACAAAGTTTTGAACTCAGATAATAAATGGAAAATGTGTTCCTTATGATAATTAGCATACTTGCAAATCAAGTTATACAACACCACTGCATTAGTGTACCCCTATAACTGTGACACGAGATACAGGTTACGCATATACACAGACATACATACGTCACATGTATATGAACAATATACTCGCTAGAATACTAAGTTACCTCCTAACGAAAAACTCTCCATGCTGGTCTTGAAGAATGCCATAAACCATCCATGATGCAAGTTGATTATACATGACCTGATGTGCATGCCAAAGAAGCCTAAGCTTTGAACAAGAATAACCAGAAAAGAGAATAACAATTAGCAGGAAGTGTGATCAGCAGGTCAATACAAAGACCTTAGCATTTCAGAAATCATACTAAATCTATCTGCCCCAAAAATAAATAAATAAATAAACAAATCAAACATCATTAACCTGCAACCTAACCCAACACAACAGCATTTGAATTTTTTTTTTTTTCCTTCATCAATGATTTGTTGACTAAATTATTCACCATACAGGCTTACAGTAATTACTAGGCTTGACATATTAATTGACTAATACAATCTCAACATTCATACAGATCACATGGTTGGAAATGACATAGCATGCATCTTAACAATACCAAGAATAATAATATGTGCAAAAAGAACTTCATACCTTTGGATGCAAGTCTGTAATTCAGGCACTCCACAGTGGCATCTTTTATGCAGAAGATTAAGAAGCTGACCCCCTCGAATATCATCACGCTCAATCTCCAGGATGAGCTCATATAAAGGTGGCAAAAGGGAAAAAAACTGAAAAGCACATCCAAAGATCAACATTAACATGAACATTAAAAGAGTTGGCATCAGAAAGGGGGACACACGAAAACAACTACAAAATTCACCTTGTTGAGGCCTTGAGTGACTGTAGCCAAGATGGGCTTCGTCTCAGACAACAACAACTGCTCAATGTGGAGAACCGCAGACCTATAAACCGAGAGTATCTCAACAATGCCATTGGCTAGCGCCCTACGATAAACACTAGGCTTCTCTGTTTCCCCCTTCGACACCTCAGAATCACTCCCTAAACCATTTGCATTTGCATTTGCATTTGCATTTGCAGACCTAATCCAGCTTAAATTCCTAGACTTGGCTGCAAATCGATCGAGCTCCCTATAATAGAACCCCAATGCAATGACCTTCTCAATAAGCTCCCTACAACACACATGCGTTCAATTCCAATAGTAAAGGGCAGTGTCATAGCATGTTCCAATTTTTAGGAAAAAGGCTACTCTAAAGTGATAAATTATAGGTCCTAGTATATACACCATTACATTAATTAGTGGACTATAAATACAATATAATTTATTGATTTAACAACACATGGAGTGAGACTAATTAGGTTCTAGTGAATTCTAAATACTGGTGATTCAAATCAAAAAACAGATAAACAGTTACTTTTCTATTTTAGACACAAACCCGCTTTAAAAGAACCTAACTTCAATTTTTAACATGCCGAAATGAGAGGAACAAAAAAAAAGCGTGTGTAAAACTCTTCAGAGTGAAGGGATTTGAGGGGGATTTTGGAAAAGATTGAAGCTTTGGAGAGGAGGAGAACCTGTCGCTCGGTTCGATGAAGTCGATGTCGGGGGCGAGGCCGAAGGTGCATTCGTCGGAGACTGGGGTTTGGCCGGAGAGGTCGTCACGGCGGTCGACGATCAAGTCGCCGGTGTAGCCCAGCAGCGCAAGCAGAAGCTCGTGAAGCATTTGAATTTTGTGACAAATAATGTGCCTATGGATTGTGGTGAAGATGCATGTGAATTACGAAAAAGAAATATAGGTTTGAAGAATTGGGATTGTTAATGTTGGTGAAGGAAGTGTTGCTATAGATCAGAAGAAAAAAGAGAGTGAATGATTTGAAATTTTGGGGTGCGGCTACTAATGAAGTGTGAAGAGTGAAGAAGAGAGTCCCAAAGTGAAAGTTGCAGGCGTTCAGCGCAATGTTACTTTCTGCAAGAGTAAAGTGCATTTTAGCCATTGACAAATTACTCACTAGTCAATTTTGTCATTAACAAAACAAAAGTGTTCAATTTAGTTCTGCCAATTTTAAATCCAGACTAATTTGATCTTTTAACATATAACAAAGCTTAATTTAGTTTCAGTCAATTTTAAATTTAGGTCAAACTAGTTTTTATTATTTTTAAATTTAAATTAAGTTACTCTCTCCATATTTACCTTTATTTAATAAACATAATTAAACACATTTTTAAAAATGTAATTAAATATATTAAGGACATTGAGTCCATTTGAATTGACTTTTAGAAAATGACATTTTTTTACTTAAATTCTTATAGTGATAACACTTTTATTTTAACTTCTATTTTCATTTGTCAGACATTTTTATTACAAATTATTTATATTACCAATTTTTTTAAGAAGTAGAGTGTTGCAAACTTTTTAAAAATGTGGTATTTTGTTTTGTTTTCTTTAACTATTATTTTAAAGTTGAATTTAAACACTTATTTTTTTAATAGAAAGTACTTTTTTATTTTAAGTCAATTCGAACAAGTTCATTATCGTCACTCTCCTTCCTTCCTTATTTTATAACACCTTGTGTTCCCTCTTTCCCAACCTTTTTGACACTTCCTCATCCAGCATCCACTCGACTGCACCGTCTATGATTGTTTCGTTTCGACCATCTCATGACCAAAACTACCATTTCACAATGACATAAGGCCACCGCTCCGCTTGCACTTGTCTCTAACATGGTGTCCTCCACCACCTTAGAGAGCGAGGGGTTGGAGGAGAGAGAGAAATAGAGGGACATCAATAGTGGAGGAGGGATAGTGATAATAATGTCCTTGATATGTTTAACTATCCTTTAAAAAATGTGTTTAATTGCATATATGAAATGTGACTAAGAAAAAAGGAACTAACTTGACCTAAGTTTAAAGTTGATAGGAACCAGTTTAACCTTTGTTTGAAATTGACAATGATCAAATTAAACCTTTTTATTTATTAGGGACTAAATTGTCCCAAGTTTAAAATTTGACGGTGACAAAATTAAACCTTTATTTTTTTAGGAACCGAATTGGCTTATCAATGATTTACTAGGGATTACATTGAACCTTTACTCTTTTAGAAAATTTACTTCTAGGATTTTGCTAACATAATTTTCTTTTCTGTAATTTTCTTTAGTTTCTTCGGAACCCTAGGGGTAGAACACTTATTAAGGGGTCTAAAAGCATTCTTAATATTTTCAATGTATTAATAACTTAATATTTTAATTTTTTCAATAAAAACATTCTACTTCTACTTATTTGTTGCTTAACACTTCATCCAAGTCGGTCCTTGAAAAATATAAACACTCACTTTAATCCCTTCAAAAAAATTTGTTGTCCAAATGTAATAGTTAGGTTTGTCATTTTTTCTCTACCCTCTCCTAGTCACTCACTCAAAACAAAATTGTAGCACCCCTTGTAGGAACAGGAGGTGTCTCGCACGAGACGCTAAGAGCAACTCACGCGAGACGTTTTGGGAGAGGTTTCTAGAGTGGGACAGATGTGCAACTCTTGCGAGACACGCGACAACGCAGCTCCGTGTTTTTGGGACTTGGCCTGTCCATTTGGCCACTCCCTCGCCTATATATAGAGCTCTCCTCCCCCTATTCCAACCCGCTTAGAGTTCAAACTCCTTTTCCCCTATTAGAAGAGTTTTACTCAATTCTTTCTCCCTCTTAGGTGGGTTGCCACTCCTTCTTTTAGGATGACCTAGGTAGTAGGCTTCAGCGCCACCGCCGTGTTGGTAGTGGCCTGCGATGGTCCTCAGAATGCCATAGCAATGCTAGAATCTCTACTGCGAGGCCTACCAGTTTAAAGTTTTGTTTTATGGGTTATTGATGGTGATTTTGGTTGGCTTTCCAAGTGCCAACGCCACACCACTAGGATCCCCCAGTGACAGCGTCCCTCTGTTCCACAACATTCCAAGTAAGTGGCGGTCTCGGTGTGTCGGTGGTCCCAGTTGGTGGTCCACCAATAGAGTCATTTATGCCATACATGCTAGGAATTTGTTAGATATTCATTAAGTCTATAACATGCTAGTAAATACTTAGGCAGATATACATGCTTAGTAAATGCGATGTGATATGCCATGTGATCATGTTATATATGTCATGTTATATTATGCTATGCTATGTTAGGACAAAGACCTAAACCCCTAGGTTTGATATACTTAGAAATGCTAAGTTAAGATTATACATAAGACTTAATAATAAAGACTCCGATTAAGGTAGATACCCTAACAAGGGGCAGGTTCTGGCTAAGGTAAGACTTGGTACTTAAGTTGTCTGTTTGTGACACACCTCTCTTACCTGAGAATCCTGCCCTAAGTATGGGACCTTAGTCCTAAGGTCGGACTAATAAACAAAGAATAGTTAAATACGATACACTTGTCATAATCAGTAGCCTTAGGCCTTAATAACTTGGTAATTGAAAGACAGTTCCCTAAAAGACTTCACGAATAGTAGATTCTAGGATAAACGACTTAGAACAGTATGAGGTCCTACAATCTCGTAATCCAGACCTAGCAATAGATAGATATTAGCGCAAGGCTCCTTAGTTATGGCATGTGTGCCCTACCAGACCCCTCAGCGCAAGGCTCCTCAAACTAGGGTATGTATACCCTCGCAGGTATCTGGGTTACATGCGCGTGCACCGGATCCACCCGAAAATATTCCTGGTGATGTAAGGTCGAGCTGCGACTCCCTTAAATCGTGCTCCTCCGCAGGGACGTGGGCATACGTACAATTTTACTTTCCAGTTATTAGTTCTTCAGATATATTCACTTTATTTCAGCTATTCAGTTATATTAAGTTTTTCAATTACATTTAGTTTTATTAGTTACTTCAGTTATCCAGTTATATGCTTTATTTACCATGCCAGTTTCTTCAGTATACATGTATGTATTTATATGCCATTATATGCAGTACGTGTGGTTTGTGTGGTACCGAGGTACCCATCACTGAGTTGACAACTCACCCCTCTGTCAGACCATTTTCAAATTTAGCTGAGGATAATGAGGACATCCCCCTTGTCTAGTAGCAACGAGGACCCAACGTCAGTGGTAAGCTTCGCTTTGCAGTGGGGTCTATCTACCAGAATCTTTTAGTAGTTATGCTATAGACACCTAGGGCAGGATCCATAGTAGTTTTATGAACTTCATTTTTAAACATTATTACTTTGTAACTCATTCATATTTCAATTCAAATATTATGTAAACAGTTATTAGTTTTTAGTTATTAATTAAAGAATTAGTCAGCATTTATTTAATCATGACATTTATTACACGTTTAGTATGTCACGTTAGTGCTTTCGTAAAGCAGTAGCCCTATGTGCCGTTATGTCCTAAGTTGGGGCGTATTGAACATTATTTTGGGCACAACCAAAACGAGATCGTGTTGAATATAAGAATCTAGTTTGGTGTCGCAGTTTTTCAAGAGACCAACGTAAATGTAATTCCTTCATCTCCATCCTCTGTTCTTTTTTCTCCTCCACCACCACCCCTCACATAGGCCCGCCACACACACACACACACACACACACACACACACATATATATATATTCATTTTATAAAGTTGCAAAGTCTGAAGAACAGATCAAGTAGCAGGACAATACTGTGTTCACACTACGAGTATTACACTTCCAGGATTTTAGCACTAATACACTACACACGTATTGCACAAATAGGTGCCCAAACTAGAAGTGTGTTCACACTACAACTTAAAATTTGCATGACAGGAGAATTGACTTTTTTGTAAAGATGCAAGCTGGAGTAAATAAACAAAAAAGCAACATAGGTCATTAGACCCTTGTTAAGAAAGTCATGACCGAAGGAAATTGAATCACTTTTCCACCATTGTCAAAGTAGTTTGAATTCCTAACATGACTACCTTAGCAACTTGTTCTTTCAAGCATTAAACATACCTTTAGTAAGTAGAACTACCATTCACTCCAACTACAACACACTTCCTCATCCTCCTAAAAATCATACTGTAGTTTCTCCTCCGGCACCAAGCATTCCTATTCAAGCTTTAATCTCTGGAAGGTAAACACCTATATTTCATGCTGTTGAGATAATTTTAACAATAAAATGCTTGGTGTTATAACGTGTTGATTCTGTTTTTCATGTAGACCATAGGTTGAGCACAATGGCACCAACTGTGGACAAGATTGTTACAGTCACCCCTACCAAACTTGATTGCTGTTTCTATTGTTCGCTTCTGGGAAACTCCCATAAAGGACAACGAATCTTAAGTTTATACCACGGATATGGTGATTCAAGATGAAGAAGTATAACTTCAAAATATCCAACAAAGTAGAAGTATCTCAAGCTCTTAGAGCTGCTATGTAACTCATGTAAATTATAAATTCTTTTGTTACATGTAATAGGGGTCTTCATTTAAGATCTTGGCTTTACATACAAAAAGCTTGAGTGCACACATGAGTAACGTCAATACAGTATGAAGAAGCTTGAGTGTACAACTTTCTGTTCTTAAATAAGGAAAATTGTGGTATATGAGAGTTAGCTATAAAGAAGTCTGTTAGAACCCGTGAACCAGAAGTAACCAAGAAAGGAAAGGAAATAACCCCCTTTCCTCTACATTACTCCCGAAGAAGGAAATCCCAAGGAATTTAATTATTGTTATTATTTAATTAGTAGGATCTGAATTATTGCTATTTAGTATTTGAATTATTAATAAGTTAGAAGAGAATCTTTTAGGATAGAGAGAGAATATTGTTAGTTGAGAAGAATAAGGATTTTAACCAATCCATGATTCTCTCTTAAGTGACTATAAGTAAGATCTTTAGAAAATAGGTTTAGGTATTCAGAAATTCAGACTTAGGACTAGGAGGACCAAGGGATCCTATCTTCCCAGAACTATTTTATTATCAATATCATCTTGTTTCAATCCTATTATTATTCATTGTGTGTTGTTAGCTCGAGTAATTCCCCTCTGGAATTGCCGAACTGTTAATTAATCCCACTAAACATTATCTAAACCAGAACTGCAGATACCAGTTGCTACAACTGGTATCAGAGCATCGATCCTTGGAGAACGGTGTATGGTTTCCACGCGCGCAGGCATGGAGGCTAGGATGGATAGTTTGGAGAGACAGATGGAGGAGCTGAGAGAGTCCCATGCGCACCAGACGACCCTTTTGCAACAGATGCTAGACAGAACACCACCACTGCAGCCAGGCGGCAACCCAGTTAACGAGGACAGAGGTTCAGGAGGAGGGGAAGGAGGCGGAAGGAATGGGGGAGAGGACCAGGAACCCCGGCGTTTTGAAGCCTCACGGAAATTGGAAGTCCCGATTTTTGTGGGAGAGGGAACATCTGATTGGCTAGTTAAGATGGACAGGTATTTTCGAGTGACACAAACAACCCCTCATGATCGTATGGACATCGTTGCCCTAGCGTTGGAAGGTGAAGCCCTCACCTGGATGGAATGGTGGGAAGAACACACCCCTACGCTCAGTTGGGAGCAGTTCAGAGGGGACCTGCTAAAGAGGTTCCAACCTGGAGCCGCCCTCAACCCCTTAGCACCCCTATTGGAAGTAAGACAAGTGGAAGGTGTGGCGAGGTATAGGAGGGAATTCGAGGCAGCAGCTAGGTCTCATAGGAGCTTGGGAACAGAGGCTTTGCTCTGCATTTTTGCAAACGGGCTAAAAAAGGAAATTCAGGCCGAGATCGAGGTCGCAAGGTTCGAAAATTTGCCAGCTCTAATGGACAAGGCTATGGCCATCGAGTGGCGCAATCAAGCATGGAAGGAGTCAGGCCTGAATCCAGGCAGTCGGAGATGGGACCCAGGAGCCAGACACAGCGGCGTTGGCGGAGGCCCCCCGCGGGGTCACTCTATTCCAAACCCGCCGCATCCACAAGGCCAACAGATAACAGGGGAGGAACACGCATGGAATCTGGACTCCAGAACAGCCAGAGGTCCACCGAGTCCACGGCAGGACACAGGCCTATTCCGATGATGGGAGGGAATTCGGCAACCTCAGGGAACTCCAGGCCCGTGAATACACGCAGGCTGTCTAATGAGGAATGGGCTGAAAGACAGAGAAAAGGTCTCTGTTTCCGATGTGGTGAAAAATGGGGGCAAGACCACCGCTGTCCCATGAAGCACTATCAGATTCTACTCTTAGAAGATGAAAGGGAGGAAGAAACAGAGGAAGACGACGCAACCCAGCAAGAAGCACCCATAGGCCCCGAGGATCGAGCTGAGCTACAGCTGTCTTCTTACAGTTACTGGGGATTGACTTCCCACAAGACGTTCAAGCTGCTAGGGACCATCCATGGTCACAAGGTGGTGGTGTTAATTGATCCTGGCGCCTCAGCTAATTTCCTAGCTACCGAGGTGGTCCAGAGGCTATCTCTACCGGTCAAGAAAATCAGGGAATTCCAGGTTGAAGTGGGAAATGGGGCGATAGAACGAGGACAAGAAGGCTGTGAAGCTGTCCCACTCAATATCCAAGGTGTACAGCTATTCCAGGACTTTTTTGTCATGAAGTTAGGCTGCTCCGAGGTAGTATTGGGAGCAGGATGGTTGGCTAGTCTGGGCAGGTTTGTGGGGAATTATAAGGAGTTAACACTAAGCTGGGAGCAAGGAGGAGAACAGAAATTCCTGCAGAGGGACCCCTCCCTAAGCCGTAGCAGGGCCACTTGGAAGAATACCTTACACGCTCTCAAGAAATAGGGCGAAGGCTATGTTATCACACCCAAGAACCTGACCTCCGAAGACACCGAGCAGGAGGAGCTCTTAACAGAAACAGGGGAATTCCTCCAGGAGTTCCACGATTTGTTCCAAACACCAGAGGGACTACCTCCATCACGACCCAACGATCACTCCATCATCCTCAAGGAAGGAGCCATCATACCACGTATCAGGCCCTACAGGTATCCACACTACCAAAAGTCTGAAATTGAAAAAATTGTTAATGAGATGCTGCAGGCAGGTATAATCAGGCCAAGCACCAGCCCCTTTGCCAGCCCTGTCATCCTGGTTAAAAAAAAGGACGGAAGCTGGAGATTCTGCGTGGATTACAGGGCTCTGAACCGAGAAACCGTGGCTGACAAGTTTCCCATACCAGTAATTGACGAGCTGTTGGATGAAGTGGGAAAGGCAACCGTGTTCAGCAAACTGGACCTTAAATCCGGCTACCACCAGATTCGAATGAAGGAAGCTGACATCCACAAGACCGCCTTCCGCACACATGAAGGGCACTACGAATTCCTAGTGATGCCCTTCGGCCTCACCAACGCCCCCTCTACTTTCCAGGCGCTCATGAATCAGCTATTACGACCCTTCCTGCGATGATTTGTGCTGGTGTTCTTCGATGACATCCTCATATACAGCCAGGACCTTAACCAACACTGGGAGCATCTGCGCCAGGTATTTGACACCCTCCGACAGCACCAGCTGTACCTCAATAAAAAGAAGTGCAGATTCGCCCAAAAACAGATTGACTACTTAGGCCACATCATAACACGAGAGGGAGTGGCAGCAGACCCGGCCAAAATTCAAGACATGCTAGACTGGCCAGCCCCTAAGGATCTCAAGGCCCTGAGGGGATTCCTGGGCTTGACTGGCTATTACCGCCGCTTTGTGAAGAACTACGGGAGAATTGCTTGGCCCCTCACCCAACTCCTCAAGAAGGACCAATTCCACTGGGATACCGAGACCCAAGCTGCATTTGAAGCCCTGAAGTTAGCCATGACCACCGTCCCCGTCCTGGCAGTTCCTTCTTTTTCCAAACCTTTTGCTCTGGAGACCGACGCCTCAGGCAAGGGAATTGGTGCTGTTTTGCTACAAGAAGGACGTCCAGTGGCATTCATGAGCCAGAAATTATCCGACCGTGCCCAATCCAAATCAGTGTATGAAAGGGAGCTGATGGCCATGGTGTTAGCAATCCAAAAGTGGAGACATTACCTGTTAGGGCAGCACTTCACAGTATTCACGGACCAGAAGAGCTTAAAATTCCTCCTAGACCAACGCATTGGGGGCGAAGAGCAGCAGAAATGGATGACAAAATTGCTTGGGTTTGACTTCGACATTAAATACAAGGCAGGAGCAGATAACAGGGTGGCTGACGC